>JAHQIW010002010.1:0-271778 GCA_019055375.1 Parelaphostrongylus tenuis
CGCATCACGTGTCCGGCCCACCTTATTTTCGATATCCTGGCGTGTAGAACGGCGTCTCTGATTTTCGATCGTTGACGTAGGTCGGAACTTCGGATCCTTTCTCTCATTTGCGAAGACACGGGATACTCCTAGCATCGACCTTTCGACTGCGCGCTCGATAACGCTAAGTGATCTTTCATCCTGCTTACGTAGCGACCAGGTTTCTGCTGCAACGTTAGGGCAGGGATAATTGTCGAGTCGAAAAGGTGGGCACGGAGTCGGATGTTCTTTGTCCTCTTCACTACATCTTCGATGCTCTTAATGTTCCCCAAGCCGCTCGTTTCCTCCTGCTCAACTCTGGAGCTAGGTCGTTCATCATGTTGATTTCACGACCTAGATAGACGTAACTGGAGCATTCGAAGATTATCGTTCCGTTGAGCGTGAATGGGGCATTAGAAACCCATCCGTTCCTCATGAACATTGTTTTCGTTAGATTCAGTTGAAGGCCAATCTTTCCACAGGCGTTATCGAAATCGGCCAACATTCGTTCCGCTTGGCTGATGTTTGGTGTTATAATAACGTTATCGTCAGCAAAGCGCACATCCCATTTCGCCCATTCTAATGTTCGCATGACGTTTTGTAGGGTGGCAGTGAATAGTTTTGGCGAAATTGTATCGCCTTGTTGAACCCCTCTTCTTACGTCAATGGTGATATTGTTGTAGAATGGAGATATTTTGGTCGTGAAATCTTTATAAAGTCACGAAGGATCATTATGTACCGAGTAGAGACGCCCTGGTTATCCAGAGCCTCTATAACCGCTTCTGTTTCCACTGAATCAAAGGCTTTCTTCAGATCGATGAAAGTGAGACAGAGCTGGTTGTTTGTACTCTCGTGAAACTTCAGTGAGTCTTGTAATCGTGTGGATGTGGTTTATGGTACTGAATCCTTTTCGGAACCCTGCTTGTTCGCATGGCTGTCTTTCGTCGTGTTCTGTCAATCCTGTTTAGGATGACTCGAGCAAAGAGTTTATAGACAACGGACAGCAAGCAGATTGGGCGATAATTGCCTATGTCGTGAAGGTCTCCCTTTTTGAATAACAATACGGTCTTGCTGGTTTTCCATTGAATAGGGACCTTGCATAGCCCTTCTCGAAGCTGTAAGTGTTCCGTCAGGGTATCGGAGTGCAATAATCTTGGTCTTATAGTTGGCGAAGCCTCGCTGGGCTTGCGAATACTCTTCTCAGCTTCTGCAGCTTCTGCCATAACTGCTGCTCTTCTCTCTTTGAGTCTTCTTTTATCGCTTCTCTGCAGCGTTTCGCAAGTTCGGACGTAAGGTTTCGGTTGCCTGCAGCTCGTGCGATTCCACGTTGACGTATCAGCTCGAGTGTCTGCGGAGACAAGCGCCTCTTCGTGACCTTAGGACTCTCGGCTTTTATAGCGCTCAACGTGAAGATATTCAACGAGTCGATCGTATTCTTCGTCGATGTTGTCGACAACGGTATCTTCCCAAGAGCCGAGTAATGATTTGAATACATCCCAGTTTATGGTAGTTTTGGGACTTCGTTGTTTGAATTTAGCGGCTTTCTCTCCTCTCCTCGAAAATCGGAACGTTGCGCTGAAGGGGCGATGGTCTGATTCCGTTTAGAACTTAGGAGCAACAGCGACATCAGTCAGGCAGAACCTTCGATTTACTATGATGTGAGCTATTTCGTTATGGTACTCTCCATTGGGAGACTCCCACGTCCATCGCTGAGAAAGAGGCTTTTGGAATTGCGAGTTACCATGGATGGTTTGGGTCGTCATGATAAACTCAGATAGCCTCTCACCCTGTTCATTCCATTCTAGTCCGTGGGTCCCTATGTGACGTTCTTCAGACGTTCTTCTAGGTCCAATTTTTGCGTTAAAATCTCCGACAATGACCTTGAAGAATGTATGATCTTCTCTGAAGAATTTTTCGAGGTCCATATAGAACGCTTCGACTTCGTCTTCGTCATAGCTTGATGTTGGTGCGTAAGCAACGAAGATGGTCAAAGCCGGCATAGAACCACATCGTTTCAACCGTAATCGTCCGATACGGGTTGTTAGTTGTTCGAACGAATCAATGTTCACGGTCAAATTCGATTTGACGAGGACGCCAACGCTGCCGACACCTCTGCGATCGCATGTACCAAGGAACAGTTCTTCTCCGTGTGTCGTAAACAGCGTGAAAAGGATGGCGCCTTCTCGTCTCAGCCAGGCCAATGACGTCGTACCTTATTCTTCTTGCTTATCAGTCTTCTACGCGTTCTGGCAAGGTTCTTGCGTTTGGTACAGATCGTCATTAGTCGTTCGTCTTGCCCTAGTTCGGCCCTGAGATTTTAGCAGCCTCTCCGTACTCGTCCTACCTGGCGCTGCCGTACCAGGGGCTCTTTCGGGGTCAGGGGAATGAGGCCCATATTTGTTGCTGTTTTTGGCATTTTGATACCCAACGTATAGCTTGCCAGGCTCTAGAACGTGGGGGCTGGGTACTCACGAGTAGCTTGCCGTCTCTCTCGGAGGAGCGGGAGGAGCTTATTTGTTGGAGGCGACTCCTAACCGCCTCCCATGTACTTCCCAGCCGCTTGATTGCAGGCTTTTGGCCGACTTGACTCGTAGAAATAGAGTTTTTGTCAAGTCGGCGACTGCAGAAGCAGGGAGCTCGTCCCCTGAATCCACCTGCGTCTCTGGGAAGCACACGGTCGCTTTTGGTTTGCGTTTATTCCCCTATACACCACCTGGGGACGCGCCACGTGTCCTCGCGCTAACCGGGCGGAATCCCTTAAAGAGGGAGGTTCCGTGGAGTATCACAATACAGTATCAATAAAAAGCAACGGAATCTGTCAGCTTTACTGAGTTATCTGGGGTGTAAACCATGGCCCGTCGCATTCAGAACCCAAACAGCATGGCGAGATGGCCGAGCGGTCCAAGGCGCTGGTTTAAGGCACCAGTCCCTTCGGGGGCGTGGGTTCGAATCCCACTCTCGTCAGCTTCTTTTGGTAAACTAATGTTACAATACAGTACCAATAAGAAGCAACGGAATCCGTCATCTTTAGTGAGTATCTGGGGGTGACGAGATAATCCTCTATGCGGATCTTCTTCAAACTTTGCTTCAATTAAAATACCTTAAATCTTAAGCGCTGAAGTTTTTATTTCATGTACGAGCATGTTGACTGTTACTTCAAGATCTCTTACAGTATGCCTCTGTGCCCTATCTTATAACCCGCAGACTATGGTAATCACGAAGTTGCAGTTGCTCATAGCCGTGATCCTCGTCCGAAACCTCATTTTATGTGGCGGTTAGACAGGACGACGTCTAATTTTTGATCGTTAAGCGCTTGATGGTTGTTCACTAAAAGATCTGTTTCGATAAGTGGAGAGTTTCAAGGACTGAGAACATAACACAGTAACATTGCTCTAAGAAAAAATGCTACGAGCTTTCATTTATCAAGTGTTAGTGTGATCTACAGTATGTTCACGCTGTTCACCACTTACAAATATTTTCTGGGTATGATTCTAAATTTGTATTTCCTATAACCGTTCATTCCATGCGATTGCTTCGATTCACCACAATATTCGAAATAAATAGATATAAACTACCAATTGAATGATGAATGGACTCTCCAAAAAAGATGTTTCGAAATATGGAAAAAACTTTCCCCTATAAGCTTTCCAGAACATCCTTGCCTGATAGGCTATCCGACTGCAGCAAAAGTGCTTCGCAAGTTTTTTTGCGGCAGTTTGGTTCACTGAAAAGATAATAAATCATGTATGGTGTGTATCGGCCGTATATAGTTAAGCACGTACGTTTACTACGATGCATTTAGGCGCTAAATGTGGTAGTGTGCTGGTATGACACCATTTATTAACATTTTTTCACGGCACCTAACTTTTGAGCAGACCTAGTGCTTTCGATGCTGTTTTTTGTCGCCTTAGAGTTGGAGAACCCTTTGGTTTTTCAATTTTTTTTTCTTCAGATGAAGTTGTGTACTGGCTAGTTACTAGTTGAGGGAGATTTATTGAAACCAGGCAAAAGCAGAAAAGCAGAAATCTTAGCGCAAAAAGTTTTAAGTTATTAATTGAAAACGAATACTCTTGTATGACTATTTATCGAAGAAGGGGTTAAATTTTGATTATAGCTTTGGATCAGATATTACTTGCCTTAATTTCAGAGTAACGAGTTGTTCAGTCGTGACATAAGTGGCACGGCATTCAGCTTGGTGATGATCATCGTACTCGTTGTTTCCATGTATTTGCTTATGAAACATAGAATGCAGGTTAGTTTCTGAGCAAAAAAAAACGTAATTCACTCAAAACGAAAATGAAGAGCAATTTTTTGAGCATTTTCGAGCCAAAAATTTCGTGAATAACGTTTGTGGGAACAAGTGGACAAGTTTCAAGCAGAGTCTTCGGAACTGTATCAATGTTTGCTCTGAAATTAAAAAAGAGAATTTGACAAATCGGACTAATATTGTGGGAAGTTATCAGTGAGTATCACTCATTATCGGTATATCCACTTAGGTTCAGTCAAGATTCACAGCGTCACGTCGTGACGAGTTAGCTCATGCAACAGCTATATATGGTATCTCACGACGCGGTGATATGGTATCACCGCAAGATTTGCGAATTGCTCCATTCATTCGCTGCCGGTATCGATGGACCACCTCCTTATATTTTGCACACATACTCTGGTATGCTGTTTATCATCAATAGAAAAGAATAAAGCTTTCGACGTCAATCAATACCATAAAATTCGCATTCAAATCTATCCGTAGCATCCCAAAGGTAGAGTAGTGCTGTTTATACACTCTTCTATAGTACCTTGTAAACTCAATAGATTGGTGTTTTTATTCCTCCAGATAGAGATCCCAGGTAACAGGAACTGTTATTCACCTCGGGTTGAGGATTGAACAAATTATCATGTTCATTAAACAGTACCTATGACTAACGCTGTGAGCGAGCAAATCCAAACACAAGAATGCATGAATTATTTGCTGTAAACTACGCACGAAGATGTTATAAAACGAATTCCTTGATCGGCTGACGTGTTTGCGATTTCGCCTTCTTCAAAGCCTGTATGGATCTGGTTGCCTGCAACCCAGGTAAGCCAAACATCTCCACTATTCAGTCTAAGAAATCACAAACACGTCGAATCAATCGCATCAAGCGTAAACTTTTAAACATACCTCATTGCCGAGTCGTCCACTAAGTTGTGTAAATGGAGACCAACCGTGCAGAGCTCTCATGGATTGGTAGTGCACCTTCCACATCAGAGAAACAGGAATATGTACTCTGTCCTATCAGTGTGTCATTACGAGGCATTCCTCTTTGCAATTTCTATCCAGATTATGGAATTTATCCAGAATGCTTCCGATATCCTACTTGCTAAGTTCTCATGTCCCTGTTCGAGGATGGTGAATCTCCTTTAGGTCCTTCCTGTCCTATGTAATTAAAATGCAATTTTTGATCGAACGGCGTTTGTGGTGCTTATGTAACGGAACATTGTAATATGAATCTTCTGAACACAAGTTTTCATTTTTGACTACGAAAATCATAAATGGGGCTTTAACGGCATTAATCACTTCAGTTTAGCTGACCCGAATGACAATTTTCCTTTATTGTGCGGGTTCCACTACTTTTCACACTAATTTGTTTCCTCGTGTGCTTGAGTTCATCTACTTCATGAATGTGGTAGAATGCTAATAAAACACATCTCCTTGCAATTTCGAGATATCCAAGCCGTGACGTTTTCGTAGGGAGTTATCGGTTGCCAAACAGTGTTAGGGATGGGGATCGACCTGCGTCGAGTCGCATTGAGCATCACTAGCCACTCGGCCGCAGGCCCCTGTGGCATTATTGTAATAGTATCAACAAAACTTCAACGAGGTCAAAATTAAACTTCCGTCTGAACATTTAGTGTGACTTTTTGGGCGTTCTTCAGAACGCTATATATTTTGAGCAATTTTTGTGTATCTCTGTCTTCTTCATTCAACATATGACATCAACAGGACCTCCATATTGGATTCTATAAACAAAATATAGTTTGATCTCGTGCACAACGAGAAGCCGTTGAAAGTAGTTCCTTATGGCTTTACTCAAAAAGTAAAATATCCTGCTCCAAATTTGAATTCGATCACCTCTAGTATTACCTAGCTATGATATTCGCGTAGTTTTTGTATTATAAATGTGAATCTAATAATTCATATTTCAGGTCCGGTACGAAGTACTATACTGCCACCACTTCCATCTTATGAAGATGCGACTAAGAATCCTCCATTAAGGTTCATATATATTACCACTGTAAACCACATAGTGTTTTACGTATCAAAATGTTGAATATTAACTTTTTCTCTTCCAAACAGGAGTTGACTTTAGTGTATTTTATGTACAAGTAATTGGGCTATGACTGTGATCATAGAGGAATCACTCTCCCATGACAGTTACCTTATTACGACATGCAATGGCCGACGGATCTTGTGGATGGCGAGACCTAGGATGCTCCTGCATGATTATCACAGGGTTAAAAAAATCAATGAGCGACTCGTCTTGAGGATCCACTTGAAGATAAGATGACGACTGCAAAATTGCAGCTGAGTTGTAGACGACTACGACCTTTATGGCTCTCGATCACAGCTCAAAATGGAGAAGTGCTGGAGCGCAAACAATATGTCGCGGGATAGGACGTCAGTGTATACTATATACATATATATATATATATACTATATGGATATACTTTTAGCACTTTATTTGATTCGTCATCACAGTTTTTCTTTTTTTCTTCACTATGCGGTTCCCACTACTCTAACATACAATTCGTTTTTCATCTTCTTCTTAAATAGCGTAGAATACTAGTTTAACGAGTCTCGTTGCAGTCTCGAGAAGAGCCTTGCTGTGGTGTTCCATAGGGCGTTGTTGTTGACTGCCGGAGAGAGTTGAGGGTGGAAGCTCAGCTCCCACACGCGCCGCAACGAGCATCACAGTTACTCGACCGCGGCACTCCATTATGTATGTATATGCGTATATATACATATATATGCATGTGTATATACATGCATATATATATAAAATCTTTTGGAAAATTAATGTCGCATTTGTGTCATTTCTCCTGTATATATTGCGATAGTAGCTGTTTTTGAATGCCGTACTGTAATATATCATTGCAAAGTTTACGCGTTTTCGCTTGATGCAGCTAATTATAGTATAATTCGTGCTATTGACAAATTCCAGACGACGAAATTTTGAGTGTCCAAAACAGCAATTTCACAAACTTTGCTCACACAAATTCAAACCCGTTGCTCCTCAAACAGTTCTGAGATTCCATGGAATATGGGACTAAGAAAGCGGCAACGAAGGCACATTACAACGTTCGTTTGGTACACTTTGTCGTGACGAATAAGATCTTAAAGGCGATGTAAATGCGCACGTTGTTGCTGCACTGATAACATCAAATTAGAGGTCTTCTTGTTAGATAAACACGCAGTTCAAGGGATCAGTCGAAAATTTGAGATCTTCGGTCAATAGATACCGCATGAATTGATGGACTATCAAACAAATTGACGTTGAGGGTATCATCGGTGCTCCTCCTTTGCAACCTAAACTATATCTTACTTTTCCTTACAATGACATAAAACGACATGTTTTTTCTTTACAATGACATAAAATATGAGGATAAATGAAATCTTCACGACAACTGGCGCTGATCGGCTCATTGGTTGAAGACCATTTCCCAAACTGAATTTGCATAACAAGAAATCCTGCTGGTAGTCTGGTTGTTTGCGAGTGGTTTAATCGTTCACAGTTCATTAAATGGAAGTGGGACGACTACAAATGGGCCATGTGTCCAGATGATCATCGAAACAAACCGGAAACTTGAACCTATTAGTCAGCAGAAGAGCACAAATCTTTTTTCACAGTAGCAACAACTACGCGTCGTACAGCTGAATCTGGGAATCTTGAACGAGCCGGTTTGGAAAGTCTGTTTTGTACACCAAACTCGGTCTCAAAATTCACTCCAACGACTTTCTTCCATACTTTTGGGCAATGGGTGTGAATAAGCCTACTTCTTTCAGCAGAAAGGTTGTAGATACGACGGCTTTATTCTGCCTGATAATCATTTTTGAGACATGCTTATGGTGTCTGTGGGCACCTATACAATTTTTCGTCGTTACTTACTACTCTCCAAACCTTTGACTACGACGTGGCCTACACATGCGAGAAACAATCATCGTAGTCAATATCTCCAAGTCAGACAGCTGGATAAATTTCTAAAAAACTACGACGTATATATAAGGTTTGAGGTTCTCCAATGCCTCCTGTTTCGCCTTCAAGTGTATATTGCTTTATACTCATTTTCGATTTGAAAACGTGATGAAATATGATGATGTTAGAAGATCTAAATTTAGACTCTCACAAGCCGACGAGCTCTTGCGGCCAACTCAAGCAGCAAGCGCTCTGCAATTCGACTCAACTGCTAACGACGAATCGGACCGGAGCTCTGCCTCTACCAGAAATTCCGTTTCATCTACTCAAACCGACACTAATAATCAAACCGAAACTCCTATTTTTTCCAGGTCTTTCCCCCTCAGAAGGAGTCTTTAGCATTACTGTGCCACTTTATGCGTGCTGCTCAATTTAGTCTACTTCTTTCTGAAATCTTATAAAATGCGCTATAAACGCCGTTTTAACTCAGTCACTGGTATTTGTCCTTTGTCGTGTTATAGTTGTATTTTTTTCAAGTGGCCTTGAAGATCCTCAATTTTGAAGATTTTTTAATGATTACTCAAGACTTGTTTGATTTTCGTTAAATCTTGTTCAGGAAAGAAGCGAGCGCTTTTTTCAGCATTAGTTTTTGGTATCTTTTTGATCAGGTAACTATTAGGTTGCAGCAAAAGTAATTGCGGTTAATTGAATGTTGAAATTTGCTATTTGACATTGAGATATATGAAACACCAAAATTACCACAAAACCTGCCAACCTAATTCTCATCAGTCTATCATGTTGAATTTTGCTGTGTTAGGTCAATTTCAAAATATTTACTGTAGAAAAAATCACAAACTTTAGCGATTACGGTTTACTTCCGGTACCCGATTTACATGGTGATGGTCTACGATAAAGAAAAGGCATTCGTCTGCGCTCTTTGCCTAATCTGTCCTATCACCATCGTCGTAGCTTACACATTCTCTACTACCCACAAATCCATTCACTTTGTGTTTTGATTTTCCTGTCACTTATTCACTCAGAACACTTTCAGATCTTAATCAGTTTTCGTTTTTTTAACCTCTCACTTATAGTTCTGAAAAAAGTGAAACCTTTCAAATCATTTCTCTGTATAGTGATTATGCGTGTTTTTCTGTTAATGAATGCATCACCAAGCTTCGATAATTTTGATTTGTTTTATTATTCGCCGAAAAGACTTATGACATAATGGACACATTTCCGTAGATCAAATATGATATTTAAATGTATCACTTAAGGTTTAAACAGTAGTATTTCTCATACTTGGCCTATTCACTGGTCTACGATCTGCCAATGTATGCCAATTAATGATTTATCAATCCCGACAGGTATGTTGCCAGTTTGCCGAAGCCGGAACGATAAAATGCTTAGTTCGTCAGGCGGTGTATCAAACCATTGTAAAGTACCTATAACCAGTGTGATAAATCAAAAACGGATTTTCAATGAACTTCAGTCCGAAAGATGGGAACTACCTTAAAACTGTCCTTTTTTTATAACTTGTTGGCGAGGTTGGTATATCTTCTTTGATATCGATGAGTGACGTTTCGGCGACTTTCCATAGAACCGTTTAATTCTTGATAATGTATGACAGAAAACCGGTGACCATATAAGAAAACAACGTCATAGCCAAAACGTTGGCCATCGTTGTTGAAGGGGAAATACCTACCTCACGCAAATTTTCAAAATAACAGTTCGTATGACAGTAATTGTTCTAACCATTTTATCAAGACAGTTTTGAGTGAAGAAGTTGCATTTATACAGAGTTTTCAGGGAATTTAAAATAATTTGTAGCACTTTTCCGTTGTCTCCACCCTGTTCAAGCGCTTTGGTAAAAACGTGTTTTTTGATTTTGCAAAGATAGTTAGTATGAGCTAAATTCGAAACGATGTAATTTTCTTTTCTAATTGGCTTGTTTTTGCGCCTTAACAGTCGAAGTAAGATTTTTTTCACATTCAAGCATTTCTCCCCGTATAAAGTTTTTTTATAGGCAATCAACGAATGTTTGATAGGGCTAATCATAGCAATTTTTACGTTGTGCTTGGCTCCTGGAAAGGACTCTTTGGAGCGCTGTAGCAGCATAAAAAATTAGGCCTCGCAAATTCGGATCACTCTCGACGTCCGCATCCTGTTTTGACCTCCTGAGAAAATGTGTATTTTTGTTTCTTTCCAGAGTCCACTATCCTTGGACAGCTAAAATCATTGCAAATTTTGGAGGCACACCTTCTTGTCAGGATGACATCCATAATGCGCTCTAACAGTAAGGATAAACATGTCTTTTACACGCAAGCATTTCTCGCTGAAAGAAACTTTTCCGCTAGACTTTCAATGACCTTTCGATAGCGCAGATCTTATGAATTTCAACAATGTAATTGGTGTTGGAATGGACCTCTTAATGCGCCGTAACAGTCGAAAGGAGATTACGTTTCGCACATGAATCGATATGTTGCAAAGAGCGCGGGAACTTGGGGCCAATGTGCAAAATCTCACCCTTTGAAGTTCGAAACCCAACCTTCTTTTGATCCTTACAGTGCTCTGAGAAGTCAATCTGAAAAATCAGCTACATCTTTGAAATCGCTTAGATTTGTGCTATCGTATGTTTGTAGAGTGTTCATAGAAAAGACTTTATCCGGATAAACTCTTTGAGTCTGAAACAAATTCATTTCAACTGTTGAGAGCGCAAAAAATCGGCCACCTGAGAAATCAAATACAGTTTTCAAATTCACGCAATTTCAGCTATCGAATGACTACTTACACTTTCAAAAAAGCAACGAATACCTTCTACCGAAGAGTCGAAACAAGGTGGAGATAACGAAAAGTAGTGAATTTACTTTCGTCTTACAAGGTATTCGATAATAAACAGTTCATCAGCAATGGAGATCCATAATACGGTCTTTTCATGCTTCTCATGTTCGCCTGCACTGTTTACATTTTCATTTCAATTGCTTTGTAATTACTCGCACATTATTGAACCACTCTCCCACCTCTCAATCACAAATATTTTCTCAAACATTGGACAGTTTTTAGGTTGTCCCACAGTTTCTTCGCGCTACTACCGCTTATTCAATTTTTATTCCAAATCAGGTCACCGTCCAAGAGGCTGTCGCATGTTAGAGGTGCTGTGATAACTTCTAGCTAGAGAATAGGTCACTAAGATACTAGCATGACACTAAGATATTAAACCAGGGCATTAACTGGCGGACCCACCAGCTCGACCAAAGCTCAAGTTCTGGGATTGAAAGACTATGACTTTCAACTGTTTTGAGATTGGACAGGGCATGCTGTTTAGAAACTGCTTAGCAACAAACGGAATATCAATACCGACGTCTACGGAGAACGACTCCGAAAGCTGCCCGCAGCAGTGCGAGAGAGGCGTGCGAAATGGCTCAGTGTCGCTCCCTTCATAATCTCGTCACTTTGCATTCCAAAGTCAACTCGCCACCTTTTGGAGTAACTGGACTAGATTATCGTAGCAATTCGAACGTTTTGCTCTGATATGCTTCATTCGGGTTATCATCTCATTCGGCGCCCAAGGCAGCATCAGCGGGAGAGAATTTTGAAATTGCAACTACTTCACAAGTAACTTCTCGGCCTTCCTCGATCGTCTAGCTCCTTTTTTATGGGAAAAAGTAGCCAATCTTTACTTGAGCAAATGCTCGCATGTCACTGATTATGATGGTGATTTATTGATGACTGATTAATTTATTTAAATAAATGACAACCTGAAATAACAAAAGTGCCGAAATGTGAAGGAATCATGGGACATTCGAATAGAATAGTTTCTGAGGATCTACGCCAATCACAAGCTGCTAAACTCAAACGGAAACATTCCGATGAATTAGATAGAGTTCTGCCTAGATTTTGGAAAAGAGCAGAAATGGTGTGAGTTACAAAAAAAAAAATTGTTTGAGTGCAACAGTTTAGGCAAGAAACTAGAAAGGTTTAGTTGAGGAACAGGGAAGGCAATGCAAAAAAAAACCCACATTGCTATGCAGTTTGCAAAATTGACAGAGTGCTTGTATATCATGACTGATAATTTGCAGCTGTTTCGAATGACATGACATTCTGAAGATAGCAATGAAAGTTCGTTGAATTGAAGGCGTTATATTCAAACAGATTAAAAATTATGAAATTCTGAGTGATAAATCAGACCACAAAGTCGTTCTTCGGCACTGGCGGCTTCAACGAGACGGTCGATGGACGAACTTTGGTGTGCAGATGAAAGTAGTAGAAATGCCAGAAACCACTTTGTACACCACCTACCTCCAATTTTGGACAATATACTATTTTATCTGAAGCCACTGATATATTTTGAGTTGCAGAGAGACAATAGCCATTTAAAAGTCATCATTAGTCAGAGAACAACTAACCTTATAATGAATAGTAGATGACAAAGGTCGATAGGCCAGGGCACAGTTCGCGCCGACAACTGCACCGCATATTAACAGACCTCCAGGTGTTTCTCTGGCTTTTCTTAGGTTTTGCATTCAAACTATGAAGAATGGCCTTTCGGGACGGTATGTATCCATTTGGGTACACAATTTTCTGGAAGCCTTCCTACCTGATGAACTCCTTTTTTCTCAATATATCCTTTCATCATTATTTGAGCCAACATGTCATGTGGTCTGGTAAGGGCTCTTGTACAGCCCGAGACACGTGTTTCGTCCTTACAGACTCATCAGCCGAGCAGAACCCATCGTCTGTCGATCTATTCATAGCCAGTTCTCTCGGGAGCGTCACACTCCTTATATATAGTTATCGACGACGTTCGCTTTACACTCTATGTCAGGTGAAACATTCACCTAACACCGAGTGTTGTGCACTCGATTGCTCATTGGCTGGTACTTTTGTCATAATTATACCTTTATCTCGAGTGCTTTGTTTAGAACCACGCTCAAATTTCAATATATCCTTTCATCATTTATTTGAGCCAATATGTCATGTGGTCTGGTAAGGGCTCTTGTACAGCCCGAGACACGTGTTTCGTCCTTACAGACTCATCAGCAGGGCAGAACCCGTCGTCTGTCGATCTTTTCATAGCCAGTTCTCTCGGGAGCATCACACTCCTTATATATAGTTATCGACGACGTTCGCTTTACACTCTATGTCAGGTGAAACATTCACCTAACACCGAGTGTTGTGCACTCGATTGCTCATTGGCTGGTACTTTTGTCATAATTATACCTTTATCTTTTTTCTCAAATTGATAGCAAGTATTCGAAAGCTTCAATATGGATAATTTAAATAGTGTGCTTAGTTTCTGGAAAATAATTCACAAGACCAAATTCCAAGATTTTCAATAAGTAATTCACAAGTGTTCGACTGAATGGACTGTAGACAATTGACCTATCCAGGCTCTGAAGAAGGCGAACTGCCGAACGGCAGCTGCTGAATAGAGATTAATATAAACACCTCACGTTTGGCTCAAAGAAAAAATCTGAGAACTTCTGAAAAGCCCTTCTCATTTGCCGATGTAGCAGCGATGAATAAAATATTTTGAGCCTTTCATGAAGTCTGTTAAGGCACTCATACAGTGCAAGGAATGTATTTCGGCATTGCAGCCTCGTCATTTGCACGGTGCCTTTTTGGCTCAGTTCAGTCCGTGATAAGATGTCGTCTTCTATAGAGAAAACGATAACGAAACATCTCATGCATAGCTAGGTGATAAATTCATGCAATGGGCACTGTTGTACAGTCCAGTTTTCTCCTACAGTGGTAAAATATATATTGTCATACCTTACGTTTTGGCTGTTTTTTTGAGATCTCGATCAAAGCAGTATCTCTTTGCGGAACTCACTGAATCGAAAGGCACCGTGCAGCTGACGAATTCTGATGCCGAAACACATGTCCTGCATTGTATAAGTGCCATAATAGACCTCGTGAAAGGACCAAAATATGTTATCAGATTAAGATATTTGGTCAAGGAAAAGTTTCTTAACACCAGCAAAAAATCCAAATTTCACATTTCTTTTACACAGTATCGGATATTTTAAATTCATGGGAATACCTCAGGAATATTCCTATAAGAAGCTTCCACTCAGAGCAACTGGACCAGTTCTTTGACGTGCTGAAGGAAAGTACGCGACATCGATTCGTTGAAAGCGCGCGCTGTTTAAGTAGGACAATGCCAAGCCGCACACCGCAAAGAAGGCTAAAGAAAAGTTTGATGAATTGAGAGAAGTTGAGCTCTCGCCGCACCCAGCCTACAGTCCAAATGCTGTGTCGTACGATTATGGTCCGATTTCTGTCCAATAGGACATTTCTTGTGTGTAAGCCGATGCGAGATGTTTCACTCAAGTTGAAGAGGCATACCAGGAGTTTTTGATTCGAAACAGAAGGGATAGTATTTTGAGTAGATTCGGAGGCTTGCAGATCGTTAGCAGAAGATCATAGGTAATCATGATTCTCATTTTGAGGCATAATTATTATTGTTTCTAATTGAATCTATGTATAAATAACTCCGTAATTTCCTAATTCAGCAAGTACAGGTAGTGTCAAATTGGCGATTCAATCAATACATATAAACAGTACAGTACACCTACTGGTGATGGCTGACGATCCGGCTTTGCCGCCTTCTGCAGAATTTGAAAGAACCAAGAATTATATGCAACAGAAAAAATCAAGAATTCATATGCAACATACTCAATCAAGCATTCGCATAGCCGAAGCAGAACGGCTTACGTACCGTTTTGTTGTTGTTTATGGTCCGCGAGATGTTATGTAGACCAACGAGCGTAAGGGGCGTGATTGCGCGGCCCAGACCAAAATATTGATCTGAGAAATGGCGCAAAGTTACGCGTGATGACAAGGTATTCGTCGGTGCAGTTTATCTTGGGGTTTTTGGCATGAATCCAAAACGCTTCGGGTGTTTTTCGCGCTGAGGTCTTTTACTTCCGTGCGAGGATTGTGTCTTTGACTTCGAAACCATTCTAGTTATGCATCCGTATTTATGCGCAGCTGACGGGGCTTACAAATCATTGATACGTAATCCAGTTAGCTGTTATTCTACATGGATGTAGAACGGTCTTCCCGTTCCGCCGATATACTCATATTTGCATGCTTTCTAAGAGATTAGATAAATGGCAAAGCAAAGCCTCTACATCTGTGTAATGGAGCACCTAACTGGATTATGTAATAATGACGTAAGAACTCCGTTATGGGCGCGTAAAATACGAATACATAACAAGAATTGTTTTGAAGTCAGAGTCACTATCTTTACACGGGACGAAAAGACCTCAGCGCGAAAAACTCTCGATGCGTTTTGGATTCATGCCAAAAACTCTGTAGCAACGGTTCCACGAAGTCGTTGCTACTTTTCTGGGCGAACCGTGGTAGTCTGGAGAGAAGAACGCAATGTGCTCCAAAGCAAGCGGTCCCTTTATAAGGCGCGACCCCGACAGCTAATGTAGTGTCATCGGGGCTCGGGTCATTTTTTGTAATAAGCTCGCTCCCTAAGCGGTCGCTATTCTCAATCGTCTATTATGGTTTGATTGATTCAATTCTAGTCATTCTATTTATACTCTTATTATACCAGTAGCTAATGAAACTCTCAGCATTGTAAGCGGAGTTTACTACCACGGCGCTGGGCCAAGTCCTTTGTGTTCTGTTTGGCCGCCACCGGGGATGGGTTCATATCCATGTATGTAGTCCCCGGGAAGCTTTCCGACATATTTAGTCACCCACTGGTTCCCACCTTTAGTGTATAGGTCTTGCTCTGGGCAACCACAACTGCATCCCGGGGTCCGCCGCCTAGTCAATCACTGCAGTCTATCAGTTCACTTCGTTCACTCATTACTCCTCAGTTATATCAATTCACCTTTTCGGTCTTCACGTCATGATACAGTATTATCGTAGTTACACAGTTATGCGTCGTTACTATTGTTATGGTTTTAGTGTATTATTATTAAACTTATGTATATTTTAGGTTGTTTTGATATCCTCTTCGATAAAACTATTATTCACTCGAGACGTCAACATCGCTAGCCGTCGGCAACACATCGATATCAATATATCAAATTAGTGGCAACGGCGGGCAAAATCCGTTGTCATACAGTCTAAGATAAACCCCAAAGACGAATGCCTTGTCATTACACGTGAATTTGCGCCATTTCTTAGGTCGATTTTTTGATCTGGGTTACGCTACCGCGCTCCTTACGCACAGTCCCCATCCATGCAAGACTGTGCGCGGTCAATCCACATAACTTCTTGCGGGCCATAAACAAATGCAAAACAGACGCAAGGTAAAGTGTTGTGCAAAAATATTTGTGTCAACCGTGATTGACCCCAGATCTCACTCTTGCACCACCGACGCAACGGTTCAGCACACGCTACCGGAAAGAGTGAGATCTGGGTTCGAATCCCGGCTGACGCAGAAGTTCTGTACATCACTCCAAATTACTGGGTATATTAATACTGAAGCAACAAGCGGTCAATCAAATAAATTCCAAAGATTTTCTCACAAATGCCCATGTAACAGTCGTACGCCATACAGTCGATGATCAGTCACTCTGAAAAAACGCCACCGTAATCCTTTCACCGTACATCCAAAGCAGAAAGTTGGTCGTCGATTCCTAGTTCTGGTGGTAACGTCGCCGAGGGACTAACTGAATGAGAGGTTCTGTGCTACTGATAATGTTGGAAGGCTGATACACGTGTCTAACACTTTATAAGTGCCGTAACGGATTTCACCAAAGGCTCAAAACTTGTTATTAGATTATAATGGATTTTCATTGTATACTGTTGAAGACTGACTTGTATGACAAACTAATCAACTCAAACGAGTGTGAATGTGCACATGTGCAGAACGATGTTGCCACCAATTCGGGTAACTAAGCTAAT
Source organism: Parelaphostrongylus tenuis (assembly GCA_019055375.1). Taxonomy (NCBI): domain Eukaryota; kingdom Metazoa; phylum Nematoda; class Chromadorea; order Rhabditida; family Metastrongylidae; genus Parelaphostrongylus; species Parelaphostrongylus tenuis. The sequence goes on from JAHQIW010002010.1 coordinate 17,064, forward strand.
AGACTGCTGAAATAAATCCAGCAAATCTAAATACTTCTAGTTTGCGATTACAAGAAAATACCAACTACATGTGAACATTCTTTCGCTATAAGGAGCAAAAAGATGTTATATTGAGAAATCCAAAAGGTCGGTCGAGGATCCATCTCCGAGACCCATTCCTTGGAGAGGACATCATGAAGACCTGAAAAAACCCATGCAAGGTTACGCCAGTAATCCAAGGAATAATATATGCACAGCCAGGAATATACCATTTGGAATATGTGCTGGGGTCCGCACAACTGGAGAAGACGACTGAAAAATCAGATCAATTTTGTTTTTACCAACCATCTTTGTCCCTTTGACATTCACGCCCTTTCCGCTGTTCTTTAGAGTTTCAGTAATTATTCAATAGCTTGAGCCTCGAAAATTTTAATGGCGCACTTTACTATTATTACGGCTGTCTTTGTGCGCTGTAACAGCAAAAACAGAATTATGTTTCGCGCTTGGACATTTCTTACGGGACAAAGATTTTTCCTGAATCTCTAGTAAATATTCGAAAGCACAGATCTCGACGATTTCAACAGTGCTTTTGTTTTTTGAAAACGTTTTTCAATACGCTTGAGCAGTTGGAGGGGATTGGATTTTGTACTCTGCGCGCATTACTTGTCGACTAGAATGTGCTAGAAGCTGCGATATCGATCGCGCACCGCAATTTACATGTGCCGTGCCAATTATGTTTTTCGATTTCAAATTTTCTGTTGGTTTTAAAAAAAACTCTAAGTGAAACATATGATTTTGATACTCTGTGACTTCCCCTAACCATTCATATGCTTTTCGTATATAGGCTCAGGTTCAAGTTTCCGCTTAAGCTTAGTGAGGTCCATTTGACATCACAAGATGAAAATGGAAAACTCATGCCTATGAGCTATAGGTTGTTCTACAATTCTAATACGGAAAAATTCGAAATTGTTACGAAGCTAAGAAGAAAATTGCAAATAAGTAACAATAGTTGCTTCCTTACAGAGAGGCACTGAGATCGCTGCACGGCGCGCGGTCTGAGACCCTCGATAATCCTCGCCTGAGAAATTTAGCTTTCTTTGGTTGCAATAGCGCTCTAAGAAGGCCTTCACGGAAATCAAGTACGCTGCTGATATCACCGTGATTTTGCTTTTCAAACTTGACAGCAGAGGAGCCTAAATCACTTTGCAGCTTTGACGCACGCAGGTGAGTCAGGGCCACAAAAACTAGTTCATCGTTCCTGTGGTGCCACCAAATTCCATAATGATTTGGCTAAATCACTTGAACAGAGATAGACCAAGATCATTCCCAGGGTATATCGCCAATCGATGTTAGCGAAAGCCATTCATGATGATTTTGAATTTTTCGTTTTCCCCCAAAAACTACATAACTTTGCTGGTAAACTGCTTGGATAATGTTTACTTATTGCACCATCAGTTTAGCAACGTATGCGTTGCAGTGGTAATCCTTTCGTTAAACATTGAAAAATCGTCAGTATAATCTTCATTTCCTACTTACGTGCTTAGCCACCCACATGTTTGAGTATGAAACCTCTCACAGTGACACAATTTGTTTTCTTAAATACTTGCTCCCTTCTCAACCTCTATTTGTGAATTGAAATCTAAATGAATAACACCAATAACCAATCACTTATAACAACTATAATCTTCTTAATTGAAAATTCTCCGAGTTGGAATGAGCAATGCGTTTATTCGTTCTTCTCCTTTTCAGAAGCTGGGCCAGTGAGCTCCGCTTTCCTCAACATTTTCAGCCTTGAATAGTATATTCTGTAAATTTTTGTCGAAAAGACAGCCACAGGTATTTTTAGACTAATGTTATAGCATAGGTCCCTTGAAAGACTGACGAATGAAGAGGTAGAAACCAAATTTGATCGACAACGTCAAAAAATGTGGTTCATCGCACTCTGATACCCAAAGACACCTCGCTTACCTAGTCAGAGAGGATGGAAAGCTACTGGAGGAACAGCGATATCAATATCGTAGGCACTTTTATTTTTATCGTTCTTGTGAATGGATTTGTAAGAGTGGTGAAGGTTCATGATCAAAGAAAAAAAAACAGCAGGAGGGAAGGGGAAGGGGGGGGGGGTGGAAGGCTGATGGGATGCTTTTGTCAAGCGAATTATTACAGCTTCTATGAATATAGAATAAGTAGATTTTGATAACTGTCTTAATAGTTGCAAAACTTATGGGCAATCATTGAGTTGCTCATGATAAGATCCCACAATCTCTTGGATTTGGATTGTTTATAGTGTTATATTTTTTATATGAGATGCTCCTGAACGGCTATCGCGGCAGTGTGCACCTTTACCTCCATCCTGTTTTTATCAACCTTAATGGTCCACCTTTCTCTATTGCCTTCTTGCTTCATCGTCTCCTTTTGTACTCTTCTTCTTGGAATTTCTCTCCGAATTGCGTTCATCTTCACTCTTATATTATACTCTGTTCTGAGCATGAAAAATCTTTTATTCGTTTTCTAAAATTTCAAACATAGACATATAAACGATTTGAGGTAGCACAGAGTAGTGAAACGCAGTCTGGTAAAAGCTTTTTCGCCCGAAAGAAAACACGTTCCCACGGTAATCAAACGTTGAGCGAAAGAATTCCATTCCAATAATGTCAAGTCACTTCCCGTGATATTACTGTTCAATGCATGTAAGTGATTTCTGGTGTCCTTATTACTGACGTGTTACTTGTTTGTTTTTTCGAATTTCAGACCAGTCAGCAAACTTTTTAAATTTTTTCCTGATCACTTGCTCTGAAATCTCGGGAGGAAACTTCCGACATTTTGTTCTAGATATTATAGATTGCCACTACTGAATGATATCCCTGATTTCTTCCGTGATTATTTTCTTGAATCGTAGGATCTGCAGCAGAGGAAGTTTAATTGATTGAGACTTTGCAAATTGGAAAATTTTCCAACTAAGCAGTCCCATTATAGTCTAGTCGAAGCGGTTCCACGTTATCAACCCTCACTAGAGAACATTTCATATGAGCGAGGTATGCTGGAGTATTCAACGTATTGTTGTAGTTCGCATCATGCAGGCAGTGGAACTGATCATGCTGAACGACAAAACAAATAAATCATCATAAGGAAGTATAAGCAAAATATACAGAACTGGATGTCGACTGTATACAAATGGTTCCAAAAATAGATCTGTTTTGTAATAGCTCAAAGTCCAACTATCCTAAACCTCTGCATGATGTAATGTAAATAATCTTGCGAGGCTGTCTGTATAGTAATGTAATATACCTACGAACTGCCCTTTCCTTTATTTGAAACTTGGCAAGGTTGGTACTTCTTTTTCATCAAAATTTGATATCTAACTTCTCAGCGGCAACGCCTTCATACTGGTTATTTACAGTTATATGAGAGAGGTCACCGATCTTGTGCGACATTCTTTGAAAAAAAGTCTTTTTTCACACAAGAACGCCGTGAAAAGGAAGTTAAGGAAAAAGAGACGCGCTTTTTAAGTTTGGCACATAAGACCAGTGACCCTCTCTCGTATAATTGTAAATGAGGCTCTGCCGAAGACGTTGCCGTCGAAACCGTTATTCAGATTTTGATGAAAGGAAGACTAACCTCGTGCGAGTTTTGAAAAAAAAATGAAAGGACAGATGTCAGTTCATTCACTTTGAAACACATTTTCCTCCGAAAATGCCAGAGAGATCATTAAGGTTACTTGCTGTACTCTATAATGATTATGTCAAATCGTATTGCATATTGAAAAGTGGGAGCTTTCGGCACGGACAATTTCTGAGGGATACACCATGCACTTGCTAAAATTCGTGGCGTCATCGGATAGTCGAATGCACACGTCGTCCGCACCAATGCCTTTCGATATCTTGGTGATGTATCAATCCAGTGATATCATTCTTTCATGTAGGTTTGATTACCAATTGCGTTCATCTTTTTGTCGACTCAAGAAGGAAGAAAAAGTTGGTGAAAGCGCGAAGATTGTTGCCAATGATTCGTTTCCTGTGTGAATTGAAGGGCACCCTCTATCACTACATCACAAACGTCTTCATAATGCTATTGTTAGTCCTAGGAGTGTAGTCTACCACAAAACTTTACGTTTTCTAGGTATGCACTCTGATCCATGTCTTAAATTTATACGCCAGGTATAGTATTTTTAGAAGATCTATTACATGCTTTACAATTTGTAGTCCGTTAGAAAAACCTATCGAGAAAAAAGTGAATGTTTTCAAATCTCTTTTGATATGATGCGATAGTAAGCAGTATACTTTAATGTGTTGACAAAAGCGCACTTCAGCAACAGTATCTTCAGTCCAAAGAAAGCTCAACGAATTGGCAAATTTTTGCGGGTAAAGTGTGCATTGTCGGTCAAATTTTTCGGAGTATTTGTTATCGATCTCTATGAGTACAAATTGTAATTTGAGGGTTTTTGCAGTAATTTGTAACGTCAGAGTATCTATTCAGAAGTGATCGTTATTCATTGGTAAAAAAAACAAAGTGCTGAGTCGTTTTCGCACTTACCCCTCCCACTTCTACACCGCCACCACATTAACTCTACCATTTCACATGTGTTTGTCGGCCGACTTGGCTCGTCTGAGTGTCTCGAGTTTTGCGCTAATTTGGAGCTAAAATTACAAAGATTGATGAATTATTTCATTGATTACGGCATCTATACGTTACAACGTTGCGCACTGATTGCTGTGCAAGTTTTTCCACTTATGACTACCATTATTTTACTCAACCGAAGATCTAGCGATTCCGACTATGGGTGAGTTTTTTTTCGCCTGAATTAAGTGATGGGATTGTGATGATGACTCCCTTATGTCATCAGCTTCTTGTTATAAAGCAGTAATCTTAAGTGCTACTGTGTGCTCGTCTTGATGACATCCATTCTATCTTGATAACTTTCTCACATATAATTTTTAATCTAACGTTGGATGCTTCCTTGTTACAGCCCAATAAATTCCACAGTCTTTGCTACTTTAACGGAACATTCTAGTACGGTTTGTCGTCACAAACACATTTTTCCACTAGACTGATAGAGGCGCTTTCTTCCTACTCTTATCCTGATCTATATAGGTATTAGGCTGTGAGAAGCTCAAATTTCATAGTTGCAACCAGAAAACCGTGGAAAACACTATTTGAAAAATCCAATAAATACAGAATCCAGTGGAAAATACTACTCAAATGACATCATTTTTTCGATAGAATTATGCGTTTTCTTCTTAATCATCTTATATATTCTTATATCTTCAATTTCCTTCAGGTGTTCTAACTTTAATCCGCGTTTCACTTCTATTTATTCAACTATGCCTAGGAGAATTGAGTGGTGGACAAAAATTCGACCTCAGACGGGAGGTGAACCCGCGCTTCACTCACTTCGGAGGCGTCTGCTACCACTAAACCCACAGAAATCAATCGCTCACCCACCACTCATTATTCAAGCTCTCTCTATCGTCCTCGGTATAGGTGAGATGCGGGTTGATCTCCCGTCTGAGGTCGAATTTTCGCCCACCGCTCAGTTCCCTTACGTATACTTGAAAACATCGTAACACTGCGAAAAAGCAGTAAAAGCATTATAATTCTCGGATTTATTTGATTATTCATTTTCGTGCTTATACTAAACAATATTATTTATGCCTAGCATCTCACTACATGCCGAAATTACCGTAGAAATCTTCGACTTCTCTTAAGCGATTCCGTTTCGCATGAAGTGACAGCTACTGTATCGCCAAAGAAGGTAGTCCACAAAGCAGTATTTAAGGTGCCAGAGTGTACCCACCGGATTACTAGCTAACTCGCCCGAGATCACTGAGCCTTCCACCTCGTCACGGTGGGCCATTTGGTGCCAAGGTCTTCCAAGATGACAAATAACACTCACTTACGTCGACGGGCTAACACAATCATTGTATGACACAGGAATGCATGCTTTTGCCTCCCGTTCGATCATCTTTATCTCTTACGATTGCAATCCAGTGCATTGTACATTACCTAGAGATTGATGAACGCCCGGTACAGTATCTTATATTCGTCCTTCAAACGGTAAATAAATGAACAATATTGCAATCTATCTTCTCACATGACTAGTTCAATGTTTGCACTACAGTTTTCGCTCATCTGTCATTACTTTTCGAATGTGAGAAAGGTTGCCAGATTTGTGTCATTTTATAGTATTATTCGGCGGCTACAACGAAACGAACTACCACTCCATCGTTGTCAGCCACGGTGAACTTGTTTTGAATCGAAGAATAGCGCATACATCGTACGATGATGCCCTGATGTTCTTAAAGGCAAATGACTCTTATTTTCTTATTACTATTTGCGAAAGTATTCTATTAATAATCAAAGTTTGTACACAGCTCAAAAAGTTTGGGTAATTCTTCCCACATATCCAGAAAAATACTGGGGAGCAGCAGGTTACTGTTGATTACAGATAATACGGTCATGCGACGGCGCTGCACTGAACATCGCCCGTAGACAAAGCAGTTTTTTCAAACAAATCATTACAACGAGGAGAACATGACAGTATCCTTGGGCGCAACACTACCTGTATTTCATCGCACTGGATTCTTTGTATATGTTGGATTGATCCAGTCTAAGCAGGGATCTAATGTTAGCTGGGAGCTCCCTGGTCTGTAGAATGGATGAAATCGACGATGCGGGTGCGACGAGATTCACTGGCAGAGTTCATTCGTCCGTACGTCCATCCTGTCGTGGCAACATTGGCACTTTTTGCTAGCCTCGGCTGTTCTTAGTCTCGTTGGAACATTAATCACATTCTCTACGCGAAGTGCTCCCTTCATCACATCTCGCTCTACGATCATATCATTATCAATTCGTGTATTGATTCAATTGATCGGCTCGTACACGGTCTATTGATTCGCATATCATTCCAGTCTTTGAGAAGAGTGAGCACCTCTCTGTTGAAATTTCCCAAAAAAAAAAAACAACCTGCGATAGATTTCAAAGAGCTTGCATTTACGTTCAGAACGCCATTTCACTTGCTGTGTGATGGCATTTCTGATCGGATTATTATCAATTATCAGTAACTTACTCTTAATTGATCCATGGAGGTGCTAGAACGGAAAAGGTATTTCTCATAGGTGACTGCTTAAGCCAAAATCATTCATTATGTCTTTTGCGTCCTACGGACAACAGATCTTATCATAGATCGACTTCTCGTGGAAAAGTTGTTACATCTCATCAAATGTCCAGCTGGTTGTTTGCTGTCCGCATAAAGTAAACTTGATCAGTTTTTTCCTATCCGAGGCTTAATGCTTGTTCCGAATAAAAAAAAATTCAAGAAGCGCTGTGTTTCTTGAATCATTTGCATTGTCTCAATATTTTTGATCCGTTCTTCAGTGTACAAATATTTTTGAAAGGAAGTAGAATGCTATCTAAGAAAAATGATGACATGGTAGCAATGTGAAGAGCTCAAACGTTGGTCTATTGTTTATGAAGTGAAAGGGTTAGGGCTCAAATTTTTGCCTATGCAGAAATTATTGAGACTCCTAAGAATGACCGATCATACTCCCCGACAACTTCCTGCTTTCTATTTCCTACCAAACCTGTTGTGTAGTTAACGTGGCTAAATCTTCCAGTTGAAAAATCAAACATCATGCAGCAAGTTGATTTTTGGACTAGTGAATCCGAAAATTGTGTGATTTCATATGGAAGTAACTACGATGTTCTATCAAGAGTTCATTTCTTTCAATTACTTGGATGATCAATGTCTTACGTTCTAAGGCACATTTCCATTACACTGGATAATTGTATGCCAGACATCTTACTGTATAACTTTTTTAGTTCTCTAACAAATTTGAAAAAGATGGAAGTGCGTTTCTAGGATTTTAGCTTAGCATGTCGCTATGCTTTACCAATCAATCGGGTATGCTTTGCTGGCTGGGGAGTGGATTTTCCCATGATCGCATGTCTTATGATTACCGATTGCTCAATTTCCACCAGAATGTAGTATGGTGTTTTTGGCGTTAATCATTCTCTGGGGGATACGTCACAGTTTCGGCATCACTAAACATTGTCAAAGACAAAAAATCCATATTTAGCCTTTGAAATGATTTCCAGAGGCCTACCAAACCATCAGTCCACAGCTATCTCTCGACTAGTTTGATTCCAGCTTAATGACCGGACAGAACGGAAGACTTAGTGAGCCTGGGACCTGCAATCGAACCAGCGATCACGGGTCCGTGTCACGACGGCTCTAACCATTGCTGTGCACACGTCCTTCACTTATATACTAACGAAATTTTTTCTATATGACTTACCAATATTCATTGATTGAATAATTGAATGATCTTTAGCCTTTGATCTCAGCTTCACATTAACAACATATCGTAACCACGATGAGTAAACGGTTGAGGAGGATGAAATCCATCGCTTTCTATTGCGAAATACTGACGGAATAATTTTATTACTGATTTCAAAGTACTTCCTTGTCCGAATTCTTCCCATTTCTTCAAAAAGAGCGAATTTGTACTGATAGTAAACTAGAATGCTACCAGCACTTAAGTGTAACACCTTTCCCAGCTTGTTGGTTTATTGCTTCATCGTGACCGAAGGAGGGTTGCGCTTATAGAGGATTCATATGTAGAACGATGAAGTTTTCAACATCATCATTCACAGTTTAAGATGGGAACGTGTTTATCTCGGTTCAAACTTTTTGAGATTTCCGACACCAATTTTTAGTCGATCATTGGAGCTTCCTGTGGACGACCCGAGCGCGGTTGATCCTCCAGACCGTTATCTCGAGCTACGAGCTTCGTGAACCACTTCCTAGCCGTCCTTTCTACAGCAGCATCATTTCCCCAAAGTCCATCAACCTTGCGCGCGGATTCTCTAGCATTTTCCGCTACGCGCCATTCTTACATGTGTAGCAAGCGAATTCGTTCCCACGACAGCTCTATGTCAAAGCAAATAGAGGCAAGTTTTATAACAAAATGTTTAGAAGAAAACGGATCATTAAGTGATACCAAAATCATGCAATTTTAACTGCTTTCGGTTAACAAATATGGTGTTTATCACTCTGGTAACAAAACTTGTAAAACGACTCAATATAATCCATGCGATTGTGATGTGGGTACAAATAGAATTTTACTCTACAGGTCTACTACTTTGAATGAGAGCTTGCATTTTGTCATTTGTGGTAATGGAGTTGGTCTGTTCATTAATTTTGGGTGATATTCATTGTAGTATGAGGTGACTACGAAATAATGAATGAAATGAAGCCGCGACGGATACCACGGACGGTCTACTATTACTGGCGCCTTATTGCATTGCGCTATATTAATACAAAAGAAATCACGGCAAACATCGATTGGCACTTGCTTACTGCCGACTTGTCCCATTGATCTACTCTATTCGATTAAATGATGATTTCCTATTTTATCAACCGCGACTCCCAACATCTCAGCTTATTCATCCTTTACAGCGTTTTTTTTTTTTGAAATTACTTCAGTGGTTTTCTTACGGTAGCAACACCTTAGCAGAAGAAATCTTTCAGAATAGTTTCAATGCGTAAAACGTTTCCAAAATAGGTAAATAATGAAGTCTACCTCAAATGGACTTTTAAACTAGGTTTTCGCTATCGTATTATGAGATTTTCCATTTTTACTTTCACGGCTCGAACCACATGTTGCTGGAGTTTCTGTGCATCCTTCTTTCACTATATTTGTTTCCTCATATCAACCTACCACAAAGCTCTTCCACATTTCTATACATGCATGTTCGACTGCCGTTTGGGGTTTTCGCTTTTACGATGAATGTCATTCAATGCTGATCAGGAAAATTGTTCGTAAGAAACCAGGATAACTGTTTAAGTGTGTAAGTGCTCGCAGTTCTCTACCGTAGCCTGTATCAAACCGCCATATTCAGTCCTGTCCTGTCTTGAACCAGTATAAAGGATATAATATAAGGCTCTCAGCGTTAGCCAATCCCTGAGAGATTGCGCCATGCATCCGTCTTCAATTTTTAACTTCGTTTGGCATATCTGGCCTTCACAATGACTCGCGCTGGCCTCTCGCTGCATCGGGTCAGTGCTGCTTATCCTCCCAGACAATTCTGTTACCAATTTACCGATTCCAGAAGGATGGATGACTTGGTGAGCTATGAGCGCGAGATCGAACCACTGACTCCGTATGCGAAGCAGAAAACCTTTAACCATTGCGCTAAATGCGCTCTTGAACTAGTATAAGATATTGAAATAGTAGTATGAATATGTACTGTTAATGTAGCAGAGCAATCTCAATTTAATTCATGCGCACAGGCGACTACCTGTGATGTGTGCTGTGTAGAGCTGTGGATTACTTCCTGAGATGGCGGGATATATCCAGCTGGAAAAGTACTAGCCAAATCAAAAGCTTACAAGCATTCTAAGGATTTTTCACGGATAGATCTATTCAGTATCTGAATAGATAAGCTTCAATTTTTTTCAGACATCTATTGAAAGAAGATGTTAGTTGTGGTGGGCTACAAGAAACTGCCGTAGGTTGCCCATCTTAAAATTTAGAATTACGCTGGTGTAGTAGTTGCAATTCTTTCTCGTTTCGAAAAAAATCCATTACGAACAATCTATTCTATGCATTGTTGCTTTCTAACGAAGCGCGCGCGAGAGAAATTCGCGTATCGCGTTGATCAGAGACGTTTTTTTTGTGATCGGCCAGCCAACCAACACAGAGCCGGCTCCTTTACTTGTGCAGCTGTGGTTAGTTCAAGGTTCTCCTCTCCGATTTTTCTTTCCCGTCCACTATTCCTACACTATTCGATCGTCATCTGCTCAGTCACGCGTTTTCAATTAATCACCGAAGGAAACTGGTCAATACATGCCTTTGGTTCAGCTAGAGGCCTTTCTTCGCCCTGCTCTATGTGCATACAAATCCTAATCTACTGCGCTCTTTCACATTATTGGTTTTATCATGAAGAAGAAATTCGATGAAATATTGTGATCTTTTGCGAGAATTTTTTCAACGGTACACATTTTGCTGTCTTGAATAAATCTTACGCGATAAAGTCTGATTTCCCCAGGCCGTCGAAACGGTCGGTGCTCGATTTCATCTCATTTTGGACTGATTGGTTTTTCGACAAAGGACAATCAAAAGATTTTGATGACCAGAGGACCTAAGAGGCTGAGAACATGGAAGAAAGGCAGAAAAGAGACTTTATTCTAACGCTCTATGGGTATCAGTAGTATGTATGCTACTATAGACATGTTATTACGGCGCATCAAACAAGCAATGCTGTCACCATTTGGAAGTGCTCTGCAACTTATGTTGTGTTCATATCTGGATTTTCTACACTTATCTTTTCTTCAAAAAGCCCTAATTTATCATGACAACCGGAATCTGAATAATAACTAATCGCCTATCAAATTAGCAGTCATTGAAGTGGTTAAAAATATTGCTATAAATCTCATGCAGAATGGAGCTTTTTGTAGCCAACGATGGGCACAGCATTTGTGATGGATAGCTATTGATTGAATAGCACAAGTTTAGGAAAAGCGTCCTGCTTGTCAAAGTAAACCGTCAGAGTGAAAACGACTTCTGGAAAGGTTGTGCCAACCACAATATATCTTTACAAGTGACCCTTATCGACACCTAACTGTCGAGCAAGTGATGACTTGTCTTTCTCGCAAAAACCCCAGCAACCATGTGATAACGGTTCTACAAAAGAAGAAATTTGGAATGTTAGTAAAAGTTGGCTCTCGAACACTAAAGTCCATCAGTTGTATCAGCCTGTGGTCGAGAGAACATCTACTAGGAGCTTTGGTCTACATTTGAGAGATCTTATCCGCCTCCTTGAGGGATACCGCCACGCAGTGTCGCTGCTGTTCAGGTGGTTAGATCAATAAGACCATTTTAAATAGTGATAATACTTATGTAGTGGTAGCATCGATGTTCCGAAGAAGCTTCATAAGAAATCAAAACATTCGAAGTCTAATGAGATAGAATGTGAAGACATCATACGGTATTACACAATGTCCTTCTGTGTTTGCATCTTTTGTGCATAGTGTAGCGTTGTTTTAACAGTGATAAATTTGTCTTGTCGTCTTTTTGCGATTTCTTCCTTCCTTCCAGACATTCTCAGTGTCTCATTTTCTCATATAATCAACAAATTGTGCGATCCGACCTGGTATCATCGATCATGTTTATTCGCTACATAACGCTGCGTTCATTTCGCTAGATTACAACATGCATAAATTATGTTCATCGACGGGCACGTTTTCTTAGAGTTTTCCGAGCTATTCTGGGATATGATATATGTCAGTATTTGGGTGATTGCCTTTTCAATTTATGTTTAAACAAGCGAGCTCCTCATTGATACTTTCACTGACATTTACATCTATAATCTGTAAATAAGTTACCTATTCAGTCGCTCGAGTGAATACCCTATATTTTGGTTCATCATCCTTATCGCCCTAGGAAATTCTACTCCATTGACTCCGTTTAGTCAAAGGTTATCATCATATTCGCATGAGCAGGTTTTTACTATTTTGCGACACAATACTCTTGCATAGTCTATCAAGCTTTCAAATTTTAGGTTAGGGCGTCATAACGAATAGATTGTTAGATCCTTTCGCTTTGGCAAGGAAGCTCTCATCCGCTTGCGCATGACTCTTCAGGCCTTTTGACTGAAGTGACAAAGAAAATTCGTCCAAATATGCACGAGAATCCTCATGAAAATGTGAGTAAGTATAAATAAGTATTTGTGGAAAGCTTTGATCCATGCCATACGTGAAAAAGGGTGTCCATTTTCTGGGTCCACCAGCTGCTCAGAGTGAGTAAAGGTGATTTTGGTTTGAGTGAAATTTGGTGTCCGTCATTTTTTTTGTACGGATCGTATAACTCTTCTAGCCGTTGGATCGGTTACGAATATTAATAAAGAGAATATTTATGGCCGCTAATTGTTAATTCAAGACGTCCTCCCATAGTTAAGTTCGATAATGCTTATTAATTGGTGCTAGCAAAAAAATATCACATCGCTGGTTCTGCCTTCTTGTCTTAACGTTATTCCCGTTTTACTGCAATTTTCTTCTGATTGTTTATGATTGAAGAATTTATATACTAATCGTTTTTCTTGTTTGATGCAAACTACTTCTCATGAGATACTTTTGGTAAGTTGAAAGATTGATAACCATTCAGTGCAGTCGAAAGAAGACGAAAGAAAAATGAAAGTTTCGCTGAAAAGAACAGACTAAGTGGTGCGATGTCTCAAAGTTAGCCCGCTTAGGAAAAGATGTAAAACCTCCCAGAAGTGGATAATAATGCAAGTTAAGGGGCGTTACTCAATGTCTCTGCTACTCCTATACGAGAAATGAATCCGGAGTGATAGATGAACGACTATCGTGCAAAATTCCATGTGATAAAAGATATAATATATTGATAAGAACTTGTGTAATACTTCAGTCTGTCCCGCACTTAGACGTGATTGAAGTTCAAGTTGTTTAACGCACAGTAGCGATTGGTCTCGTTGAGACATGAGTAGCAAAAAAGTTGGTAGAGATGAGGGCGAGATATACATGTAGGATTTTTCGTAAGAATAAAATATGTAGTTTCTGGAATGCTCTGCCAGATGTGTGTCTTCTCAAAAACTTCGATTTCTTCAAAAATAACTGATCATTTCACATACATTCGCGATGGAAACCCGCTTCCTCAAGAATAGAGTGGTGTTTGTTGTCATGCGAGAAGCTAATGTTAGGATTGCCCGTTTGTCCTAATCACATATAGATTGGTGTTGTGCTGTTGTGGTGGTGTTGCCCTCAGCACTAGTCTGATATATCCAGTGCAAAGTGATTTGTTAGCGAACTTCATGCATACTGTTCATCTTGCATAGTTTGATTACGGAAAGCGTTCGTTGAATTCCTATGATCTATAGCAGTGTATCGTTAACACACCACTTCTGTCCCTATGAATCGTAGTGATTTCCTCAAATAAAGTAGCATTTTCCAAAGAAATAGATTTAGAACTACCTTAGCGCCCAGTGTGTGAGAATGTTTGGAGCTTTTTCGAGCTTAGTAAGTCAGAGCCATACCTACGTTTCGGCGGTGTCGCCCACTTCATCAGTGGCTCACGCCCCACACTGAACCCTACTTTATTACAAGGATAGGGAGACTCTATTTTGGTGATGACACGTGATATTGTGTTGTCACCATTTTCAGTCGATGGATTACGGCTGATAGTGAATATGTAGAAAACTATTTTATCGACTTTTTCGTCCATGGCTGGAAAAATTGTGGTACACAATATCACGTGCTATTACTATAAAAAATGTCTCCCCACCTGCTGTAAATAGGGTCCAGTGTGGGGCGTGGACCACTCATGGATGAAGTGAGCGACAACGCCGAAACGTACGTATGGCTTTGACATACAACCTCGAAAAAGGCTCTGGACTTCTCAGACACTATACTGAATATTTGTAGCGAGGTATAAAAGCAGTCGATAAGATGGATTTCTAATTTAAAACCTAAACTTGAAAAGAACTCGTAATGATCAACTCAAAGCTGTAAGTCTTATGACTGAAAAGCTATGTGAAATCTTTTTAACATAAGATGATGTTCATACTCTGAAGAATATGCTATGCATTCCACTCCACTCGCTACATAGTATAGATAATTGAATACTATAAATGGCTTTTACAATGGTTTGTGAAAACTTACCGATACGTCTCGTTACTGTTGATGGAATTATTGACAACGCGTCTAATATAGCGCACCTTCGAGTACACCAATATAAGCGCCCACCTCCTAGTAGCTGACTAATTCATTCCTACCGTATCTGACGGGTTAGTCGTTCGTTTTCCTACAAGTACTTTTTTTTTCTATTTATCGGCGTACAATCGCATCTATTGAGCCATTCTTCAGTGTGATTGCTTTTTCATACGAACGAACGGGAACAATGTACTGATTCTTCTTTCATTAGTGAAGAATACTGATTGTAATTTCAGCAAATTTCGTCCTGATTTTTTTGCAAAATGTTTTGGCAGTAACTATTGACTCGTTTATTGTAATTCTTAATATCGTTCACTTTGAGTGGGTACGTTCTGTACATTTCGGTTAGACGACAGAGGTAGCACTTTTATATTAGTCAAGTGTTTCTTATTTAAGTAAATTTTTTTTCGTTCTCGCTTTTACGCATTGCGATTTCCAACTTCTTCTCTATTCCTACACTTTTTGCTTTTTCTTTATTACTTTCTCGTTTCCGCTTCGCAGTGCCATTCTTCGTTGATCCACCATTCCCCATCTCACTGAATCTATTTAAGGCAAATAACTTTATAAAATATGACTTTACATAATATTTGGTTCATAGAAACGAGATTTATGTCCCGTACCGTTTACATCTCATTGTACAAGAAGATTCGAAATCTCGAATGCTTACAGGTTTTTTTCTATTAATTAGGAACTTTGCTTTCAATTACTCTTCACTTACTAAAGCGGTAATCTTCCCTCATAAGAGATGTCCATGATGATCAGGATGAAAGACATGTAAGGATGAAGCTCAACTCCCTGAAACATGTGCCATGCATTCGACTCCATTTGTAGCATCGTTCAAGGTGATTGCATGCATATCTAGCCTATACAAAAGCTTAAGGATACCTGCCAATGAAGTGAGTCAGTGCTGGTATCCCCCTGACAAGTCTGATTCTAATTTGTCAACTCCGGTGAAGTTTGATGAGCTCAGAGAATGACGTTGAACCAATGACCATATGTGTATGTACAACTCTAACCACTGAACGTGCAATCACCACTTCAAGATCTGTTTTCAAGTAATCAATAAATTGATGTGAATCGATTAATTGGCATGTTACAACGGTGTTGGTTGAGTGGAGAAAGATTATTAATGTGATGTTTGTTTTGCAACGAGAACCAATGCTTCGGCGATTCTCGTCTTCTTCAAACAGAACTTTTTTGTTTCCCGGTTTTTTTTTTCTCTCAAGAAGGATTTTCACCACACCAGTACTCATATGACATTCACATGCTCTCACCAAATAAACCTCCCACCTCCTCAATCCGAGATAGACCTTTTTCTTAGTTGGTTTGAATAGTTGAATGTCCGCCATACTACAATTCCACATTGACTGATATTTCAGGTTTTTCTTCATTGTATTTGATGATTTACCTTTCATACGCTGTCAGCAGCTTCGAGATAGGTCTAAAATTTTCAATCGCACTTTGACGACAGTTGAACTAATTAATCAGACTGCTTCATTTATTGCAATAGAACACCGGTGGTGGTCATTGACGTTTTCAAAATGTTACGAGCACACATACAATTGTTGATACAACTTCTCTATAATCCTTTCATTCCATCTTTTTTACCACTTTCTTTTTTTCGATAAATGTGGCATTCCATACCTGAGCTCTTCTCATTTTTTCATTTTTTTTTATTTTTTCGCTCTCATTTTTGCCTTCTTGTTTCCACATAATCAAGGGTGCAAAAGGATGCGCTAGTGTGATAGTTCAGTTCATCTTCATCATTGTCCTATCAATGGCTCTCTGCTTGAGCAGCATCGTAGAATTTTTCAAAGGTTCTTAAATGTTCGTAACCAACGAAATGAAAGAGGCGCATTTTTTTAAGAAACGATTATCATTAGTAGTAAAAGACTTACTTTTCGCATAAGTGCTTCAACAGGTTATCACGGCGCAGACTAGTGCCAACGTTGGCAATATCTTTTTTTTCTTGTTTACTGGTACACTTCTGAGTTAAGCGGTTTATTTCCTGAAGCTTTGAAAAATCCGTGCCAACTCTTTGAGTCGTCGCCACCACTGGTATTCGTAGATATCGTGAATCAGTGGGAAATTCGCCGTCTTAGAAATACGTTTTTTCCAAGACGATGGCAATCCTTTGGCATTGATGTTCTGTAGGATGAGTCTCTGATCGGAGAGATCGGAGATTTCTAAGTTTTATCGGCTTGGTAAGTAAAGAACTGAAGATTCACTGAGAAATGAAGTGGGTGAATTCGGAAGTTTGAGTTTTCAATCGATGCAAAGCACATTCGTGAGCTTTCTTTCCACTTTTCACCTTTGCTTTTTGAAAACTGAAAGTGCACAAGAAATAATGAGAATTGTGGTTTCTTGTTTTTGTTCACTTTTTGGAAGGCGTAAAGAGCCGGAAGCTTGTCTTTTAATCACTTCTCATGCACCATGAACATCGATTTGATCAACAACAACATCAACAAATTACTGTTGCTGAGAGTTGAATAAAGTAGTTTTCATCTACATCTATCCATGTCAAAAATACACACTGCTATTTTGTGTCAAAGCACCACAGTAATCACGTTTTTCCAAATCGAACCTTTAAATTGCGATACTTTTGGGGTCCTTTGCTACTTAGCTCTATATTGACGTAATCCCCTAGTTAAAGAGCGCTTTGATATTATAAACTTAGGATTCTTGTCTACAAATTTCGACAAAATAAAGAAAAATGGAAAAAAGTTCCTTACGCTATCGTCCCGGAGCTTAGGTATATGTATGATTCACGGTCCTGGAACTCGTTTCCTTAGATGAGCTTACATCTCCACAAAATGTCTTTCCGTTCTTCTAGTCAGCATATCGTCACCTCGATTTCTCACATTAGACTCAACTACAGTCTAGATGTGGCCTAAGCATGGTAAAGTTTCTACGAACACCCTGTTTACTCTATTGAAAGGCTTTCATTATGACTTGCCACTATTCAAAAAAAAAATCTTCTTCTCGAGCAACTTTTCAATGGAAAAAGTTTTGTTGCAGGTCTTCTCGCTTGTCCAGGCACGACTGCTTTGTTTCACCTAATCTTGATGGCATCGCTACTCTCCTTCTTTGAGGATTCCAATTCTTATATCGAAATCTCCGACGATAAAATCGTGTTAGAGACTTTCAATTTTCTCTCTCTTCAAACGATTTTATAATAGCCTTACTTCGATTAAATTAGCGATAGACTTTTGTGAACTGTTTGATGACGTTGATGTTCTTCTGCTTGCCCCGTATCGATGTACAAGAGGTGTGACAATTTTTCTTTTGTGTGAAACAGATGGGTGCAATGCAGTACTATACACAGAACCTTTTTGCTAATTAACCTATTCTAGGACGTTTTTTGTTACACGGGTAGTAATGAAGAAACGTTTCCTTTTGCTGGACAAAAATTTTTCATACGAGTGTTAATAGCCAATCGAAAGCGTTAATCTCTGGCTACTGCGCTATGTGCTTGCTTTCGAAAGGGTGTTTTTATAGCGCTGTGGCATTCAGAATCAAATTATGTTTCACAGCCGCTGTACGCTCTCATTTTACCACGCTTGTAATTCGCTAAGAATACGAAAAAGCATGTGAGCATGTAGAGGAGATCTTCAGTATCAGAGTCATACGTTTTTTCAAAAGTTTTCTCAAAGCGGAGAAAAGTCTTTGATTCAATAACAAGAATCGCACGACAAATGTGAATCGCGTCTGCATAGTTTATCGATCGCGCGTGTCGAACCACAGCCACTTCACACCCAACACGCAAGTAAATGCGCAGCGTATGTGGAACTCGATCTTATTTTTGCGCTGCATTGCAGTGAAACGGTCTTTTTATAAACTACGCACAGCGTTGGGGCTCTTCAGACTCACGCTATCAAATATTTACGTATAAGTTAAGGGAAAGGTTTTTTCTTGCGAGAAATACACGTGTGTGAAACACACGACTTTTCTTTTTGCTACATCGTTTGAAAAAAAAAGGATTTTCAAAAACTTAACACATTTTCAAATTCTCCGAGATTTACATTGTCGAAAAACTACTAGTATTCTAAGGAAAGAGACTCTTTTTCCAGCGAAATATAAGCGTGACAAAAATTAAAGCGCGCGGCGCATGTGAAACATAACATTATTTTGAATGTTAGAGCGCTGCAAAAAGGCTTTTTTGAAAAGCGAGAACTTAGCGCAGTAGTGCGTAAGTTATGTTTTCGAACGACTCTTAGAACACCAGTAAAAAGTTCCTGTCCAGCGAAAGAAATCACTTGTTCTTTTACTCCCGTCTAACATAAAAGAACCTCATTTTAATTACTTCAATTAAAGTTCAGGTCTGAGAAGAGTTATGTGTTCTTGCGCGTACTATCTTGTATCAGAGAAGTACTATGTGCTACGTGGGGAAGTGCTCTCCATGGCATATGTAGCGGGAGCGCTATTATGATGGCTCAATAGCAGTGATGACCACTACGATGTTTAATAACCTATTTTTCTAAGGTGATGCTTCCACAATTACGAAATCTCATATTTGACATACTAATAGTAGTTTTGCGCTGTGCAAAAGTTTCCACTCACTCATGAGATAGTCGGTATTCTCTAGGTCATCCCTACCGGCAGTCGTCAGTCGTAGTGTAATGGAGAAAAATTTACTGTATCAAGGAGCACTAAGAAGTAATTTGTTGAAAGGTTTTTAAATATATCACCACCTTCTTCAGCTACGATAAGTGACTGACCAAATAATAGAACCGCTTCGTTCTGTTAATCGGTCGGCGTCTTGTTTGCCTTTTGCAATAAGATTTCTTCCTAAACCGTATAATAATCGTGTGTAAGTTTACTTCTAACCAAGCTATCGGATGATTACGTTAAAGCTTATCTCAGTTTAGATGATCTCTTCGTGAAGATGAATCTCACACTCCCTGTTTGCCGCTTGTAGGAAGAATCTCTCATTTGATTTCATATTCATGATTTGTCCTCGTTATGATGTCGGATCTCCCTCATGACGACCTCAACGAAATGTCGAAATAGCTCATTGCACTGGCGCCAGACAAATTAGACAAAAACACCGTGCTATTCGCATGCGAAATTTCGTATGCGAACATAATAATGTGGGACTGTAAGCTTCTTTTACGATTATACACAAAGATTTCTCATCATTGTATCAAGATATACTCGTAATCCATAGTTATATCCCTTCATGCTACTTGAATGTCATTCTTACAGTGAGCAGGACTTTTCTTCATTTCTACGCGCAATCTGGCGGACCATTTTGATCTTAAACTTTCACTAATATAAATACACAGATTATGAACACAATGATATGAGACCATACTTATACCTAGACACCTATAGGCTTTGGAAGATGACACCTATCTTCTCTCTTCTACTCGAACGAATTTCGTTGTCAAGGCAGCTTTCAAAAAGCCAAGATCTCGGGTTAAGTGCTTAATAAAAAATAACGACATGACAAGTTATTACGCCCAAATAAAAATGTAAGTAAATGAATGAAAAGGATAAAGCTCTCGGCGTTGATCAATCCCTGAGGGATGCGCCATGCATTCGTCTTCAATTTCTAACTTCGTTTGAGGTGATTGAATGCATGTCTGGCCTTTTACAATGACTCGCGGTGGCCTCCCGCTGAACCGAGTCAGTGCTGCTTATCCTCCCAGACAAGTCTGAAACCAGTCTGGTACCAATTTACCGACCCCGGAGGGATGGATGGCTTGGTGAGCCATGAGCGCGAGATCGAACCATTGACCACGTGTGCGACGCAGTGCACCTCTAACCACTGCGCCACATACGCTCTTAAGTAAATGAATATAGAAATATATATATACATATATATATACATATATTCGACAGATATGATTTTCAAAAAACAATTGAAGCAAATGAAATGGAGAATACTAAGTAGCAATATATCTTGAGAATCACTACGATATATGAAAAAACTCACAGTGGTTCGTTCCTTCGTCGTCGCTGAATGTGTTTCTGGACACAAAACTTCGTTGTACAGTTGAGGGATCCACGCTATCAAGAAGATTCTCATTTTCATTTCAGAGTATTCAACAGTAAACTTATTGCTATGACTTTTCGTTTGGACTACGTTCTCAGATTTTTTCGCAATTCATGAGTGCAGTCTTGAGTGCTTTGACACCTCTTGCTCACTCGTGCCTGCTGTGATTACCATGGGTGCAAAGTTCTTCTGATTTTCTGTTTTGTGTTCCGCTTTTTTTGGAAAATTTTATCTACATTATGATTGTCGTTGGATGCTAGTGAGATTATTCTTCTCAAAATTTCAATTAAGTCGTTCTAGAACACTTCCATGTCTACTAGAGAAAGCGGACAATCTAGGAAGGTTCAGTACATATATCTCGACCCTACCAGTATGAGAGTTTGAAACCCTGTACAGGATAGAACAGAACTTTGTTAGCTCAGACTGTCCGCATAACGGATATGATCGTTACCACTGCCCTACCCGTTCTCAGATTCACTTGGTGTGCATGAATTTTGAAAATTTCAGACGTGCTCAAATTTTTCTCTCCATCTTCTTATCTGTTCTACTTGTATAACTTCAATAACCATTATCTTCGCCTATATAATGACCTTGCTGTCGAAGAGTACAGCATGCACCTGCGCTACCGTAGTCACATGCTACGTTATATCTCTATCATTGTCACTGTGTAATTAGCCACTTAGCAAAGTACACATAGTGAGAATCATGAAAATAATTCTTTTCTTGCAGTAATTTTGATTAGTCGTTTTTCGTCGTAGCTCATCTAATATAAGTTTGATGACCCGTTCAAAAAGCAGTTTTCACTTCTAAAATCTGAGATAATTTTTTTTGCTCCAATTTTTCAATTATCTGTTATAGATTTGTTTGTATTCAGCATTAACATATTTTGGCATTGTTTTCTTTTTAATGGTTTTTATCACAGACGTGCACGATACGCTTTACTAGTTCCTAAGTTCTCTACTCTTGCTCTTATAAAGTATAGATTTATCGGTTACTCATAGATCTCCCTCACTAAAAATATCTAGATGATTACTAATGATATTACGGAACAGGCTATCACGTGAGGGATGAGGAGTTGTACGTGAACCAAGGGCGTTCGTCTTTCACGTGAACCCTCAGAGCCCTCGAATTCAAAGGTGGACTGCTTGTCACTCTCCACTGACTTTATTTTACTCGTAAAATAAGTTTCATCATATTGTTGTTTATTCTAGTTAATATGTCTCTGCGTGCGTTATCGAATCTCATGAGCAACACTACACGTATATTCAGTCAAATGCATTCGATTACGCTTCTTGGAGTATGCAGGAGGATGTTCAAAGCCACCCCGAACTTTCTAACTTCCAGTCGTTTTCTTCAAGACACTATTTTCAGTATACTCAAAATTTGTGCAGACTCAACAAGATTTTCATGTAATCTTTCGATACACAAGAAAAATATTAATGTTCATTTCACGATTTTTGGAAAAAAACCTCTCCATGTCATGGTAATAGGTAAGGTATACAGGGCACATCTACTAAAATCCAGGCCTTTTTAATAAATGCGGAATAAATGTACAATGAAGCTTTTGCCTATGACAATCCTTGAAGGATGTGCCATGCCATCGATCTCAACAACATGCTAGAGGTCATTCAATGCATGTCTGGTGTATGCAATGACTTGCGATAGCCTACCAATGCATGAAATCAGTATGTCCTTGTAGAAAAGTCTTCCACACACTCACCGATTCAAAGGTATGAAAGTTCGGCTTATACTGGCGTAGGATTGAACTGGTGTCTGAGCTATTGCGTATTGTAAGGCATCTCTAACCACTGCAGTATAGAGACACCCATAGGATCTCCTAAGCTGCCAACGTTTACAGGACACCTTTTTACCGTTGAAGTAGTTGATAGACAGAAGCTATCTGAAAAGTCGGGTTATAAAGTTCCAGATAAGGGTTGTCGTCGATAACCAGTTCACTTTGTGCACGTTATTTTGTCAGTCTCGCGATAAGTCACAAAAATGGAAGAATTTCTTTAATGTGTCTACATAAGCACGGATATCAATACTGGAAGCTTCCACTGAGAACCTGCTAATGAATAATGAGTACTTAGGGTAACGCCAACGCCGTCAAATCAGCCTAGAACAAATTCTACCTAATTTACTTTCAAGAAGTTCAATTGAAGAGGCACAAAAAGGAATGAAACGAACAAGGTGAGAAACCTTTCAAGCTCTGTGGGATGGTGTTAATTACCACAACTTTCTCATAATCGGACTGTGTTAATTACCACAACTTCTCATTCGGAACCAACTCTTCAGTGTGTGTCGAGAAAATCATCCAACAGCTTTACGGTATTGCTAAGAAAGCGTTTTGTAGCGTCATTGATGCTCCTTTGCTAATATTATAGCGCTCCTGATTTCGTTAAAATCATTGATTCAAGTGAACAGCATTATTTGACAAAACTGTAGAAGTTGGAAAATGATCACAACGTTCAATACGGCTCGTTCCCGACATGTGAACGGAATGGTCACTTTCCAGATTATCGAGCAAGGGTCTCAATACTCCTACTCAGATAATTTTGTCACCTACATTTAACAGCCTCAGAACTATAACATGCACAATAAATGTATCATATCTTTGCTTTTTCCTTTCTAAAACTGAAGTGTCATCCATTTGTTTAGCAATTCCACCAAGTTTCAGCACTGTTAGACCCGAAGATTGGAGGAACCTACTGAAGTAATGCCTTAGCACGCTGACCTTCCTTTTCAGTCGCTGCCTCTCAGAGGGAAAATCATCAAAGGAAAGCCAGAAGTTTCTTGTTGTTGTTACGAATATAGAGACATAAATGAGACTAACCTCTCATCCCTTGTGTTTGGTATTTATGCTCTTACAAAATTTCTTTGAGTTATTCCTCAAGATAACCCTTTACGGACGATAAAGATCACTTTGACCCTCAATATTCCAAGGGTTTTTTCACTGGAAAGTTCTTCTCAATCTCAGCTAATTCAGTACTGTGCTTGTTTACATGGCGGCAGCGTTTCTAGTGCGCTGTAGCAACGAAAATCAAATTATGTTTCACACTTGGAATGCTACTTGTATGCACGGTTAAGGTCTGTGAATGGTTTTTCATTGAACCATACTATAACTTATTCAATAGCACAAATTTCGGAAATTCGGAAGCTAAGTTCGGTTTTTGAGGTCCTCATAGCGTGTTGTACAAACGAAATGATTTTTCGTTTTACATGCGGAGTTTTCTTCGCACATAAGATTCATACATGCGCAAAAATTCTTTGAACGTATAGAGAGACTAACACAGTTTGAGAGTAATGCACTGAGCCTATAGTTTCTTTTAAAACGAGAAAAATCCTTATCGAATAAAAAAATCGCAGGCTACGCCACTTAATGATTTCCGGAAGAGGTTATCCAATGATTTTGAAACAAAGTGTGCTTGATTTTCCTTTAAACATGCTACCTATCAGATTGAAAAGTGTGGAACAGATCTACTGAAATGCCGTAAAGCTTTAAAGCACTCCATCATTTGAGTAAAAATTGATTTAGCTTCGTTCAAACGGGAGCCTTGAATAACCAGGCATCCAGAAAGAGCGTTTCAAGGTCGCAAACATGCTCACAGACACTTCATGACTAGTGTTTCGCCTATTAGCTCCTAAAACCGTATTCTCAGTGAAGTGAATATCTCTGTACATTGACAAAGCGATGATATGAATTGAAAGGTCGACGTGCAAAAGTCTAGGTTTAGAATAGACAGGGAAAAACGATTAGGTGGTAAGTGTGTTAAAGTAGCATCGGAAATGTAGGGAAGGGAATGCAAAACATTTCATTAAGCAAATTGTGAAGATTGGAAAAGGACTGTAACGTTGAAAATCAAACATATTAATGTGAACACTCAGGTGAAACTCTCTACAGAAAACCATCTATATCTAGCATTACTTTAGTATAAATTTTTATGTTTCCTTAACGATTTATGATCTCACAATGACTAGATTCTATCACACAGTATCCAGCTGATGCACAAAAAAGTTGCACTTTTGTGAAATTGACGTAGTTCGGTATCCTTAACCGAACACGTACTCACAAGTTGAATTGTTGATCGTTGAAGAGTTAGTCACCCTAGAGAATAAAGTGTGGATATATGAAGCACCTTGACCTAATCAAGTTTCAAAGTTCCAGTGAGGTAGAAATTGTGACTTGGCTCGCAGCTGGGCTCATATCATAGTATCAAATGAGGACTACAATTTATTGAATACGTGGTCATCTCAGAATCCTAGCAACCTTTTTGAAAGTTTTTTGGCAGGATAATCTTATTTGAGAGCGCATATAGCATGGTGGATAAAGGTGTCCAGCAATACAGAAATGGTCGTTGGTTGATCTTTGGAAGCAAACTCACCAAGCCTCCCCCTCTTTGGTGCCGGCTTTCTAACAGACTTGGATAGAAGCAGCATTGACTTGATAAACTGGTAGGCCGCCACAGGTCATTATATCGCTCAGATATGCATCAGTGAACTCTAAGGGTTCATAACGTAGTCAGAGATTGATCAACGCCATGCGCTTTACACCTTATGCTTTGGATTATTTGATTATCTGGTTGGTTTTTGTAGACTCAATTTTGTTCAATCGCTGTCGATATGCATCCAAAACATGTGCCTCCCTTACAAAAGTTATTGCATCGTTTTCAGTGAACCTTTATAACCATAACTGTCCATGGTACTAGTCCGAAATCTGAGTTGTCTCGAAGTACAAGGTGATATTTATTTTGACAAAGAATGAATATTTATACTCACATACTTACACGTGCACATGCACATCATTGCACATACCAGTCATTGTCACGTTCAATACTGAAATGTCGCAGTGAACGAATTGTCATGATTATTCATGACATAAGCAAAAACTGTTCGCTACAATGCCACATTGTAACCTCATGAGAGATGACGTGATCGTTTTTTAAATTCATTGAAGCTCGAAGAAGCTCTCTGCATTCACTTGTTATTCGCACTTTTTTCCATAGCTAACTTTTGTTTTTTTTTTTAAAATCGATAGCATAAGAATTTTTATTGTTCACGTTCAGATGCTGGTGACTTCTGCAGTTTTTCCAATTTTTACCACACTTTTTTTTTGGAGAAAGCTCCCTGCAATTTGAAAATGGAGGCTCCTTTATTGAGGTAAGGTAGGCACTTAAGCAAGACATGGCAGGATTCTAGGAAGAGCCAGTTTGACGAAATTCAACAACGTTAAAAAGGCAACCACCATATCATTCAAATTACTGTCATCGAAAAGCCTTAGTAAAGACAAAGACAAGCAGCATACCGAAAAGAGTAGACATGGAACCCTTAACGATTATACTATAAGGCGAGTTACTGGTATTATTACAGCTACTTGAAATCTTAGTGAATTTTCATTAGGTTGACAATTTTTGGATTTTGAAGTGCCCGGTATATTGCAATTTTACTATGCACTATTAAATAGATCTCTTGTGCTTTATAGTAACATTCAAGTTTTTGAGTAATCGTTTCCTTCTGCGCAAGATTTCAATTCTTTTCAGGGCATAGACTGAACCACATCTTCGAACAGTTTTCGCATCGCTTTTCATATATATATATTATATATATATATATATATATATATATATATATATACTTGAGTATTATGTCATATTAAAGTCCTGAAAAAAATTTGATTATAGTTTCTTTGAGCAAATCAAGAAAATAAGTTAGGAAGTTTTAGTGTTATCAATCAGCTGACACGAATTCCCAGATTTCTGAATGTGGGTTAGCAGCGATGCACTCAGCTAAGCAAGATATCAAATGTCTCGTTTTCTTTGATAATGCCGGCTTCCTGAAGCTTCAGACAGCGAATGGCGGCATTCTTGTTCGTGTAAAACGCCGTCCAACTCTTTCCTGAATCCTTTTTATTGTTCTATAACATTATTCTTATGTAGTTTTTCAAGCTAATATGAAGCTGTAATCATGTTTTCTTGGGAAGTTAAATTAGGTGTCTAGGTTTTTATGACAAAGTTAATAAAAAGTTGATTTTCCGAAATATTAAAGTTGCCAAACTACATGTCAATCAAACTATCGATGGTTTGCTGCAAAAGTGAATGGAAATTGAGGAACTTATGTAAAACACTGACCTGCTTATGCGCCTTGTAGTCTTGTGGGCTATTCGTTGCTAACTGCTTTTTTTTCCAAAAACAGTCAAAGTAGATGGTCTCATACAATTAATGTGATATTGATAGTGCTTTGTGAATAGGTGAAAATCGCTGAGCAGCTCTGATGGGCGACGTAGAGAAATGGAGACATTACCAGTACAGGCTGGAATTACTTGACTAGTTCAAATTAGGAGTACAGATCAATATCATTAAAATTTGCTGACAGTAATAAAATAGGGCGTTATTATTGGTACCTGGTTTTTCTAGTAAATGTCATTTGTATGGTTTCATAAAAGCTCCAATTCCGCTACTTTCCTGTTGAAATTCGCAGTTTGCAGCACTTTCTGAAGGTCGTGAGGTTACATGGACCCATCGATAACTTGCAACTATTTTGAAGAATATTTAAAGCAATTTTTGAGACCAAACAGTTTTAATTACGTCGTATATTTTGTCAGTATGATTTACATACCTGGAAAACTTCCTGAATCAATGTTGTAACAGAGACGATAATCATAGCAAGCTACAACTCGGAACTGAATTTGATCAATTTATTGTATTCGATTGAATCATCTTTTATTCTGTTCTATTTTGAAGCCATGGAAATCTCGCTTTTATTGTATGTTTCAAACTTTTCAATGCTTATTGTCAGAATCTCAAATATTTAAATCATTGCCGTACATCATGCTGATTCTTAAGCGACAAAGAGTGCATTTTTTTGTTAATTGTCAACTTTCGGATCCATTTTCTCCTGGCATTATGGATCCTCAAAGGTGCCGTCAGGGCAACAAACTGCCAGTTGGGTCGGGCAAGCTTTCTAAATTTTACAGCTATAAGTTCTTCTTGTGCAAATTTCTGCAGTTGTTCTCCCGAATATCACAATTCTTTTAGAGCATTCATGTTTACAAATGCTGGAACTTTATAATCGTGCCTTTAAATTAAGCAAGGTTTACCTAAGTGTCTAAAAAGTACATTCCCCCGCTTTGAGGAAAAGTTCAATCAATGTAAATTCAAACTGTTGATTGCCATCCGTTGAATCTAATGAACTTTCAAAGAAGGTTTTCCTATTTTGATTCGTATGACGTACTTGATGAGAAGATTGATAATTAGCTTGGGTGGAGTGGTGTCAGATTTCTTAATTATTATCGCGATTTTCAAAACTTCACCTCGTCATATATACAATCTTAACTTGAAAAATTCGACTTAAGATGTAGGGCTATTTTGTGTTTAAAAATGTGTAACATCTTTCTTTCGAAGGTGTTCAATGCTTCGATGTGGATATCATTAAATTTTCCATGTATCCCTATCGTTATTGTTGTAATAAACAACGGTTATCATGATTTCATCCTCAACTGATGCTTTCTTAGTACTAATCTTCATTTCACCATCATTAGTCGGTGCGTTCTTTTCCACTTATTCTCTTCTTTCTTCCTCTCACATTCCACATACCTTCACACAGACACATACACATACATAGGTACTCACACACATACACACACACACACACACACACACACACACCCACACACACACACCACACACACACACACACACACACACACACACACACACACACACACACACACACACACACACACACACACACACACCATACGCCTTACCCACGCACACACGTCCACGCACACACACGTACACGCATATACACATGTGTGCAAATATGTACGCATACGCATACAAAGTCATGATACACACACACTCACACACACACACACACACACACACACACACACACACACCACACACATACACACACACGTCCACGCACACACACCTACACGCTATACACATGTGTGCAATATGTACGCTACGCATACAAAGTCATGCATACACCACACTCACACTCACACACACACACACACACACACACACACACACACACACACACACACACACACACACACACACACACACACACATACACACACGCATACAAACGCATATACTCATACGCACATACACAGACACACATCTCATTTGTTCCACTCTTGTGCGTTTTTCACTGACTGAGATGTAAAATTTATAGCGCCAATAAGCACTCGCCACCCTAATCTCACTAAGTGGACTACCGTAACCAAATTTCCAGTTGAGAGCCGGTGCTATGCGGTGAAAACGCCTTCGAAGAGTTCCAATGTGCGTCGTCGTCTTGTGCTTCTCAGCATGAACAGCACCCTGCTTGCCTACGTCTCTGTCATTTTCACGATCTCTGCTCAGGTGTCTGCTTCTCTCGGACTAAGCTCTCACGAGCTTAGCATGATCCAAAAAGGTGAAATAGAGCTGCAAATTTTGTCTTATAATTGTTGATTTAGGTCCGTCCCTATAATTATCAGCTAAAGAGAATATAGTAAAATCTGAATACACTGTTGACCAAAAAACTAGTGTAACAGGAATTTGTTTATCAATTGACATTTCGTCTCCATGTCGAGTAGAATTCTTATATTTAGGTTTTCTCCGCCGATTTGGCTTCCCAAGTGTTCCTAATCTCTCGGGTCCCATGCTCCCAATACCGGATCACATTTGGGAAATCTATCAATGGGCAACAGAAAATGATGACATGGATTGGATACGTCACTATTACCCTAAGGTTCCGGCTGACTTATCATCTCAACAAGTCGTATTTGTTAAACAGCACTTGATATATTTTCAAAGCAAAAGTCTGGTACTTTTCCGTTAGACGGCATGGAATGACGAACCGATCCCTTTCACTGTGCAAGGTTTTTTCGCAGGAGTACTAGTAATCATTTGAAAGCGTAAATCTCTGGCTAGCGCCATACATAGACGTTTTTTGAAAAAGGCCTCTTTATAACGCTTCAGTGGAAGGAAAACTTTTGCGCTTCACACGCGCACAATTCTAACAGAGCAGAGCTCTTTATCTAAATTGCTAATAATTGCATAAGATTTAGCGATTTCAACGCTGTGCTTATTTTCTCAAAAGACTGCTTCTCTTCAATGAATCAGGAGAAATGATATTGATTCAGACACGTCAACAAATGTTTTTTGACCAATTTATGGACTGCGGAGGAGGGGTGGGAGGGGGGGAGGGGCAGGGTGATTGATGCGATAATTGATTGATGGCGCCTAGACGAGCCACATGCGAAGTGCGATCTTTGTTATTCAATTGAGAAATTGTTTCTTCGATTACAAAGAAGCTTTGGATAATTGAACGAATCTGATCCTAAAAGATTTTCTCTACACGTTCATTTGTTTTTGTGTTTTCAGAAAAGGAACAATTTGTTTTTATGTTTCCAAAAAAGTAACATTTGGCGCGGCCGACGTGAAACAATTTTATTCTGAATTATACGACTCAATAATAGGATCTTTCCGAAAACGGTCACGTGCGGCGTTGACCAGAGATTAAGCCTCCAAATCATTACTAACACTCTTATGAAGAGTTCTTGTCCAGCGAAAGGAATGGTCTTCTGTCCCTTGCTGTCTAACTGGAAAAGAACCAGAAGTTCATACAAGGCTTCGTCTAGAAAATTTGGATTGTTCAGTGTGGAACATACATTAGTCAAGGACGATATTTTTAGGAACTTTTCGAGGTTAATTCTGGGCTTCTTATCTCATACAACTTGTCATCTTCGGTAAGAAATGCCGCCCAAGAAGAGGTGAAGCAAGCGATTCTGAAGATGAGAATTGCAGACGTCAAAAAGCCGACTCGTGTTAGCATTTTTGCAGTAGATGAACAGCAGCCTGAGGTGGGTTAATCTGGAATGGGATGAATCTGAAGGAAACGACAGTAGAATTCAGAGAATCATGCTCTCGTTCTAACGGTAGAAGTTAGGAAACTTGATAAGTATAATTCTGTTCAGATGCGAAGACTACTTGACTCCAAGACAATCGACGTATCACGACGAAACTACTGGTATGACTTCGATGTTGTGTCAGCGTTTCAGACATCACAAAATGACTACGATAAGGTATGGGCTAGAAAGAAAACCATTTTTCTACAGCTCGGTTAAATTTGCCTTAGCATATTTTTGCGACTTTTCCTCCAAATTAATGGTGCCACCTAACGACATATGTGTTGGCTAGTTGTGTTGTAGTTGCTTGTTTTCTTTTGACCTGGCACGTGAGTTTTTGCAGCTCTCATGGCTCACAATCTCGAAATTGGATAATTAGACAATTAACAACGGTATATCGGCAGCACCATGACATATAAGGAACTCAACAGGATGAACGTTAGCATGGTAGTGAAGTCACCAATTTACCACAAAACGACGAATAAGAAATCTCATTGAATACAAGAGCGCAGATTGATTAATGAACTGATCAGTTAATAGGAGAAAGTGGTTTAAGATACAACAATAATTGATCAAGAAGTACGTATTGCACATTATGTGTTATTTTACTTGAGTCTCTGTCGTTTTGCTTTGATAGTTGAACATTTCCAGATCAGTTTACTTCAATACAGTTCCTCGGTTAGTCTACGAAAATAGCCATTAATTGTAGGTGGTGAACAATTGTCTAAAAAATTTGAACGAAGATTGAATGACATGCAGGTACAAATGTGGATCATGTTTTGGTGTAAAATTCGTGATCAATGATTTAAAATTGAAAAGTGGAGTTATAATCGCGGAGCTCCCTACGACATTTCTTCCCGTTGCATTTCTTTCTGAGCTACGTTAAATGTTCTGTGGAACTTGTCTACTGGATCGTCTACTTCACCCCCTCAATCCACTGCAAGTAACACGGGAACACCCTCTAAAGAGCTTCTCAACTACAGGCTTAGGCATATTCGCTTTGTATTTTTATATTTATTTGTATTTTATTATATTTCTTATTTTTCTCGACATCCTAGTCTTGGAGGAAAGCATTCTCATTGCATGCGACTTTTTATTTGCTTTTTTAAAGTAATGTCAGCACTTTTTTTGCCAATCCGTAGTAACACAGATCTTCGCATGAAGGCACGGTGGAAGCCGAAAGGTCCACACGAAGCCTTGCAATTTTTTTGCTAGTAGTACATATCTCATTATCATCATCCTGACCTTTTGCCTCGGAATAACGAAGTGTTTGTGACGCTAGCGTATTAAACTACTCCAAGAGCGTGATTTACCTACATTGTCGCAAATGTTGTTACTTGATTCAGCCTGTCATTTGGATGGTTGGTCCCTTTTCGCAAAGAGACGCTTGTGATCAGGCAACTTTTTTCGTTGATGTTTCGCTTGCTAAATGAGGTTTTTTTGGAGTTCCGAGATAGTTGGATCACTGTCCTCTCCATTCGTCATCAAAGGTTAGCACCACGGATTGTGCGGATGGGATAGAAGTTTGCCATTTGCTACTAGGTTATCTCGGCAGTGGTGACATATAGATCGACATCGATTAGATGGCCAGGAATGTCGGATTCAATTCTTTTCTTAGGAGAAAGTGGTCGCCGGATGGACCACTTGCTGTCCGTGGTAGTTCGATATTACGAGCACCATCCAACTGCAAAGAAATCTAAAGCCATCAGCTGTAGAAGAATGATAGATTAAAGACAGTATTGTATTTCCTTATATGATTCACCGTTACAGATCATAAAACTCGACATATTTTGAACATAGTCAGTTCGACAAATGTACATTCACTCGCACAGTTATAGCTAAAACTCTTTATAAAGAGAGCGATAGTGCGTTTCGGTGCTGATCAATGCTTTAGCAACGCGCCATGCATTCGGCTCAAATAATCGCATGTTATACCACAGGGCACCTTCATCCACTGCGTCACGTACACCCGTATCTATTTCATATACTGTAAAAAAATTTCACTAAGGGTAACCGACATATTGGGTGAAGTAATTCAAGACTAACAGCTCTCCAATTTTGTCCTGTTCAGGTCACCTTTCTTATCGATCATTCGGATGTGACAATTTATGCATCTGAACCACATTCCATGTCCACAATACAACTATTACGACATCAAAGTGTTCCATTGATTGTATATAGGTATTTTGCTCACTGTATTTTTATTGATAAAGGTCATAATGCGTTCTTCCATAAATTAAAGTTATCATAGACATAAAATTAAAACAAGGCACAGATAATTCATCTGACAACAATTCTGTAAAAGGCATGAGATAGTTCGTCATTGATCAACTTCTTTCAATCCCTTTGAGATGCAAAAGTTTTCAATTCGTGAACATCGCAATGCTTGATAGGTCGAATAAACGCGTATTTCGTTGTGTCTACCTCTTCTGAAGAAGTCTTTCACCGATCTACCCCCACTCGGGATGGAAGCTTGATTTGCCTCAGGTGCCGAATTATGTGACCATTTTGGGCAGCAGTGTTGCAGCAGAGTACCCTTCTGACCTCTGCGCTCTATCGTTTGCAGTTCCTAAACTTTGTATAGCAGAAGAGCTTTCTAGAAGATTTTTCTTACTTTTAGTACACATACTGAAAGCATCAGAAAGATTTTGAAGGAAATGATACATAATTTATGAGCATGTATTATTCGGGAACTGATCACATATAGTAATTCAGTGTCCTCAAAGAGCCATCACGTGTGAGACGAAAACGTGCTTTGCCAGCCGCGTCGGGACCGAAGGAAACAACGAAAGCAACACCATCGGAACGCGACTGAAAGTAACATTTGTCAGAAGAAAGCTCTCTATGTGGATTTTGAGGAGATCGGTTGGCAAGAGTGGATCCTGGCGCCAAGTCAGTTGACCAATACATTCGCTTTTATTTGTGGCCTTTTCCTTTTACTGTACAAAGTGAAGTGCGTCGCACCTCGTTGTCGTACACCAGACTTCTCATACGCATAACGAGTCACGAAGGTAGAAACAATAGTTTTGCCGTCGTCATTACAAACAGTGTCAGAAGCAAATGGGAAATGCTATGCGATCTTCAAATCAAATGAGTTTATGTGGAGTTTTTATGCATGATAGTGGATTAGTATCTTTCTTAAACCAATTGACGATTTTGAATTTTGGATAAAAAAACTAATATACACCTCTGTTTCTTGGACTAACAACAAGTCATGGATGCCTCGGCAAGAGGATTCGCTCATTATCTTCAACAAATGGTTTTCGCAGATAATTTTTCGATGTGAACGAATACTGGGGTATTTAATACGCCGTTTTCCTATGGTCATTATGAAGACCACCTACGATGCGCCGTGGGAACAGCTCTTTACACGACAAGCACGACTGGAGAGTTCAGTGGTATACTGAACCAATCACACCTTTATTAGATTAAATATCTCAACAATTCGGAAGTTCGACCTTCTATAAACCTCGGCATAATTAACTGATTTATGGAAATCGAGAAAACTGATCTTGATTAGCTGGCGCGAGGTTGTTAAATTAGTCATAATATTTCGGCTGACGTTTCGGCGACCCGCCTTCTTCGGAGCCTGGGCGTATGTAGTATTAGTTCATCTGAGTGATTCGAAGGATTTTATTTATATGCTGCCTAGGTCAGTTGAAAAGATCAAACAAAGAAAGGGCGCGAGATCTCGCGTGATGGTGACGAACTCGTCCTTCCGGTTCATTTCGGGGTTTTTGGGCGTTTATCCAAAATGCTTCAAAAGTTTTGCGCGTGGATGTTTCTGATTCCTACGCTAGGATCATGACAGTCACATCAAAATCTTTGTTGCTGTGTTTTGGTACCCTATGTAAACCTAAAGGCTTGGTTTATCTATTTTAGAATTGCTATCTAGATTTTCTTTTACGCGGTCGAAAAGTGGTCTATCCGTTTCGCATATATTTATTCTTTCCGCATGTCTTACATGTTACCATAATTGTGCCTGATTTCATACAATCCCCTCTTTTCCGTTAAGGCAGATCGTACAGTTTTTGGTGCTGCACAATCGATCATAAAGTTTATAGCGGATCGGCTGTTGGCATAGGGTCGGAGGTGGGATTTCAATAACTACCACGGAATTTTCAAGACCGCATCTTTTTACGCACCTTCTAACCGCGCTACTAATCTCGTTTGATATAAATGGCAGTTTGAAGGGAACTCTATTCAGGTGTGGGGTATTGTTCTTTCGGGACCCTAATTCCAGTTTTTGAATATTCCCGAGTGGCAAATGTTATGTAGCCGTTGGAAATGGCAGTTTCTCTGCCAAGTTTAAGGATTCGTTCCTTTTTCCCTCTCCTGTGCACACATCTTTAGCCGTTTGAAACATGTTTTCAATTAGAGATTTTTCATGTGTGAAGCATGAGAGGAAAGGTGACTGACCAAAATGTTTTTATTGCTTGGTTTTCGATACAGTTTTGTACTATAGCCACTATCCAAAAGCTTTACTTGGATGTTTAAGAATGAAAGCCAGCTCCCGTTTGGACTTTTTCGCGTAAATTTTATATGCTCTGACTGTCCGTTCAAGACTTTAAAACATTTGTTCGTTTTCTCTTGTGTGGAACAGACAATGAAACAATCGTCTACATACCGAGAGTAGAGCAATGGGCGGTGAACGAGAACTGGAGCGTGCACCTTATAAGACTAGGTGCTAAACGTTGACCCATAGCTAACCCCTGAGCTCTGCTAATTATTTTCCCGACCACAGAAAGATTGAACAACTAAGACATTGTTTTAGGAGGGTCATAGGTTTTTAATTGTGAAGCCATACATATTTACTTTATGTTCATTTTCTGCCAGATGTTCAAAAATGGCTTGCATTGCAGAGTCATTTGATACATTTGTATAAGAGGTAATATTAAATGACTTCCTTTACGTGCGAGTTGTTTGTTTGCGCGCAACGTAGTTGATCTAGAAACATTTGAGTATTGGGTAGATGCGCTGTTTAAAGTCTTGAACGGACAGTGAGAGCATATAAAGTTAGCGCGAGAGAATCCAAACGAGAGCTGGCTTCCATTCTTAAACATCCAAGTAAAGCTCTTGGATAGTTGCTATAATACAACATGGTATTGAAACCAAGTAACAGAAACATTTTGGTCAATCATCTTTCATCTCATCCTTCACACGCGAGAAAATCACTAATTAGAAACATGTTTTGGACGACTAAAAATGTGTGCACAGGAGAAAAGGAAAGGAACGAAACGTTAAACTTGGCAGGGAAAATTGCCATTTCCAACGGCTATGGAACATTTGCTACTCGGGAATATTCAAGAAGTGGAATTAGGTCCCAAAAGAACAATACCCCACACGTGAATAGAAAACTGCCATTTATATCAAACGAAAGCAACAGCGCGGTTAAAAGGTACTTAAAAAGATGTGGTCTTGATAATTTCGTGGTAGTTATTTAAATCCCACCTCCCACCCTACGCCATCAGCTGATCCGCAACAGACTTTATGATCTATTGTGCAGCACCAAAAACTGTATAATCTGCTCTAGCGGAAACGAGGGGGATTGTATGAGATCGGGCACAATTTATTTGCTAACATGTAAGACATGCGGGGAAGAATATGTAGGCGAAACGGGTAGACAACTTTTAATCCGCATAAAAAAACATCTAGATAGCAAATCTAAAACTGATAAAACCAAGCCTTTAGGTTTACATAGAGTACCAACAGCAACAAAGATTTTCATGTGACTGTCACAATCCTAGCGCAGGAATCAAAAACAGCCACGCACAAAACTCTTGAGGCATTTTGGATAAACGCCCAAAACCCCGAAATGAACCTTAAGGACGAGTGCGTCACCATCACACGAGATCTCGCGCCCTTTCTTCGTTTGATCTTTTAACCTGACCTAGGCAGCATATAAATAAGATCCTCCGAATCATTCAAATAGACTAATAGTACGTACGCCCAAGCTCTTTAGAAGGGGGGTCGCCGAAACGTCAGCCGATATACTACGACTAATCTACCAGTCTCGCGTCAGCTAATCAAGTTGTTTTCTCGATTTTCATAGATTGAATATCGCTTGTGAGACTCTTTTGTCGACGCCAATCCTTCGCAAAAAGACAAAGAATAGCTTAGGAATTAATCTTTATTCTGAGCTTTCGCGAAGTATGTATCTCTTTTTCGATCAAAATAAAGATTAGTTCCCAAAGTGTTCTTGCCTTTCTCTCAGTTTCATTTTGTAAACATGCCGAAGTTTGAAAAAGTCGGTCTTTCAAGCTGTTACCTTTTCAGAAAGCTACGAGGCCAGTCAATGTGTTGGCATTTGTCCACATCCTCTGCCAGCACATTTGAATGCTACCAACCATGCTATTGTGCAGTCACTAACTAATTCACTTAATCCACAGGTATGACACTACTCATAAAAATTAGGATCGCCATAAAGTTTACTGCGCTGTCCGACTTTTCACACATGATTCTATTCTTCAAAAATACACTTGTGTTTAAGGCGATTACACTCGTATATATCGAAGCTTCACATTCAGTCGGGTTCTGTAATTTTAACGTATCCGGGACGGCATGTACCTGTCTTGCACACGATCAACTAAAGACTTTTTCGCTGGACAGAGCATTTTCCTTGAATTTTCAATAATCACTGGAAAGCTTATTACTGCGTTGCAGCAAGTGTGCACCTATCTTTCACAACCGGTTGGCTTTGTTCCTTTGGTTACGGTTTGTGAATTGTTTTGTATTAAGCTTTCAGCAGTCAATTAACGGCTTGAATTTTGAAAATTTTCAAACCAAAATTGCTTTGCCAAAGGTTTTTATACAGCGCTATAGGAGCAAGAAAAGCATTACATTTCACACCTGAAGTAGTTAGCCCGTTGCTTGAACTTGACAGCGGATCCCTCATTACCTCATAACGGCAATATGAAACCAAAGTAAAAGCCAGTACCTATGAAGTGGTGGAACAAAGTGTTTTCTGAAATTCTAGTACAAGATCCAAAAGCTTATTCGAAACAGTGAAAAAATTTCCTATTCAGTAATGAATGTCGCTCTCTTTCGAGGTGGCGATAGAAGCCGCTGTACTTAGAAGCGATTCGAGAAACTCGCATTTCCCATTACTTTTTTGAATATTTCTTTTCCGTTTTGAAGAGCTTGCTTTTGGGGCTTTTTTGATATTTTAACGCATTAAAATTTCTTCTTACGCGTTCGCCTACTTTTGGTGCGCATAGTACCAACTACGAGATGTTTTGATCTTAACTATGCAGACCTATTCAAGAACCAAACTGAGTTCAAAGTATCGTTTTTTTCAAGCTATCAGATAGGTACTCAAGCTGTCGAAAAGCCGCCCATAAACCGTTTGGGCGGGCAAAAAATGCGCAACGAAGGTAGGACGTACTCTTGTTTTCATTGCTGCAGCGTACTAATAAGGCGTTTTCCAAAATTCAATCACAGCATCGAAATCGTCCGTGATTTGAGCTCTCAACAGATTATTCATGGTATGAGGAAGAAGTTAAAAAGGCTCCGTCGCAAACGGGTAATATATTGTCCATTGAAGTGGCTAGTTTCGCGTAGAAGTTGGAGTGCAACTTGAGAATTCGTCTCTACTCTCTCTCAGTGAGAGCTAGAGTACTGATAAAATTAATTCTAAGTAGAGAAAAAGATTCCCTAACACCAGCGAAAAATTCAAATTTTTTGTTTGTTCCGCTCAGTATCGCTCATTTTAAATGCATGGGAATATATCAGGATATATAGATAAGAAACTCTAGAGGTTTACGATGCGTTGAAGGAAAAGTGCCCTATATCGTTTCGTCTAAAGCGCGCGCTGCTTCAGCAAGACATTACCAAACCTCACACTGCAAAAAAGACTAGGAAAAGTTTAATGAATTTTCATGGGAATATTGTCGATGTCTTGCCGCACTCAGCCAACAGTCCGAATGCTGCGTTGTCCGATTATGGTCCAGTTCCACTCAAGAAACTTTTCCAGTGTGGACGCCGATTTGAGACATTTGATCAGACTGAAGAGAGGCATATCAGGAGTTTTTTGATTCAAAGCCCAAGAGATGGTAGTTGAGCAGTTTTGGAAGCAGATCGTTGGGGGGGGGGGGGGTGGGAGGGGGGGAGATCGAGGATAATAATGGTCTTCACTTCGAAGAATATTTATGGTTATTTTTAATCGAATTTATGGATGAACTTTGAATATTCAGCGCTGTGAAAGAATTTTCTCTTCAACCCACTATACCTGGAAACGTCTAAGATAGCTCTGCGACAGCGTTCTAAGGTCTTCACTGAAGGCAAGTCTTCGCCAGCTCTAATGGATCAGAGAGTTGGACATAAAGCTATGTAGCTCTGCTGAAAACGGTTAAATTAAAATTCTTAGTGAGTATTCACTGAGTTGATAATTACTGAAAACTTCTAATATTTGTGCTGGAACGTCTCCATGTCCACACCACATTCTGTCATAGACTTTCGTAATTCGGAAAACGAAGTTTTTCGTAAACAAGTCCGTTGCCAATTTATCTATTCTGGAGAGAAAGGTTTAGCTGGCTCGAGGGAGTCGAACCAGCGGCCTTGCATGTATTGCTCGGGATCGCTTACCACTACGCTTTTCTTGTTTATATAGTGCCAGAACAGTTTGACCTCTCATGTGCATATAACGTGATCATGGTGCCCAAATAGTAATGCAGTAATGAATGTATTCGCTCACTGTAATTTCAGGTGCCACCACCGTGTTGTGTACCAACTGAAACAACACACCTATCAATATTATTTTTGGATGTCGAGAATAAGTGCGTTTGACATAGAATTTCTCCAGGTTTTTGATGATTCTTAGTGTTGTTTTTATTTTTATCTATTTTTAACCACTGCTAGTTGGTTTATTAATTTTTCACGTTTTTCATCCTTGCAATATCTACTGAATTAGTATGAGTTAATAAATTAGTATGAGCTAGTAAATATTGTTTACAGAATAATCATCAAAAATTATCCTGATATGCGGGTCGAAGCATGCGGGTGTCGCTAAGGAGTGTACAATTGCTCATAAAAGCCCTTGTGGATACTATATAAGACAAAAACAGGTAAAAAGTAAAGCGTTTAGTTTTGATCAGCCTCTCATAGACTCATTATGCAATCTATCCTGCACTCAGAACCTCAAAGGTGACGCTTTCCGTGGCCCGTTGAATGAATCAAGTAATCGCTTTTTGCTGTAGACCGACAAGTCTGGTGTCATTTTGTCGACTCCGGCTGGATCGGTGATACATAGGCGTGAAATTCCACCAAAAACCATGGGTTTAGTGCAGACTACCACTAACCACCATGATTCATGCACCGTTGTAAGACACGCTTACATAAATATGCAATTCAACCTCTCGACAACGGCGTGGCCTGTTTTTGTGTATCATTAGTAAATTGGGTTTCTGAGGGGACAATATCGCAATCAAATAATGAAATATTAGAGAAGAGACTTCCATAAATGACTCTTAGTGTGATGAACGCCTATAAGTATCAAAAAATTTCTAATAATTCAAACGAGAAGGCCACATTCCGAAAAGAACATATTTTACGTTGCTACATAAGTTTCGTCGTTTATTCTATCATTTTTTTGTAATTATTCGGCAGGGTGAAGTACGCAGAATTCAACAGTGAGCTTAGTTCCTGGAAAGATCATCTTCTCGTTTTACTAGTGAAAATTACGTCTAGCTTTTGAAGTGCGTTGTTTCATCATCATGACGGGTTTTTCTTTTGAAACGTATGATTTTGATTCCAAGGGAACTTTATTCCTATGGAATGATGTAATATCACTGAATAGTCTTCTGTAAGAATTTTTTTTTGCAAGAAGAACGTGCGAATGTCCTGAAAAATCCACTCTTCATTATGAATTGTGTGGAATGCAGTCGCCCTATATGAAGTGTGCTCGTACAACCTTGTCTTTTCCTATCCAGCTGAGGTTTTCCACTAGGCCCGTAGAATAACTTCTATATTAATTTTTAGCAACGAAAGGAAGATTACGTTTTGCGTTTGCAATGCTTAGCCCTTCGTTCAATTTTCCCACAGGAATTTTCGCTACCGTGCAGTGAAATTTCGTTACAGAGCAAACTTCATCGGTGTAAGAAAATTGGATATAACAGCGCGGACTTCCATAAACGTATCTTCACTGATAAAAAGCTCAGTTGTTTCAAAAATCCCTATAACTTGAAAGGAAACATAATACTTAATAGAACAGCGCCTTTCCAAGTCTTTTTCCACATTTCTTTCGACGATGTTGCAAAAGTTTACTGCAAAAACACTTTTTCATCAAGGTGTGACTTCTAGAGAGAAACATGTGTAGAGCAATTTTTAGTATGCAGCCGGATTAGTTTTAATATAGGTTGCATTCGTCAATTTGAGTAACATCTTTACAAAAG
The DNA here is from genome assembly GCA_019055375.1 of Parelaphostrongylus tenuis. Lineage (NCBI taxonomy): Eukaryota > Metazoa > Nematoda > Chromadorea > Rhabditida > Metastrongylidae > Parelaphostrongylus > Parelaphostrongylus tenuis. Next base: position 58,058 of record JAHQIW010002010.1, read on the forward strand.
ATATATGTATTCCTGACCCTGACCTATTGTTTCTTTTGCTCAAAATACTCATTAATCAACAACAGTCGAAAATCAGTCAAAGACAATTCACTTTTTGTCATACGTTATCATCGATCAGCAATTTACACGTGCTGCGTAGATTTGCTCTTCTTACAATCAACGGTTAGTTATTCTTAGCTTAATTTCCGGAAAAGCTTTCTCACTGCACAAATCCAACGAGGAGAATAATACGCCTCCTTTTTAGGCTAATTAGCCCGTTGTTCCAATTTCACAGCGCATTTTGTTGTCGAATACAAGGTAATGTTTATGTGATAGACTATGTTTATATGTGACCGAGAAGACTATGTGAAGGTATTTTCGATAAGAAAAACGCTCACACATCTTAACAACCGGTATTTTTCGACAGTATAACGACATTTTCGGGGAATGGATGTATAGCCAACTCGTACTGTGAATTCTTGTCGCCCATCTAATGAGAATGGGACCATCTTATCTTATTTTCATTCTCGTGATTGCCAGAGATACTTGGTTGTTTTATTATGAACTCCGGAACATCTCTGAGTGACGGCACCTCCTTTGACTCCTCACCGATTATCTCTTATGCCGCGTGAGACTGAGCACAATACAGTACTATATTGGTCGGAATTTCGGAACTATATCCTTCTTCCCACTTGAGGAATGTCAAATTGTTCCGCAATGTTTTCAAGCGACCTTTTGCGAAGGTGGACCTTGAAGACAATGAAGGCCGAGTGGATTGAGTAGTAAGCAGTATGAAATACGTCTTTTGAGAAAGTGCACAATCTGATCCTATACTTTCATAACGTTCGAGACCTTTTAATCGAAGCATATAACTACGTATACTTCTTCTCACATCTCATCGACCAGCATATTTGCATCAGTTTCCAAGAAGCAGGTCAGAGAGTTGTGCTTGCGCGATGTGCACCAATGTTTTGCAGATGTTTAGTAGTGTATGGTTGGTTGTGATTAGTTCGTAGAAGTCAACTGGCTCCGCTCGTGAGCATTGTGTCGCCTTGAACACGCCTACCCTTCGTTCATTGAAGGGTGGAATTCTGAGCAGCACCACTTCCCTTGAAGACTCACAGATTATCTCTCATCTCTCGAACTATATCGTTCGAAGCTCGAGTCATCACCCAACAGCCATCATCTAAGGCGATTACATTGCTTTCTATGACGTTATCGGCTTCGTCACCGATCTCTTCATCGTCACTGATTCGCACAAAGTGATTGAGCGAGATTCCTTGATCTCTATTGCAGGTTTAACAAGAAATTTAGCTGAGAATATTTAGTAATTTCTAATTTTTTTTGAGCCAAACACGAGGTGTTATATTATTTCTGTATTCAACAGCTGGCGCTTCGGCAGTTCGCCTTCTTCAGAGCCTGGAAATGTCAAGTTGTCTACAATCCAATCAGGTCTTGGAAATTGTGAGAATATTCAAATAGGACTTCTTTCTCAAGACTTCTACGATTGTTAGCGTTACAAAAATCTGCCAAGATTTGATCCGCTTATCGTAAAACTTTCTGGCACAGGTATAAAGAATTCCATTTAGAGCAATTGGTCGCATAAGGAAGTTTTTGATGAACTGATAGACGTTCAAAACCACCAAACGTCATATTAGTGGAATTTCGAGAGGTGACTCTTGGACGAGGTACAAAAAGTTGTGTAGAGGACATCCATCCAGTAAGAAGTTCCTGAAGCGCCATAAATTAATGATCATACGTACCAAAGGAGCATAAATAAATTTCAGGTCGTTCCATAAGTTTTGCCCCTAGAGCAATAAATACTAAATTTGTTAACTAGAAGTAATTAGAATTGCATTATTTTGGTATGTTTCAATTCTACATTTTCTTGGGAACATTTCCTTATATAACTTGCCTCTATTTGACCTAAGAAGCAGTTCTATTGGGAACATTTGCTTGCTACTTATGAACGAATGACACGTATGAGAAAATGCTAGTGACGAGGCGTGTTAGAACAATGGAGCTTGGGGCAATGATATGGTTATAGAATGTAGTTCACGAATGTCAAGTCTGAGAAGAACAGTCTGGGGGATTGGTCGCGCTCGGGCCTTCCCTAGGAAGCTTCATTAATCTTGCGCATCGCTTCACTAGCATTTTTCCCTACGCGCCATTCGTGCATGAGTAACAAGCGATTTTGTTCCCAAGACAGCTTCATTTTGGAGCAAATGTAAGGCTAATAAATTTGATGTTTCTTGATCTAGTGCCAAAATTCATGAAGCAACCTAATCAGAGAAAGTATTATATAGAAATATTGATAGAATTGATCAAGAATGCCATGGCCGTGTGGCTGTGGTACTTGTGGCGCGCGTAGGACAAGACCTTATCCCCAACACTCTCCGGCAGTCCACAACGAACGCACTGCGGAACACTGCAGTCAGGCTATCTCGAGATTGCAAGGTGACATGCCCAATCACTATTTTACGACATTGAAGAAGAAAAAAAAAACGAATTGAATGCCAGAAGTACTGGGATCCACACTTTGAAATAAGCATTGTGAAGACGGATCAATAAAGTGCCAAAAAGTCAATAAAATTATTCACCTGAGCATTTCTTCATTTGCAGTAGTGTATGAAAAAAGTAAAAATGAAATTCAATAAAATTGTCTATCTGACTAATTCTTCATTTGCAGTAGTGTATGAAGAGAGATGGTTGAGATACGAAATGAGATAAATATGATTCAAACAAGAATAAATAGAAATAATTTCTCAAAGATATGCTCAAGAAAAGCTAGTATTATGATCTTATCATAAGAAATTGATTTGCTCCTTCAAAATGCGTGATATGAGAGGAGATATCGGCGTTTTTCTTATCCATAGCCTTAATGAGGTCTCTCCTATACATTTCACCATTTACTAACGATGAAATCCCTCTTAGTGACGATACAGTTCCGAATTTTTCTTGAAAACTTTCGCATTGCCATTATGAGGTGGTGTACTCGCCGCGTGATACCGCCGCCTTCCGCGTGAAAAATTAACATTGTTTTCCAAGGGAATGTTGAGCACGTCTTGGTATGGTCGTTTTTGAAAGTGGCATACTTCTTTTTATGATTGTAACTGTGATTTTACACGATGTTTCTCTAGAGCCGCATACACGACAGTTTGTTCGCAAGTTGTTAGCAGCGTCTTTTTGTTGTAGAAATTAGATCTTCCATGTGATTTATACAGTGTTTGTAACTTCTTTTAACACCAAATGCACTGAATTAGACAAATAACAAATACTTTTCAGACATAAAGGCACAGATGAGTATTCGACCTCTTTCGCTGTACAAGGATTTTTCATAGGAGAGTTAGAAATTATTCGAAGGCATAAATGTCTGGCTAGACAAAACCCGTTCCTTAGAATGCTATTACTTTCTCGAATGAAAAAGTGCAAAAGCTGTCTTTATATGAAAGAAAAGTTTGTCTAGGAGAAAAAAATATTCGTGCTATACACCTCGCCGGACAGGGCTCTTTCTCCAGACTATTAGTAGTCACTTGATAGCGTAATTTTCAGTGATTCCAATACAGTGCTTATTTGGTGTAAAGGTCGTAACACGGCAGTGTAGCACGGAAGATAAGATTAAGTTTCACATAACTGGCGACTTTTACCGGCTAACCTAAGGGCGGGGCGGGGCGATCGATCAGTGACCTGACGATTTGGACATGTGGGGCGCAAGTGTTGTTGAACTGGAATTTTTCCTCCGCTTTTAGAGAAACTCCATATAAAACGATTGAGACAGATACTACGAGATTTGTTTCACACGTTCATATGTTTTTTCGTGCTTCTAGCGAATTATACGCGTGGTGAAAATGAAGGCGCGCGGCCGATGCTGACATAATTTTATTTCAAATTTAACAGTGTTATAAGAGGGTTTTTGAAGAACCGGCCACTTACGACTCTAACCAAGCATTCGAGCTTTTGAGCGATTACTTACACTCCTACGAAAATCTTGTACAGCAAATGAGGTCGAATATCCACTCGTTCCCTTTTGACCGAAAACTACCTAAATTATGACTTACCACAGCCGTAGATTATGGTCCTAATCAAAACACCTCATCACGTGCTGGTATTCGAGGCCCAATACGCTGTTTTATTATCAAAAAATAGTGATTATTTTGTTTCAGGCTTTTCCCTGTTGTCGTTAAACAGCGTTGTGGAGTGTCTGATAAGTTCATTATGGCTCATCATGGCTCATATGGCTCATCACGGCTCACCGTGATTCATCATGACGAACTTTACTCGGCCTTTTCTTTCCAATTTTTTTCTAGACGAAAGTTTTCTCAGTCGGTAACAGATTCTCTTCTGAAGTCCATTCTCTCGCCACGTACCACATTCTGTCCTATTTCACTCACTCATATCGTCCGGGTCCAATATTTAATGCAATTTTTGTTGTTTTCCTATTTACCACTATTCATCTAATGAATGTTATTTCTCAACTAACAGCTCTCTTCCTCTCTTTCTTCTCTCGTTCCTCTTCTCTACTGTTGTTTTTTTATGTTTACGGTTATTTGCTTATTTGATAAGCAATTTCCTTACCGTGTACGTCTCTGACAACATGCTCACAGCATGTCTCCTGGAGACGAAAGCTATCGTTCAAGTTCGCTGATCTCAAAACTCGTCATTTTTGTTTGTCTGCTTGTTTTTTTTCATTATTCATGTAATATCCAATATATTCCTATGCAGAATCGATACTTTCATGAAATGATGATAACTTGATATTCTCAAAAGTAATGTGATACTTGTAATAATTCTGGGTATTTCATAGCTATAGATAAGAAAGAATCCATATTAGAGTTGTCTTGTAAAAAAAGTAATCGATTGCGATGCTGCGCTTCTATGTTGTTCAATGACTCGTCTCCACGAGTACTATTTGTTTCACTCTTCCCTGTGGCAAGTGCTCTCAAAAGGTAAGAAAAAGTCATGTTACATATCCATATTAAAGGTTCTTTTGGTCGAATAGTAGGGTTTCTATATATGACGTAATAAGAAGGAATGCTAAACTCTCAATAATATTTCAAAATTGAGAAACGAAGAAAAGATAACGTTTCTTAATCATTGATCACTAGAGAAAGTGCAGAATTCTTGGGTCTACTGTTGTGATAACTTAATCGAACGAATTGAGCCAATTCTACATTGTTTTTTCCTCTTCTTTCTGAATTCAGATGTTTTTAATCGCATTGTTCACAATCGTGATATGATATTTGTCTGTATGCATTGATAAAAGTTTTCCATAATGCAAATTGTTCTAAAATAGAGTCCCTTTCAGATATCTGAGACAGTTAAAAAAGACCGAATTTCCCGGGCAAGATTTTTCCATAATAGTGCTACCAATTATTTGAAAGCCTAAATCTTTAGTCAGTGCGCTACGTAGCTCCTTTTTTGCAAGACGCTTTGATTACGCTGTTGCATTCGAAATAATATTATGTTTATGCCGACTCACTGCTTTTACTAGTACTTAGCGAGGAGCACAAATAGATATGAACGCGTAGAGGAAATTTTGTATTATCAGATTCATACGTTTCATCCGGATTTTCTGAAGAAAAATTTTCTAATTCAATAACAAAAGTCGCGCTTCACATGTAAGCTATTTCAATGCCATCGATCGATCTCCGTGATGGAACCGTGAGCAGCCTCTCACCCGTCCCCTCCCAATATACCGTAGATTAGGCGAAAATAAATGCCTGCGATGTGGGTCAGTCTCATTCCTGCTACACTGCTGCAAAACGCTCTTTCTAGAAAATAAGGACAGCGTTAAAATCGCTTCGACTTAATCTTTCAAATGGTTACTAACAATATGAATGAAAAGCGCTATACTGCGAGAAAAAGCGCTTATGTCAACTACTAATATATTCTTCTACCAAAGCGCTATCGAAAATCTTTTTCAAAAAACAGCTACGTAACGCACTAGCCAACGATTTGAGCTTTCGACTGAATACTAAATGGAAAGTCTTTGTTAAGAGAGTGGGGCCATTTCTTTAGTTGTTTCCGGATAACTGAAAAGGGCTCAAAATAGTTTCAGTTTATAAGAAACCTTACCGATTCAGCTATGGTGGACTCATAGTGCAGATATATTCGATGACTATGCGGGAAATATGATAGGAACAGCAAAAAAAGAAATAAAAGAATAGTGCAGTCGTTTGGTTAGGATTTTTATGTGTTCGTAAACAGAAAGGCAAACACTTGTCTCTTATACACTCTCATTAATCATTAGCTAACTAAACGGACAGCAGTGAAGTTTTTATTTGTCGTTGTCGTGCATCAAAATGGAACACTGGCCCCTTACGTGTCAAAACACGAATTTCGATACAGTTTTATGGACAAGCCAGAGTTATTGTCAGTATTGTTGAATTCGCAACTGTTGAAGATGAAATCTCTGCTTCACACTACTGACAGCGTCCAAAAATATTCGTGTGCTACATTGAAGTGTTAAACTAATGAAGCGGGATGGGTTATGCCTTTATACTGGAGGATGACTAGTAATTAATTGGTCCTCGATTTTCAAATTAGAATAATGATCGTCTTCATTTCAAAGCGATTTTAAGCTTGTAAAAAAAGACTAATCGCTTCATGATTACTTTGTCCATGATGTCGTTGCCTTCGCATGAAAGAGGAAATACCCTGACATTCCATGGATAAGAGTGGTTTAATTTATGTAAAAAAGGACGGACAAGCACGCTCGCTTTTCGGTATTAATCTTGATTTTTTAACAAAAAATATCTTGTTGAAGTGAACAAAAAGCGAAAATATTCAAAGTAAGGAAAGATGGGTATATTGAGATTCCGGAGAACGTGTGCACAGGCACCTATTCTCCACCATATACCACTCTTATCTAAGGTAGGGTCTTATCTATAGTATCTCAACGTACAATAAAGGCGTTACCTACCGTAATCTTAGGAAGACTGTTGCTTAAAAGTATAAAGCCGGAAGATTTCAGAAAAAACGCACATTGATGGTAAATCACGTGATGTTACAAGCAGATTGCGGTATTCTCTTTGAAATCTGATCTGTTCAAATTTCATTCATTCCAACAAGCGTCATCTGCTCTATAGGTAACGTGTTTGAAGAGAAAGTAAGCGCATCGTTGGTTTTTCCGAACTATTCAAGGGACTAATGAACTTAAATTCTCTTCAAGTCTAAAAAATTCGTCCATTCTTTAGTACAAAGCAGTAAGTGGATTAATTAAAAAAGGCAAGGAGTGAGAAATGAAGCCAGAACAGCTGTCATGTGTATGGAATCACATCGGAACTGTAAACGACAGGAATTTCACGTAGCGCATTGGTTAACCTTTTCGGGACCACGTGTACCAAAAATGGCTCACACGCTTTTTCGTGATTTGCCGTCAAGCATTGATTTTTCACTCCTTTTTACAACATAACCGGCCCAGCTATGTCTCGCTATCGATGTATAATGTTACTGAATTTCGAAAATAAGATCGTTTCTGGAGCTCTGAGCTGCGCGAACTACCTAGACGCCGTGTGCGCCGATTGAATATCAGTAGACTTAACGGAGAGCCTGTGAAAGAAAGGCAGATTTTTCGGCGTTGTTGTAGTACCAGCCTACACCTACATAATAGAAAGCTGAGAGGACTTTTGACTTGAGAAGTTGTGCACATTGTAACGAGTTTTACACTTCGTCGATGATCTCTTCAAGAGACTCGAATGCGGTTTGCATGGTTCATCGTTCTCTAACTCTTCGTGAGTTTCTCGCTGGTAGAATTTCGGGTTCAAAGAGGAGAGTTATCGAACGAAAGGATAGTCTTAGAATTTTTTCTCTATTGATTCCAAATCATGGCAGGATGTAGCATTCATCCTGTCTTCGTTCGGCACGGTGGATAGTGCGACGTAATAGTTTTAGAGATCCAAGGTTTTCAGGCTACATTGGTTTTGGGATGCCTTCAGGAGCCTTTTCTTGCTTATACCAATACAAACACTTTTGCAAACCTCTTGCTGCCTTAGATGAGTGTGCTAACACCATAGTACAGATCCCTTCTCTTTCTTAGCAACTGATTGACTGTAATAGAAATACAAGGAACAAATTAAGTTTTGTCAGAGGTTTAATATTCAACGATAAGCATCTTGTGGTCTTCGGTCGAGACTTTTTGTCTGCCAGATATTAAGGAGGCTTAGGCTTAGGCTTAGGCTTAGGCTTAGGCATAGAGTGTAAAGCGTAGGTCGTCGATAACTTTATATAAGGAGTGTGACGCTCCCGAGAGAACTAACTATGAAAAGATCGACAGACGACGGGTTCTGCCCGGCTGATGAGTCTGTAAGGACGAAACACGTGTCTCGGGCTGTACAAGAACCTTTACCAGACCACATGACATGTTGGCTCAAATAATAATGAAAGGATCTATAAGGAGAGTTTTTTTATTGAGAACGTCCTCGTCGTACGTGACTTCTTCTGCCTTTCTTGCGCAACAACGCTTCATTTTTTAGCTTGTACTTCAATCTAATCAGCAAAAGGTACACGTAAGAGGCGGTGATGAGATCGTTCATAGAGCCATTGCTTTAGATAGGTATACAGAGGCTCCATTTTTGTTAATAAGTGTGACCTATCTCCACAAGAGTCGTGCCGTTGGGATACTCCTATGTCAACGATGGCTTTCTTTCTTTTTGAAAAATGAGCTTCCATGAATGAGACGTGCCACAGAAAGAAATTCTATGAGAGAGTCTTTGTTTTCACTTCGTCTTTCCTTTCTCAAATTCACTATCCTGTATTCATTTCCGCTGGCCGTTCCTAATTTAGTATCAGAGTTTCCAATAACAGATTTGTAGGAGAAAATTCTGCTGCCTATGACTCCCTTCAACCTGCTGTGAAGCAAGCCTAGTTCGGTCTCATCGGCAGTGCAAGTTGGCTAGTAACAGCTGGTAATGTCTACTTTTCGACGTGAAAGCTGAAGACGGAGAGCAGCCAGACGCGGTAATAGGCCTTCGTGAGAAATGACTCGATGGGGACATAAGATGTGGCAAAGCCGACGCCTACATTTCAAGACGCAAACTTCCCTCGAATAGTGACAAGATTTCTATGGTTTAATTACCATGTGTCTGCCTGATAATCATTTTCTGAACCGTGTATGTTGTCTGTTATGAACAAACCTATATAGCCCGATATACGTATTTCGGCCTTGACAGCCTCGTCAGTCGGGCAGTGCCCTTCACCTTTAGCCGTCCTCTCGGGGGAATCCAACCTCTATATAGAGACGGCGCAGACCTACTAATTACACGCACCATTAAATGAAAGTATCTCTGAATGGGAAGCGTTGTACACTCGGTGTACACTCGGTTGTTTTTGGCTAGTATTATCGAACATACCATACCTTCAGTATCTAGTGTTTTCATGAGACCACTGTCACATTTCAATATGCCTAATAATCATTTTTATATGAAGGCCATGTGATGTATAAGTTTGCCCACAAGAAACTACATGCCGGTCAAAAAAATAGTTACTAGGCATATCAGCCAAGGTCACGCGTGTACATCAATGTCTATTCGGCGATATTTTCACTTAAAAGCACGTGTGAATAGTGCATCTGCACCGTCTCTATATAAAGGTTGAGTTCTCCCGAAAGGACTGGCTATAAGCAAAGGGTACTGCTTGACTGACGAGGCTGACCGAAACACGTGTATCGGGCTGTAAAAAAATTGCCCACAACAGACAACATGCATGGCTCAAAAAATGAATATCGGGCTTGAACGTGGTCTTAAGAAAACACTCCGAAAGAAAGGTACCATATATATGTTCCTGCCTTTAGTTTTATACCCAATAATGTGGAATGCTGTCTGTTTTTAGTTCCATGTTGGGTGATCAGATGGATCTGATGCGATCAGTAGCCTCAAGAAGATCGCTAAGGTCGCAGCTACGCGAGACTCAACTTAGCAAGCTGATTTGAGAGAGCGCCTCATAAGATCCGAAGATCAGCCAACGAAAGATATTGAGAAATTTTAGCAATAATATGTAATTGCTTTAGAAAAAAACCATGATTAAACTGATAATTACGTCACTGGAGACAGTGTAGCATGCCACAATAGTAGTGCCACATGTGGACAGTGTTTACCCATATCCAGACAAGCCGAGTCCTGCTTTCACACCCCCCTTCCCCCCTGTGTATGAGAGTGGTGGAAAGATAAAAACACTGACTTAGAAGTAGACGGAGCACCGTCATTCGCCGCTCGAACAATACATACATCAATAAATTTCTAGAATACATAGTTATATCGCGTGCCTCATATATTCTAAGATAATTAAGCGACGCTTTATCCTCTACCTTTCATGCTTTCTAACTGTTGTGATAAAGATGTTTCCACTATCAGCATCGAAATCCACCTGGTTAGTTTCATTTTTGTTCGTTAATCAGTCGAAGTGGCTCATAGTGTTTTTCGCTCAAAAGGGAAGACTCATTAAAAGCACGAAAGCGACGAAAACAGTAAGGCGCAGTCGAAAGAACAGAACAACTGAAGATACGAGGTATGGCCTTTTTTCTACAGCTTCTTCTTGATATTTTAACACGACGACCTACTTGAGAGCTGTAGCATTAAATGCAGAAAAGGAACACGTGAACTTTACATTGTGATTGAGTAATGAGGGTGAACGCTTTAGCGGCGCTTATTGCTGCCACACAATTGCTTCTGAGGTGACGCAACCCGAATAAACCTTCAAGTTTTATTTTCACCACTCAAATATATAGCGGCTAACAACTTGGAAAACCTAGTCTGACAAATTTTGTCTTGCTTTTTCATGCGGAAAGCCAATGAATGACAATCTACGCTCCTTTGTTGAGCCTAATTAATATATGGAAGGATATTTGAGGGCTCCATCTCCAATTCCACAGCAACGTCACAAATTCCGAATGTCAGGTAATTTGTTGACTACGTGAAATTTCTCTTTCATAGACTGTTGGGTCTTCAAATCGTCAATATAGGAGGGCCGGTTTTTATGGATGAAAGCAAAAATATCACGATGTCAATAGAATTCACCTGAAAAGAATCGACTTCTCACTGGTTACTATAAACTGTGCATATGAAGAATATTTATCTGTCTGAAGGTGAGCTTGCATACTGATTTTATTTTATTTTAGTTCATCTTGAAGAACCAACAAAGTAAATCGTGAAGAACCTCACCTCAATAAAAAGTTTCAAAATCTGTATAATCTTTGCATACAAATACGTTGCTTTGAACATTTTTCATACTAAAGCATAAATTTTCCACTAATCAAATGCCTGCAGCAAATCGCCGGTAGAAGGTTTGCTAGATTAGCTACTGTTTCCTGAAGTCTCCGTTAGCCTAGTCGAAGCCTTCATCTGGTCCTCGCCACACCAAATATTCTTCGGCCCTTATGAGTTAGAAGCGAATTTACCACTTTACGACTGTTTGATACCAAAGTGGTGGTGATTCGTTGCACGGTTTACTCTTAGCTGTTTACTCTTAGACATTGTACTCCGAGATTTCTTCTGCACTTTCATATGCATTTCGTGCATAAGCTTTTCCTACTTAGGTTACGAGTATTAGCGATTTTATTTTGAAAGCTAAAGTAAGATGAAAAGCTTAAACTCACAAATCGATAGATCAAAATTTCTTCTACGACTGCAATGCAAAAAAGCCTACGATTCTCCACAAAATGAGAATTGAATTTTCAAATAGCGAAAATAAGAGCGACTACGGAAGCCGCGTTTAGAGCAACATTCATTTACTCGGTTACAGGATTGCGAGAAGGACTTCTTGACTCAAGTACGTTTTTTGATCCATCATCATCTGAGCATTTGAATGATAATTAGAAGTCTATTGGTATAGCACTATCCAACGAAAAGATTTTTACAAATAAATGGTTTCATAAGAACAAAAAAGAGTCGATGGCCACTCATCGTTACACAAATATTAGGTTGGAAAAGAAGTTCTGAGGCACTTGTGAGAAAAACTGATAATTGGTGCTTGAATTCCAAAACAAAACAATAATAACTACCCTTCAAAATAAAGTCCACCGTTTCCTACGACTCTTTTCCATCGGTCCGCTACGTTTCGGATCTGGTCTAAGTACTAAGCTACGATTTTCAGTCAAAGAACTTTAACATGTTTCTTCAACTCTATCGAACGATTCAAACATTGTTGGACGTCCTAAACGAGGCTCATCTTCGGATTCAGCATCTCCGATATTAAAGCGTTGAAATAAGCGTCCAGTAGCACTTTCGCTTGCTGTGCTTTCCCCTCCAACTTCGTTGATTTCATGGACTGCAGCTCGCTGTGAAAGGAAATCCTTTCTTCAATAATGACGCAATAAAACACGAACTTCGATTGCATCGTTCGATAAGGCGGAGGCTTGCAACAAAGTGAAATTGAAGACCTCTTATGCGTATGATGCGTAAATCCAGGCCATTGCTGAGCCTGTCCCAGCGCATTACACTGTAGTTGTCCTACTCCATCCGATGTGAGTTGTCTTTTGACACTTGAGAAGACCAACAAGGTTTGGTTGCCTTTTCATTTTTCTTGAAATTCTATTTGTATCGTGGGTGACCCATTCATACCGATGTTCACTTATAGTCGCTCCTATACGAAAAAGTTGGTCAAAAGGATAGTGAACTAAGTTACTCCCGTCCTGGGCTGGGGAAATCCTATCAACCCTTTCAAGCTTGTTCCTAAAGAAAGATCTTTGGTCACGTCAATGTCTGCGTCAAATTCGGGTACGTCATCATGGCATTTCAAAGGTGCTGGAGACCACGCGCATCGACCTGGGGCAGAAACTGGCTTTTATTCATCATGGCAACTTTGGAGTACTGTCGATTAAGCGCACTATCCAAGGGCCGAAACCAGTAAATATCACCACCGGACCCGGTAACCCAAATTTGATGTTTTCTGTTATGGCCAACCTCCTCCGCTACCGGCCTCAAAGAAGTCTTCATTTGGTCCGCTGGTTCGGGCGTGCATCATCGATTCTTGCGTAGCCAGTCCAATGTCTGGCCGCTTGTTCCTGGCTTGAAGACTGTTGATCTGAATTCTTGTCCTTGCCAAATTGTGTTCCTCCTTCGATTTCTTTTCTAATACTCGGACGATATAATTTTTTGTGACCAAAATAGCTCCGCGAAGAATATGACCACGTTTCTTCTCCAACAGACCTGATACAGCGCCTGAAACTCCTTTGGCCATCAGGGGCAGGATGGGATTCTCTGTCGCTGAAAGGGCAGCATCGTAGTAAGGGCGTCCACTGTCCACGTGTACCATGGGTCCGGCACTTCGTGAGAGGTAGTTTCACTGCTTTTTTCTGGGAGACTGTTGACTAGAAATTGTGTCTAACAGAACAATATTTCGTTTTAGTCAGTCTGAATCATACGTAATTAGATGTACATGGAAATGTTAACGGCAGACGTTTTGGTGAGAAAAGTCACGATTAGGAATGTCGTAGGCTACTTATCGACTATATTCTGTGCAATTACAGAAAAGGGAAACATACTAATGTGTGGTGCTTGTGTACGAGTTCACTATGTGTAATATTCGCCTATAGCCTATAACAGAATAGCTTAACTCATAGAATTTTTATTTACTTCCCAAGCCGTCACAATAAATTCAAACTGTAGTAAAAAGAGCTCGTAGTGATCAAGAATCTGTACAAATTGTAGAGAAATTTTCATCTTCAGATATTCTTGCAATATAGTTTGACAGCAAAACAGAGCTCCATTACTAGCAATTGTTAGATGCCTTTCCACTGCATACGTGCCACTCTTAATACAGTTTCTTTTGTAAAGAAACTACTTGATGAGGGCTATTTAAGATCTGAATTACGGTAGTCACATCTTTTATTATACAGCTTATCATGTTTGAGTGATGAATCATCTTTCTAAATGAAAATCTTCCTCTCCTCATATTGCGTTTGATTTTACTTTAGTTGGTGCATACTGTGATATTGTTCACACTTGTTTGTTTGTAAAGCATAATATCGATTATGACTGAAGGTGATCTTGTTTTATTGCAACTTCCCTTATTATATGTCGAAAGCTCAGTATTCAAAGATTATTGAGTATGCGATATTTTGATGGTCTGTCCACTGTCCTTACATCATAGATCATTGGAATGGTTCATTCTGGTAGCAGCAGACAGTCAGAAGTGAAATTCTATTACATACAGTTGAATATCAGATTTGTTAATGATATAAGTACAGGAAGTGGCTCAACACATTCATTTTTAACATTGACATTAACATCAACCCTTTTAACAATTTTGACATTTTTAGCAAACATTTTATCTGACCCATCTGTGCTTTAAGTTACTGTACTGGCCGTAGCTGTAAATGAATGGATTAGGAAGAAGAGCTAGTAGAGACGATAAAATCACGAAGATAAAGACAGTATGTAATGAAAAGAGTGGGAAAGTCTTATTATTAGCAAATTCATTTTAGAAAGTGGTTCGCATATCAGTCGCAACAGAAGTACTCTACATACTACGGTTAGAAAGGAAGTTCTAGGACGATTTAATAACCATGAGAGACCTCTTTTGCGTATGATGGAAATAATACAGTGTCTCATATGGAATTTTTCTACTGATGGCCTGGATTTACGCATCATACGCTTAAGATCATACACAATACGAAGAGAGGAAAATTTTCAAAGCAATGAAAAACCATCTAAGAAAATTTGTGGAAAGATGATTAATCACTCAAGCATCATAAGCTATATGACAAGGCATGTGATTGTCGTAATTCAGATCTCAAATGGACTTCATCAAATAGTTCGTTCACAAAAAAGAATGTATCAAGTACTGCATTTATAGAGTGGTATCGCATTTAAGGATTGGTAGTGATAGAGCTCTGGTTTGTCGGTTAGACAATATATTGCTAGAATATTTAATTCTGAGTATTGTGCAGGACTTTGAACATTAGACGGATGTTGAACCGGAATTTCGCTTTCGCCGGAGGCGCGTGCTACCACTGCACCACCGCGGACACCGCTTTGCTATCACTCGTTCTTCGATAAAAAGCATTAGAAGTGCTGTCAAGCAACAGTCAACGGACTTGGTCCGGTGAACAGGTGATAGGACACCAAACCCAGTTGATTTGGCCGCTATGGGATATGCAAGCACATTTTAGCCGCTCATATAACAGTGTTATACTGTCAGCAACGAAAATCCAAAAATTCAAGGGATATGCAAAACCGTCAGCGTAAGGACGGATTTGAACCCGCGTTTCATCCAAATCGCGGCGCCTAGTACTTTTACTACTTCACCACAAAGTTTTGTATAACAATCGGCATCTTTTATGCAGTGATAACAACATACCATTGCTATAAGTGCAGTGAAATGCGAAACACTCTTGCAGATTGTATTTGTCTAATGGCTGTCAGCTAAAACCTTTGCGGAAAGCTATCGATAGCAGGCTGTGTCACTCTGGTCTCTCACGAGGCAGTTAGCCCATCAGTCTTGCAGATGAAGCGCTTGATCTTCATATTGTTGTAGTTTCGTGAAAATTCAGACTTTTCTGTCACTAAAAGTGATTATTTCATCAGGGAAGGCGGCTATTTTTGCTCCAATCATGATAAACAGTTACAAATAATGACTTGTTCGGCAGAAATGACACTGCACATTGCAATATGATGCCACTTCATCGATAACTCAGAGCAACTTCTTAGCATCAATGGACTTCAGGAGTTGTGACTTCTATAGAGTTGTAAATAATGTTTGTGTTCTTGTCCATTATGAGACGACAAATGAGTCTCCGACCGAATCCGCTGGAAAGGAATTTTCATAAAAGTGTTAGTTCATTTATCATTCGAAAGCCTAAACGCTGGTCGGAGCCGTACGTAGCCGATTTTCAAAAATTCTCTCTTCAAGCTGTAGCATGGAAAACAAAATTGTGTTCCGCACTTCCCACCCTCCGGACGCTTTTGTTTTGCTCACGCGTATCATCCGCTTGAAGCACGAAGAGCACATGAACGTGTAGAGAAAATCTCGTGGCATCTTAGTCAATCACTTTATATGGAGTTTCTTGTAAAGCGAAGAAAAAATTCTGTTGAAAACGAGTAGGAACCCGAATGTTAAATGCGTCACGGCATTGATCTTTACCAGCCCATTCATTAGCCGGTAATCAAACTCTTTGAATATGTGAAACTCGATTTTTTTTCCTGCTACACTGTCAGTGAAACTGCTTTTACACAAAGTAAACACAGAGTTCAAATTATTGAAACTTACGACATCGCATGCTCACTAACAATCGAAAGAAAGAGCGCTTTTCGGTGAGGTGTAAAAGACAAATATTTTCCCTCTCCTGGGCGCCACTAAACGAATCTTTCCAAAATGCAAACACATTTTTGAATTCTTCGAAGCCTGTACTATCGAAGAAGTACTACCAATCTAAAGAAGGGGCTTCGTCCAGCGAAGTTTCAGTGTGATAAGTAAAGAAAGCGGATGGTTATGTGAAACATAATTTTTACTTTGGGCTTCGCAGCGTTATAAAAGGTTCTCTCAATAACCAGGGAAATTGAGATTGTAGCCAGAGATTTATGATTGTGAGCAATGACTAACGCTACCATGGAATATTATTGTTTAGCAAATGTGGTTGAATATTCATCTATTCGTTCAACTTACAAATACCAAAATGTAATTTTTTGGGAAAAGCCATGATTAGGGTGATGACTACGTCGCTGGAGATCGTGTGGCACACTGGTTCCACATGTGGCCAATGGTTAAACCCGTATCAAAGCAAGCCAAGTCCTGCTTTTTCTATGTCATATGAAAGTGACGGAACGATAAAAACACTGACTAAACTCATAGACGGAGTATCATAATTGACTGTTCAAACAATGTACTTATTTATTTATTTGTATTGCACTAGATTGGAAAGAAAGTTTCCATCGTGTTGTAAAACATTCAAATTTGACGCATATATTCAGACAACAAACAACAACAACTATTCTTCAAATACAAGCCATCATTTCCACCACTTTTTGTTATCGGTCCGCCAGGTTTCGGATCTGAATGTTTCCTGAGCAATTCCGTTCTGCAGCAGATAAAGACAAATTACATATCAGTAGATGCACAAGAAGTAGACCTTTCAAATCATATGAAAATCACACACGATTCATGCGAAAAAACGACATTCCCATCCGAACGATGGAATTTCTTTCCAACTTAATACATTGTAGAATGCGTGCTTCATATACTCTCTGGTGATTTATGATCGCTTTATTCCTTATCTTTCATAACTGAAAATTCTTCTGTTCACCATATTTTTACTATAATCGTCTTGACTCATCTCGTTTGTTCCATTAGTGCTTACTATTCACTTGAAATGTCTTCGAGTGCTCCGCTCAAAAGAGGAGAACTTATCAAAAGCACGAAAACGACCAAAAATAGTAAGAAGTAGTCGAAAGAACAGCACAGCTAAAGATACCACGTATGGCCTCTTTTTTGAAACTTCTTCTTGATATCTTAACACTATGACCTACATGAGAACTATAGCACTAAATGTTGGAAGTTAACACATCAATTCGACGTTGTGAACAAGTAATGAGGATGAGACGCTATAGCAACGCTTGTTGCTACCATGCCATTTCATCTGAGGTGACGCAACCCAAATATATCTCCAAATTCTACGTTCACCACTCTAATAAATCGCAGCTATCAATTTGAAAAACCTAGTGTGAAAAATTTCGTCTTGCTTCCTCATGCGAAAAGCCAATGAGTGCAAACATACTCCGCAGTTTAACCTAAGTGATGTCTAGTCGAATATTTGAGGGCTCCATCTTTGCATTTGGATTGCACAGCAACGTCACATTTTCCGAATGCTAGGTAATTTGATGTCTACTTGAAATTCCTCTTCCCTAGACTATTGGGGATTTTCAAATCGTCAAAATAGGAGGTCGCCAGTCTTATGGATCAGAGCAAAACATCACAGTGTCAATAGATTTCACCGGGAAAAAAATTGACTTCTCACTGGTAACTATATGTCGTGCATGTGAACGAAAACTCGAATACCTTTTCGATACCCAGAGGATTGCATTGAGGCCTCAAGAAAAGCGCGAACTTGCCATCTTCTCTCACCTTAAGGTGGTGCACCACCATATACGACTTTTCATTGAATGAAACCCCATAATAATTTTGGAAAAGGAAACCCAGATTAAGCTTTTACATTTGAGGAAGACGAGCTCACACCAAAGTGTGTGTATCTCATGGAAATGAGTGGAGAAGAGTAAGCTTGCATACTTATTTCATTTTTCTTGAAGATCTAACACACTGCAAGGAAGCCAAAAATTGGCAATCACTACTCGTCGACTGCATGCATGCAAATCGTGAAGAATTTTATTGCTTCTGCAAGTTTTGAACTTGGTAATTTCTCACCAAAACCTATGGTGAGTGTTTTCTAATTATTGTTGTTTTCATGAGAAAGTATTTGTAGAGCATACTGTCAGGGTAGGCGTGGCAGGTCTTATCGCTGAGTTTGAATCAATCAAACGTACGAATGGTTTTATTTTGTTGACAGAATTTTTATCTCAGATACCTCACAGAAGATGTCGATACATGGTATCCACTGGTGCTCCTAACCACCTAGTTTCTGTTTCCCTATGTTTCGCCACAACAATGCGTTTGAGAAGATTCTACGAGGAGAATTTCGAACTTGTACTTGGATATTTGGAGAAGCCGTTTTCTGTATGTCGTGCAGTGTATAAAATAAATTAAGCCTCTTGAGAACCAGCGTTGATAGGCAGGCGGCGTCGCGCCGTCGCTTGCGCGGCACCCATAGAGGATAGGCACCAGCGTCTCTGTGCGAGAACGTCGTCCTACCTGCGTCTGCGTTCCCACGATATGAGACGCCACCCTTATAGTAGCTGATTGAGACTGTGAGAAAGTTGATATATGAAAAAAAGTCAAGGAGAGTACGCCTCGGATATGGACAATCAGTTCCTGAGAAGCAGCCAGAGGCTGTAAGTCAAAGAAAATGGCAAGGAGTATGCGCGAACAATTATAAAACAGTGCTTGTTTGGTAATAATGACTTTGCGGATTGCAATACAATGCGATTTCTTCGATCAAGCTCATCTATGAACATTATCAAGTGCTGTAATTTTTCTAAGTTCACGTGCTCCTATTCCATTCTTGTCTTAAGTTCACTGTCCATCTTCCAATTTCACCTCGACGAATAACTTCAATTAAACCACGTGCAGGTGGCCTTGGAAGGCCCATTAGTTCATGAGAGGCCTCCTGGTCTGTCATATCGAGCCTCCTAGAGATGGATGGCTTGGTGAGCCATGAGCGCGTAATCGGACCATGACCTCGCGCGCGACGCATAGCACCCATTACCACTGCGCCACATGCGCTCCTTCTATCAATATTGCCTGTTTGCTATTGATTCAACGTTATTTGCGACTTATAGTAGCCCCGGAGGACACAACATGGTTCTACTGACTATTCAAACTCACATCCCATAGAACGTAAGGTTGTTTACCACTTTGTTTTATGCCCATTGATTAATTGGTGTTCACCAACTATTGTAATTGCAAGTGCGTGCCACGGAGACGAGCAGTATAGTGAGTGTTATGGGCGACTCATCCCCGGCGCACAGGTATCAGGCACTGGAAATCGATCTTGACCATACTATGTGACACAGACATGACTTGTATAACATGCACGAGTCATCAGCCCTGCATACCATCCCGAGGTCTCGTCTTCCGAGGCGACCATGGTAACTCCTCATGCCCACGTCTCGTGACCTGCTTTTTGCAAACACTCTACTCATAAGCAACACTTCTCATAAATTTATTGGTTCCTTTACGCTTCCGCTCTCATAAGTTTCACATTGCTTGCCGACATATCACTGTTGCGAAACTGAGTGAGGATCGATAGATCTTGACAGTTGTCGATCCATTGTTGTGTCACGTAATCTACCGTCGACTCACTATGGTATATTGGTGATGGGTACTGATGTATGATAATGCAAGTATTGTTTATTGCTATGATTACAAATAATCCGCGTGGCAGACACTTTATTCCACACATCTACACCGAAAACATCAACGACTGAACCGAACATTCGATATTCAAGTCACCACAGTTTGGGGCATCGACCTCCCACCACTGAACTACTATTCGCTACGGTCTTCACCTACTATGGCAGATAGCTCTGCGTGCAAAGGGATCGATGTCATACCGTATGCGTCTCTCTTCCCACAAGATTCGCAACCTCTCTCACGTGGGCGACGCCGCCATTACAGCAGCTGAGTAAGATTTGACGTCGCGCGGCACGCGCTACAAAACGTATCATATGGTCCCTATAGGGTTAACAGCCGCGTTCTGGCATTCCCGACAATAGTGCTGAATGGAGACGCTGGAAGCACAGTGTGTAGAGATGCGTTTGTCTACACGCTGCTTGGCCTTTGTTTCGACTGTGCCTCAATCAAGTCCCCTTCCTCTGAGGACGCTAATTTAGCATCACACCTGCCTGAGGACATTTTTTTTAATTTGCGAAAACAAATGAATACTCTAGAAGGTCCTGGAGCGCTCCACTACAGCTATATCAGAATTGTAAAGAGAACCTTCTCGGCCAGCATCTGTTGAAATTCGAGAATAGGACATGCCAGTCCTCATACTGCAGCTGAACCTAGGTATAGATACGAAGACCTCGAACGATCGTTAACGCACTCAACCAAGTGAAAAAATAATGGAGCTCATACAATATGTGATAAATGGTGCAGAATGAATAATTCACCAAACATCGAGACGAAACTAATAATTGGTCATTCTTTTCGTATATTAGTGCGCAACCAAATACAAGTGATAATTCAATTGGGCATTTACTGGGAGTAAGTGTTTTCGTTGCTCACCAACTAGTAGTCACTCGAAGAAACTGTTTAATCTCACAGACGACAAACTAGCTCAGTGCTTTGTTTCATTTCGTGCAAACTGCCATACAATAAAATGAGTGACAGGATCTTATCAATTCCAGAATGTCGGATGTTTGGACTTTAAAGCATGTTCATCAACATCGGCAAAGTCGTAAGAGACGCAAATTACATGGCAACATCGGCCAATCTAATGCAGTTTATCTGCACACAGTTAATTAAACAATATTATTGGTCTTCTCATAAGTTTTGGCATTCGAGCAACAAACACCAAATTTATCAATCATAAGTTATTGAATTTGCTTAGCAGCACTATCCAAAGTGTTCGCCATCAGCCTGATCACATTTCTGCCAGAGAGGATTTCTGAAGAGGTGACAGCCAGACGGCGATATGTTAGGTCTATGCGGCGGTGATCCAGAAACTCCCAGCCCAGCTCGGTCAACTTCCTTTTTGTCAGTCTGGCGGCATGCACCCCTGCGTTGTCTTGAAACAGGATGAAATTGCGGCGACGTCGACGTGACAGCGTCCGATTGCAACGGTCCAAGCGCCCACAGTTGTGCTTTGCGTTGGCCTTCTCGCCGGCTGGCAGCAAGTCCCAATGAAATAACCCGGTTCGGCTGAAAAAGACGACGAGCATAGCCTTTGGTGCGAGCCGATTAGGAAGTAAAGCTGGAGTTTTTCATTGGCCTTGTGAGAACCATTGATTCGAACAACGTCGACTCTTGAAAAAAAACCGCTTTTCGTCGATGGTAATGGCCTTGGCCAGAGATGGAGTCTGATGTAACGACAAAGCAGTTTTTAGGTAATATTTTTCCGTTCGCTCAGCTGTGCTTGAATGAGCTTATGTGATTTCCATTGACCATTTTCCACTTCCTGCCTGCTGCCTTCAATATTCTACTGATAGTCACATAACTAACTGCAGAGCAGGAACACATGTATTGCACTGGAAAGGTGCATTGAAACAGCCACATTCGAGGGGTCTGGATTTTTGGCTCGATTTCCCAATATCCGTAGCAGATCGATCTCAAACTTGGGTAATTAAACCTTTGTCTGCATAATAATACTATGGCACGGCAAACAGCAACAATAACGGCAAATACGGCAATATGCGACATAAACGAACGACACTGATGAGAAACTGTGATTGAGATAAAGTGGTGGTTCAGTAGGTTTATGTACTTGATGATACTAGCAGAATTGCTGTTATAACGATACACAAGGCTTCTGAGATGAGCGTGAGGAATGTAAGCTACAGTAGAAAGTGATGAGCCACGAGTGAGTGGTTAGTCCACAATAGTCTAGTGCTCCTTTACCAAGTACATGCTCAGCCTTTTGATATATAGTTGTACAGGAGAAAAGTGTAGCAATGATGTGTCAATTCGTTGAGCACTTGTACATTTTTCATCTTTTTTATAGGAGTCGATTTGAAGATTCTTTATAATAAGGTGCTAAATTTAGCTACAGCCGTTTTGAATGAACTATGGCTCAATAGATTTTATTCTGATATGAGACGTAGCTGTAAATTCTGAACGGCTTTCCAAACATTTTGAAAGTCCAAAGCATATTCATTAATGTTGAACGTTTAGGGTTCAAAGAAATTTGCTGAATACGTGCCTCTGTCACTCGAAAACAGTCCAGTCACTTTGGTGATGTCACTGTGGCTTCAAAATACGTGAAGAGGTAACTGTGAGAGATAAATAGTTTGTACACGGCAAACACAGAAGATTGGAAGAAGACCTATACTCAGGAGCTACTTTTAGTAAAGTGTTCGCACACTAAATCAGGAAAATATTACCAAGAAGATCTGCATAAAATTTGAGGCGGACTCATGGATGCTCTCGTAGATAAAACGTTGTACAAAGGCTCAATAATCACTTTTACACAAACATTCAGATTTCAAATAGCCGCCTATAACACATTTATAGATTACCGAATTTATTTGGTAATTTTTGCTTGGTTTAGCTCTAATTTTCCTTCACAACATGAGTGAACGACGACATAGGCCATATGAAAGTGAAAATTAAGGGAGAACCGCTTCACGACTGCACTCATTACCACTGGAGGGATTGGCCACATCGACGAGTAGCTAAAGCAGATCTTGCGCCTATCTACTTATTATCTAAGATTTGATCCAGCTCGTGAGTTGTTGGTTCATAAAGAAGCTGCCCGTAACGGTCAATCTTCCACGTTATCAAACTATTCAACTATAGACTTTCCCTTGAAATTTTCAGACATGGACTATTTGGCCGGGGCGAGTGTGGCGCAGTGATTAAAAGTGTCCTGCAAAAAAGTCAGGGCCTTGGCGAACCCATTCTACATTCCAGATGGTGCATTGTCCGATTATGGTCGGATTTCCGCATATTGAAACGTTTTCTGCGTGAACGCCGATTTCGAGCATTTGGTGAAGATGAAGAGGCATGTCACAATTTTTTGACTCAACATCCAAGGAGTAGTATTTCGAGCAAATCTGGAAGTTTGGAGATCGTTGGCAGAAGATCTTGCATAGTGATGGTCGTTATTTGAAAAAAAATGTTATTATTTTTCATTGAATTTGTGTATAGAGTTTGAATTTTCAGCGGGTGTTAAGTAAAATTTTCTCATCCTAATATACATCTCGTTCTTCTTCGCCATCTAAAATCAGCATATTTAGAAGACCAATCGTCGTGCATTGTTCGGACGAAATTGGACGAACTGGTTCTATGGTACTCATTCAACATAGAGTAGAACTAATATATACCCTAGCACAATTCAATGAAACTCGTTGATTATTGCTAAATTTACGTAAACAGAAAGATAATGCGATACAGGTAATTTAAATAAACATTAGAAAATCTTTCAAAACACTTGTAATGCTTCTTATATCACTCGATGATTTTGAGCCATTTGCGTTATGATATTCTTACGTTGTGTGATATAATATCATTGAAGAATCAACGAAACCAAAAAATGTTGAAAATGTTCGTCCCTTCGACCCGAATTATTTCTCTTGTCGAAAAATGTCACTCTTTTCAGATAGAGGATCAATTGATTATTTACCGCAGCAAAAGGATTTTAAGTCGAGGCATGAATGTGAGGCGATTTTCATATTTCCTATTGAGGACAACCCTTGCCACAACTCACTATGCGCATCCCAGCACTTCTTGAATTCGTTTCGTTTACTCGCCTTCGTTCTACACAAAAGTCTTCACTCATCTCAAGTTTCGCTTCGGCTGCTGTTTGAGGATTTTCTTTTTCTTTATAAATGACGTACAGTGGTGGTCAAGACAACTCTTGCATTCAATTTTGAACGTAGCCGAGCTGTCGCGTTTCGGAAGGGGATTTGTTGATTGATTACAAAATAATCTTAGGTAGAGGGTCGATCCGCTGCGTAGCTTATCACCTGCCTCCTAATGGGCCGCATCACTAGCCAGCGCAACTTAACCTCCATGAATACTTTTGAATCTGTCTAACTTTCTTATATAAATATGCTGCTTTATGCATTTTTTACTTCAAAATATGAACTTCCACTATTTAAACGCTTGCTGCAAATCGTCTTGTTTTTCGCAACATCAAAGATTGACTGGTCCTTAGATTCTCATGTTTTATGAGGATCCATTTTTTTCCTCTTTAAGGGCAAGACCTTTTCAGCGTTTAACCGAGTTATAGTACTCATTCGAAAGCCCAAATTTCAGCGATTCCAATGCTGCGCTTGATTCCTCAGAAAGCATCGTTTTTGCGCTCTAGCAGCGAAATTAAAATTGAGTTTTATACTCGGTGCGTTTCGTCGGATTTCTTCCTAGAGTTAGCGTTTATCGTGAAATATTACTAGTCTTTCGCTGCTAAATCTCAACAAATCCAATTCTGAGCTTGCTTTCTGAAAAGACCTTTCTAATACGTTGCAGCATGGAGACTGAAATTCAGTTCACACACGGGGCGCATTTCTTGTCGGCTGGGAAAAGTGAATAGTTGTGACTCAATCACGGGCTTGATTGGTCGCACAGCGCTGTTCACACGGGGGCGCAATTTTTGGAACAAAGTTTGAGGTTTCTTTCCCGCTTTTACGAAAATCTCGACCTGAAACGTATATTTTGATATTTAAGATTCCCTCCCCACGTTCACATGCTTTTCGTGCATAGGCTTAGGCTACTTAGATTTGGTCTTATTATCGATGTTATTTGACGAAATCAAGTGAAATGAAAAGCCCAAACTCACAGAACGATAAAGTGTCTGTTACAGTTTCAATATAAAAAACCTACGAATCGCCATAAAACAGAAAAAAATGTCCAAATAACAAAAATACGCGCGATTACGCGACCCCCTTTGAAACCAGATCCATTTCCTCTGCTACAGCACTGTGAGTAAGCCTTCTTAACGCAACTACATTTTGAAATCCATCGACATTTAAGCTTTCCAATTACTACTATAAGTCTGCTGAAAAATCGGTGTTCAACAAAAACGAGTCGTATACACAAATTGGTCCTCGAAAACGAAAAATAATCGATCGTTACCAAACAATATTCAATATGCAAAGTGCTCCTGTAGCGACCAATATGCGAACTAGTTCCTATAGTAGAACTGCTGATACTAAAGTTTTCCCACTTCTAATCACTGTATACCGTCTTTGTCCTCTTAATTGTCATCGTCTCTACTAGCTCTTTTGCCTAATCTATTCATTTGCAGCTGCGACTGCTACAGTAATTCAAATTCAAGACGGGTCAAGTAGATAAACGTTTTGAGCCACTTCTTGCACATAATTCATTAACAAGTCTGATTCAACTGTAGTCAACAGTAAGATCAAGTTCAACTGTATACAATAGAACTTTCACCTCTGTTTTCTTCACTGATATCAAAATAAACCATTCCTCTGTTCCATGATGTACGGACACTGTAGAAACCATCGAAACGTCTTTATCAAATACCAGTTTGATATTGTGGTTTCAACATAAAATACGCGAAGCTACAATTCAAAAATAGAAGTCACCTACAATAATGATATATTATGCTTTTCAAAAAACAAGTGTGAACAATATCACAGTATGCACCACCTAAAGTAAAATCACACGCAATATGAGGATGATTCCTGAAGCAAAAAAACATCTAATATTATGTATAGAAATTGACAATAACTCAAACATGATAAGCTATATGGGCTCATTTCCGTTAGGGTAGCACAGATTTCCAAGCCTATACCTTACGCTGTACAAGAACTTTTCATGTGGAGTGTTAGTAATCGTTCAAAATTTTGAATCTGGGCTAGCGCTGTACATGCCGCTTCTCAAAAAGACCCTTTTAGAATGCTCTAAAATTCAAAATAAAATTATGTTTCAAATCGTTTGAGCAAATCAACTATTAGTTCGCTGGTAGCACGAAAAGCATATGAACGTGCAGATAAAAAGTTGCAGTGTTAGAGTCATACGTCTAATCTGGAGTTTCTTTCAAAGCGCAGAAGCAATTCCTAATTAAATCAAAACATCGTACTTTCATGTTAGAAAATCAATCGACGTTCGCTCCAACCGCCGTTCCCGCCTCACCTCCGACCCGTGAACTGGCCAAAGAACACATGATCACGTATGTGAATCAATCTTATTTTCTCTACTATACTGCAAGAAATAGTCTTTCCAGAAAATAGGCACAGCGTTGGATCCATGAATCTCATGCTATCGAATGATTACTAACAATTTGAAGAAAGAGTACTGTCTTGCGAGAAAAACGCGTGTTCGGAATATGTTTTCCTTAAATTAGAGCGTTATCATGATAGAATTTGTTTAACCGGCCACGTACAGTACTAACCAGAGATTTAAGCTTGCAAATGATTAGTGGTACTTTTAACAAAAAATTTCTGTCCACGGTAAGGAATAGGCTTGTAAGTTTGTGGTACTAAACGGGAAAGTACCGTTATAACATAAGAGCATGTGCCTACCGTGAGCCAAATCTCAGATAGACTCCATCAGTAGTTCGTTCACAAAAGAGATAGTATCAAAAACTGCATGTATAGGGTGGTATGGCATTTAACAACTGATACTGATGGAGCTCTAGTTTTATCGAATACACATAGTGGCAAAATAATTCAAGTTGAAAACATCTCTACAATTTGTACAAAGTCTTTATCACTACTTGCTCATTCTACCAAGATTTAAATTTCTTGTGACGGCTTAAGAAGTGAACTAAAGTTCAACGATATAGGCCATGTCTATTCTACAGTGCAGGCAAATATTAAAAATAGTGAACTCGCACACAAGCACCACAACATTAGTGTTTTCGTAAACGCATCCCTCTGACAACGACTCACTTCATAAATAGCGATTTCAACTGAAACAGAATTATGAAATAATTTCAAATAACAGCTTTCACAGAGTAAACATTGGGGTTCTTTTCTGCTGAAGGCGACGAATAAGGAAACGACCCTTTTCGTTGAACAAGAACGTTACAAAAACGTTTCAGTGATTATTCGAGAGCTGAAATCTCTTGCGATGCTAAGCATGTGGTCGTTTTTCGAGAGGCAAATGTGGTCGTTTTTTATAACGCTGCAGCATTCAAAATGATATTACGTTTGCCCGAGCGCGCGCTTCTGTTATTACCTCGCTGGAAGCACGAAAAGCATATTGACGAGTATAAAATATTTTGTAGCACCAGTTGTAGTATCAGATTCATACGTTTTTTTGGAATATCTTTCAGAGAAAAGGAAAAATCCTTACGTAAATAACAAAAACTGCACTCCACATGCGAGTGGCGCCAGAGCGATCGATCGATCGTGGAACGCCGTATCGAATTCACGGTCAGCAAACACCAGCCCACACACTCGCCAGCAAACGAATGCTCGCGTATGTGAAACTCTACCTTATCATTCCTGCTAGACTGCAGTAAGACAGTCCTTCGCGAAAATAAGCACAGCGTCGGAATCGTCGGAACTTACGCTATCGAAAGTGGTCACTTATGAGATGAGGAAAAAGCTCTAACCTTTGAAAAATACGGAGTGAAACAAATGTTTTCATTTGCTAGAAAGATGAAAAAATACTCTTTCAAAAAGCGCCCACGTAGCGCAGTAGCCAGAGATTTAAGCTTTCGAACGGGAAAACGCAATAGAAAGTCTTTGTCCGGCGAATAGGGTCGTTTCTTAATTTGTCACCGTCTAACTGAAAAAAAATCAAAACTGGCTTGCAAAGTGCTCTACTTCCGGCCATAGCAGTTATATAGATTGTAGAGAAGTCAACGAAACACAGCAGTATTTGCGCAGCAATTTTGGTGGGTACAGTTGCAACTAGACTGATTTGGGAAGAAACAACAAAAGATTCATTACTCCGCCTCTCTGCTGAGCTGTTGGATACAGTCGTTCTGTCTTTTTCTTCTCTATATCCACAAGCTTTCCATTTAAATCCGCAACATGTTCCGTCATTTGTGACAACTGCTCGTCATAACTCCGTCGGACTGATGCAAGTTCATCCTATAAAGACGACAATCGGTCTAAGTAAAACCCGATAATCTGCTACACAGACCGTTAAGGCCGCGATTTTTTTTCGTCATATCCTCCACTTTTTCTTCAAGAATTCGCTTTTCGTTCATACATATAGAGTTTTTCCGCAGGAGAATCACGCACTGAATATAGAAAAATTAGAGAAAAAAAAACAGTGAAAACATAAAGCTTACTTCTCCTTTATAGTAATTAGCAGTAGACTGGGTAGTTTGTAGATCATCCGTGAGAGCACGTAAGCGCTCGCGATTCACTTGTTTCAACATTTCCACTTCAGAATAGCTGCTATCCCTGGGAAAATGAAGACAAATTATCCATGTCAAATTTACAACAAACCAAGAAACTAATTATCTACAGAATGACATACTTCGAATTCTCTTCGAATTCTCTTATTTTCAAACAAAAGCGCAAATTAGTAGATACGATCGAGTTGTTAGAAACATATTACAGAGTTAATTCTTGCGGTTTGTAGTCCAACATCCTGAGTACGATGGAACGGGTTAGATCTCCTTCACAACCGCCCCATGAGTTTCGACCATTAACGGGACACAAATATCAGAAAAAGGATGAGCCGTTCTGAGGTTACCATGGTGAGAACGCCAACTAACTTCTTTTTGACGGTGCATGCCTATCATGAATTGAGCCTAAAGATCAAAATTCCTCTTCTCAGCTTGAAACATTTTGCTGCAAGCATGCACCCTAATAACGTTCGACATCTGAAAAGATCCACAATTTCAGTGAAGCCGTAAACTATTGTGAAGAGCGACAAAGTTCTTATGATTACACTTTGCGCTCCTTCAGAACTGAATGAATGTGCGCCGACGGTCTACAAGCATTGACCCTTTCGAGACCAGAATATATCCATTTCAAATACACGATGCTCTGGAAGCCTTTGTCGCTGGAAACAGCTTTTTCTTTGGAGTCCTAGGAAAATATTTCAACAAATCTTGGCAATTTCAACAGCATGTTTTGGTTCATAAAAGTGTAAAATTACGTTTTGGCTGCGAAAATAATATTACGTTTCACACTTGCTTTGCTTGTTCGGCTAGCGTCTGTGGGTATATTAGTTTTGGGTCAGATTATGGCAGTTACTCGGTAGCCCACATCTCGTCAGTTCTGATGACGAAACTGGTTTTTTTAGAGAAAAAATTTACATAGAGCATCCAGCAAAAAGAAGACCACGTTTCGCACTCGAAGTAGTTTTCGTTGCTCAAACTTCATAGCAGATATATTTGGCAATGTGCAACAAAAAAAAAAGTTTGCAAATATAGAACGATCAAACAAAGTCTCTTTTAGAAATCTTGTACAAAAATAATTGAAGGTTTTGATTCTTTTCTGTTATATGGTGAGAAATGAATATTCAACCGCATTTGCTGGACAAGAATTTTCATAGGAGTGTTAGTATCACTCCAGAGCTTAAATCTCCGGCTAGAGCCACATGTAGGCGGTTTCAAAATACCCTTTTATGACGCTGTAGAATCCAACATTAAATTATGTTTCCCATCGAGCCGCGCGCTTTCAATTTATCACGCGCATAATTCGCTGGAAGAAAGAAAGCATATGAACCTCTACACAAAAACTCGTAGTATCCGAGTCGATCGTTTTACCTGGAGCTCCTTTTAAAACGGAAAAAATTTTTCCAACTGAATAACAAGTTGCATCCTCGCATGCCTAACACTTCAGGATCGATCGATCGCTCTGTCCCTTCCCCAGCCCGTAGATTAGCCGGTAAACAAGACGCCGAATATGGAACTCGATCTTGTTTCCCTGTTACACTGCAGTGAAAAGGTTTTCCAGGAAATAAAGGCGAGGTGTAAAACACAAATCTTCTCGTTCTCCTGCAGCGCTATTAAAACGGTTTTTCTGAAACAGCAAACACATTTCTTCGCGAAACTTGTGCTATCGAAAGAATACTAGCACTCTAAGGGAGGAGTTATGCCCACCGAAATATAAGCGAGAGAAGAAAAAAAAAACGTGTGGTCGTGTGAAACATAATTTTACTTTGGATTTTGTAGCGTTACAAAAGGGTGTATTGAAAAACTCGCCACGTATGGCTTTAGCCAGAGATCTAAGCTTTCGAATGATTACTGCTACTATGAGAAATTCCCGTCCAGCGAATGAGGTTGAGCATTCATTTGTCTTACATATCCAAGTTTTGTGCATCACATTTGTAGAAAACAGACTTTTTTTTTTGTTCCACATTGTTAAATGAATCCGCTACGAAGTTCAAGCAACGAGATAACTATTTCAAGTGCGAAAGCAATTTTCTTTTTGCTCTAACAATGTTCTATGTGGAATTCTCTAGAAAAACCAGTTTGAACAACAAAATTGTCAGATTTGGGCTATCGGATGACTGCGAATAATTCAGAAAAAGGGTCCCCACAGTCTCCAGCCGAGAATACAAAGCAACCTAAACTTTAAACATAAAATTATTTTCGTTGTTACAGCGTAGTAGGAAAACTTTTCATAAACCAGACACATCACTGAATTGGCAAAATTTAGCTTGTAGATTTTTACAAAACTTTGAAAAAAGTGTTTTACAGCGAGGAAAATTTTCAAAAATCGTGTATTTGAGTGGATATGTTCCATCGTGAAACGGTGACATATGCGATATTGGCTTCGTATTGACATTGAATGAAGCATTCTAAAGTGAAGCACTACTGAAATTAAGCAGCAATTGAAACGCCAAATGAACTTTTGCAATGACCTCGTGTCAAAACCATATATTCAAAGACCCTGCGTGTTTTGGAGAACTTTGAACATAAGACGAGAGCTGACCCGAGGGTTTCACTCGTAGAAGAGGCGCGTGCTACTACCATTACCACCGCGGACACCGCTCTGCTATCAGTCAATCGATATGAAGCATTTGAGCTGGCACCAACCAATAGTCAACGAGTTTGTGTCCTGTAACCACATCCGGCATCAAACTCAGTCTAGCTGACAGCTGCGGATATATTTATATGTACATATGTATATATACATATGAAGGATGAAGCTCTCGGCGTTGATCAATCCCTAAGGGATGCGCCATGCATTCGCCTTCAATCTCTAACTTCGTTTGAGGTGATTGAATGCATATCTGGCCTTTACAATGACTCGCGGTGGCTTCCCGCTTAACCGAGTCAGTGTTGCTTACCCTCCCAGACAGGTCTAAGAACAGTCTGGTACCAATTTACCGACCCCGGAGGGATGGATGGCCTAAGACTCCAAGCTTCAGCCCCACGTAGCCAGTTTAGGATAAAGCCTTTTCTTGACAGTGCGACAGGAGGTTTTTTGTGTCACAGACATGCATATTTCTCGCCAGACGGAGAGCTCTTTCTATGGATTATTAGTAATCATTCGATAGCGTATACGTTTCTGATTTCAGCGCTGTGCTTATATCTTGAAAAGACCGTTTCTCTGAAACGCAGCAGGTAAGATAAGTCGAATTCCCGTCTGCGACCAAGGCGCACATTGGCCAATTCGCGCTGGCTAAGGCAGCCGATAGACCACGGACTGCTCTTGCAACAAAGCGCCAGCGCACGTGGCTGCCTCAGCCACGCGCCACGTGAATTTGCCAGAGTCCACCTTGGTCACAAATGAGAATTCAGCTTATCTTACTTCCAGCGTTTCAGAGATATGGTGTTTTCTAGGATTTGAGCACAGTGTTGGAATCAGAAACGATTACGTTATCAAATAATTAGTGATAATCCAAAGAAGCAGCTCTGTTGGGCGAGAAATATGCGCGTTTGAGACACAGTTTTGTGTGGATTTCACAGTGTTATGAAAGTATATCTTGTAAAAACCGGCCATATGGGGCTCTAGCAAAAAATCTAAGCTTTCGAATGATTACTAACACTCCTGTGAAAACTTTTTCTCCAGAGAATGGAATCGGTTTTGCGTTTTGTTCCCTTATAATCAGAAAGAACCACATGATATAGCCTTCAAGAACTTTTTTAGCAGCTTTTATAGCAGTGCTATGATGCGTAGATATGTTAATATATATCTAAAAATTTAAGGGATATGTAAAACGTTGGACATCAGGCGGGAATTGAACCCATATTTCATCTATGTCGGGAACGTGAGCTACCACTACGCCACAGAGTTTTGCATAACAATCAGCATATTTAGATTTACGATTATAACATCATAAGATTGCTACAAGACTAGAAGAATAAGAAACACGCCGGCAAATTACATATCCAATAGCTGTCAACTCAACTTTTCGGGATCATAGACCCTTGAGTCACTGCGTGTCTACACTGGTAAAGGTGGAACGATTTGCTCTACCTCCTTCTACGACTCCAACACCCAGCGTGGGATTCACTTTCTGTTTCACTCCACTCCGCCATTCGGCACGCCGTTCATGGAGAGGAAGACTGCTGGCTGTATCCCCTGTCCCCAAAGATTCACTGTAGTTTTTTGGTGTAATATTTTTTGATGACGATTAATATTAAAGATTCTTCTATAACGTAAATATTATAGCAAAAAACGCTCAGTTCACTAAAATTTCACTACGTTTCGGTAGAAAACATTAATCTATGGATTAAGATGCATAATCAACTTTCTTCACTCTTGAACTGACAATGTGCTAAGTTCTAATGTAATTTAGTTTAGAATGAGCATTAGAAGATATGGTGTGTCAGTGATTTGAGCACATTGTATGCAAACACAAAAAGATAACACCGAAATAAAATCAAGTGAAGCGTCGTGGTAGGGGATCGAACGAAACCTTTCTCCGATAGACCGGGTGCCGAGTGGTAGACAGGTTGTGACAGACAGTGATTCCCATGCTGGGAGTTCTAGACGAGGTGGAGCCTACCGTCCACCCTTGCCGGTTATACACGTAGGGGCCGTGAGTCCATGGTCCCGAAAGGTTTGATAGATTTAGTATTTTTAAGTTCCTTAAAAGATGAAGGCTAGTTGCTGACAGCTGTGATGCCTTGAATCGAAGAAAGAGTCACTAGCATAGCAGCGATCTTGATCGTACAATAGCAGCACGAGCCCTCCGTATGAGTAAAACGGATCCCACTTCCTCTGAGATCTCAGTTTTTGCACATTGTTCAACATCTATGGATGTACAATTATTACAACGAAATATTGATATAAAAAAAAAGCTAAAAAACCTGCAGATTGTATAAAACCTAGTGCAGGTTATCAGTGTGAAAAAAGACGAATTATTCATACCGAAGTTGAATAAAGGTCGCTGGTAAAAAATCAAAGTTGGCTGTGAATCAAACTGTAAAATTGGCAAAAAAACCCATGAAATTCTAACCAAAAGAAACTTCCAGAAACATGTCTAGATTTATATGACGTCAATACCGGATTTGGCATGTCATATAGTCCTTAAATGGAGTCAAACGACTAGTCACACATAACGCTGACGCCCTCAAAGAATATCAGCGACGAGGCAGCAAAACTCTTTAGGCGACTTCGGTTGCACGAGACCTAGAGATGCCCTAGCGCAGCAAGTCTGCATTCCAAGAGAAACGACGACCAAGCGACATTGAACACGTTACTGAGGAGAGCAGACGAAAGATTCTGAAGCCGTGATTGAACCTACATAGCAGCCCGCTCACTCCTATCACATTTTACTCTGCTAATCTCGGTGCTTTCTAGCACTCGAATCGTTTTTGTCTTCTTCTTGAAATAACGTAGAATATTGGCGAAGTCTGTCTCTTTGCAATCTCGAGGATAGCCTGGTTGTGGTGTTCCGTAGGGCTTTCGCTACTGACTGCCGGAGAGCGTTGGTGAGTGGGGATCAGCCCCTCAACGACATTGCAACCACTGGGTCACGTCCCTTTACTCCGAAAACAAAACTACTGGAAGGGATACTTGGAACCCCGAGTCATATAAAGACGGAAATCTACAGGTATTTTCTAGATACCTAGGTAGGCATGTAAGAAACCTTCAAGTACCTTGTAGTACTTACTTGACCTCTTTGACTCCTAAATGAGCAAGTTTTCTCCGAAGCAGCGATAGATCGACTAAGTGACTTTCCCGTTCCGATTCAAGTTCACTAATCTTTGCTTTTAGGTTGTCGACCTGCAATCAAACATAAAAAGACAACGATGAAATACATTTCTGTAAAAAATGATACTAAAATCAACTATAGTCATACCATAGATTGCTCAGAAATGACTTCCGATTTGGAAAAATGTGTATCATTCGAACTGACAGATGGTGAGTGGCATATTTCTGACGGTTCATCAGTTCGACTTACAAGATCGGATGTGTCAACTCCTAGAAAATATAAAGAATAAGTAAAAGGGAATACATGAACAATACCACACTTTTCACAAAATGTCTTGCTGGTAACATCTCATGCACGTCAATAACTTTTAATCATACATCTGAGCCTACTCAAAGAGATGCAGAACATTCGACCTCAAGCGAGAGTTGAACCAACGTTTCACCTTGTTATTGGGACTCGCTTACCACTACACTAGAGAGGCCACCGCTTCTCTATCACTCATTCTTTGATATGCATGATCGTAGTTGCCAGCAACCAACCTTCAAGGAATTTGTCTGGTAAGATAGAATATATTGAAGAGTGGTAGTAATTCAGTGCCACGGTTGTTAAGTGTAGCAGGCACGTTTCGTATGAGTGGAGCGAGGGTTCGACTCCCGCCTAGGGTCGAACGTTGTACATATCACTCATCACTCTCTCAGATATACGTTGAGAACATCGAAACACTGCTTAAAAAAGCAAATAAAGCACTGCTAAAAAAGGAGTAAAACAAGATTACTTATCAGTTACTTTTGCTGATACAATGATTCGGTAGTTACCTATGCTGGAGAAACGATTGCTTCTCCAGATCTGTTCTACATTCCTCGATTGAGTCACGATCGTCTTCAATAAGACGTCGTTGTCAGGAGATACTCCTTGTTCCATAAGCGTTTTATTATGCCCTCTCGTTGACGACAAACTGTATCGAGAAAAGAACAAAGTGAGCATTACTTTTCCTTCGTGATATTAACTAAATAGCTTGAAGAATAACCAAGTTTTCCACACCAAACGACACGGAAATATCTAACTTGACAAAATGAAAACTGTCGAATCTATTGAAAAAAAAACCGAACTAATTCATTGATTGTAGAAACTCTGGTGGCAAGCTTGCTTGACTCGTTTACTAGTCGTGATAAACATTGAGTAGTTGCTGTACCAATGCAGCAAATCCTTTTCGTGGCTGTTGGAAAACGAGACTCCAAAGCCCATCGAGACGAAAACGTCGCGTCAAGTTCTGCAAAATCAAGGAAAATATGCAAGCAAAAAACACTCTAAGTAGATCTTTAACAATAAGATCACCGACTTAAATCGTGATAAATTTTTGAATTTCTTCACTCTTGACTGCAACGCTGATTTTTCGCGCTACACGCGGCGCGCTGGAGTGGCATAAGGTAGTTTTCTAAACAACCTAACTGCTTCCTCTATAACCCCGTAATTTCCAAGAGAAAAATCAGATACGAAAAAGGTCATGTTCCGAACTGTTCTCAACTTTGACAACAGCTGGACGTTCCTTTTGCTAAAAAACAATTATAGATGTCTCTCAAATATTGATCTAGAACCTCATTCTCTTATAATAAAAAAATTCTCTCATTCCCATGGCGGCCATGCAAACTGTCTGCTGCGTGCGGCACCCGGCGCGACAAATCGTACGTCGAGACAGTCCGGCCACTTTTCACAGTAATTCCCTACGAAGTTCCTTCACATATTCAGCTATTCGCAGTCGTTGACTAACACCTTCAGAAGCAGTCTTTCAATGCTTTAGGATACGTTCCTACGCCTAATCTTGTCATAAAAAAATCTAAAATAATCTTTTTTATAGATCAATCAGCCTAATCAGGCAATGAATCATAGCAGCCGTTAGTGGCTTTGGCTGGCGGATGGCTGGTTTTACGACTTGCAGCTGGCCGCCGAACTGTGTTTGTCAGTCAATTACAGGCGAACACCTGCAGATGGCTGGCACATAATCACGCCCATCACATCGGTTTATTTGCCATCGACGTCTCGTCGAAGCCGCCAGATCCCATCCTGATGCTTGCTTTCTTGCATCATCTTATCTGGTCACCTCCTCTCAGTAGATCATCCTTAAAAATCCTCTCGCCTGTCACACAGTAACTAAAGTCTTTCAATATCCCTCACATTGCACATCTTATCGCACCACCAGCCTTCTTCTAAATGCTCTCATGCTTTTGAAACCACTCCTTACTCATCATACTTCATGCATATTATCCAGAATATCGCTTCATGACACACTTTCCATATAGAAGTCAGAACCCTGTTCCCACGCTCATGATCTCGAAAGACGATCCACGCTCACGGTCTAGAGGACAAATCAGGCTCATCGTCACGAAGAAGGTCCATCGCTTATTACGTTCTCCTCACTCAATCCGCATTAAAACATGTCACACAAACTGCTTATTATCGTACTTGATCATTGCGAAAGTTCCACATATTGCCTATTACAGCAATTTTATCCACTGAACCGCTACTTCAACTTTATCACAGTATTCGTATCACTATAGACCTAAGAGAATTGAGTGGTGAGCAAAAACGGGGTTTTTGCTCACCACTCAATTCTCTTAAGTCTATAGAAAACATCACAACAATGCGAAATACATTAAATACTATTGATTCCAAGCATTCGTATCACTATCTTTCGTTTTAGCTGTCACTGTCCGTCGTTTTTTTAATCTTCTGTTGCATAATAACGGTTTAATCACCCAAGTTGAAGATAACCTACAAAACCCGCGTAGCAGAACATTCTAACGACTGGAACGAAAACCACTGAGCCGTCGCTAAACCGTAAGCGTCATATCGTAGTTAAAGAGTTAAACCTAAGATCGTGTTACTGATGACGAATCGGTCTAGAGGACGAAACTGAGAAAAAAGCAATAATGTTGTTCAAAAGTACCGCTAGCGTTTCTAGCAGCTGTGGGTGTATTGAAAATTGGAGAGAATTTGGCTATTTTTCGATTTCTGAACGATTGGCCCTCTAAAACGGAGATCCTTCTTTGATTCTGATACGTAATTATTTTCACGATTGCTGAAGGACCAGCACAGATATGAATATTGCTATCAAATGTAATTTATAAGGCAAACACACAAAAGATATTTTTGTTCTTTTCTGACAAAAAAAAACGCTTACAATAACTATATCTAGGAGAATTGATAATAATGCAGAACTCTCAATTTCGATCGGGAGTTGAACGCGCGTCTCACCCTTAGCGTCTACTTATGTTAACCACTAGACCACAGAGGCACTTAAACGAAGCTGCTTCGTTGCTCTACTTTATCTTAGAGTGACAATAGAGTAGGGATCTCTGTAGTGCAGGGGTTTGTACGCTACACGGGGAAAATGAGACATGAGTTGAACTCCACTTGAGGTTAAAAGTAATACATATCACTCAAAATTCTTGAACATTTTAGATAACTGTCGCTATACCTTTATAACAATAGAACCCTCTTCCAACGTTGCACAAAGTTTCTCCATCGCGTCGAAGTCGAATGACGTCACTTCGAGTATGGCACAGACGGACTCCCATAGCTATCAACAGACGACACAATCCAGCACACCATGCAGTGTTCAATTCCTCCAATTGGGAGTCACACCATGTCGTCTACAGAGATTGAAAGCCGTAAAGGTGACATAAAAACTACATAGGCTGTTTAATAAGAGTTGGTACTTTGCTTTTAGACGGCGACAAATGAAAATTCAAACCCGTTCTCTGGACAAGATTTTTTCATAAGAGTGTTAGTGATCATTCGGTAGCCTAAATCTCTGGCTAGCGCGGTACGTGGCCCTTATTTTAAGACTATTATGGCGCTTCAACGAGAGAGAAATATTTACATTTTACACCACGCGTTTTTTTCCAAGACAGAGCTCTTTCTTTCAAACTATTAGTAATCTTTCGATAGCGCAAGATCTAAAGATTCCAACGATGTTGCTTATTTTCTGAGAAGACCGGTTTCTGTACAGTGCAGCACGGAAAATAAGATCAAATTCACATACGCCAGCAATATTATAAGGGGTAGGGAGGAGGCCGAGGCGGGCCACGGCAGATACAGTGATTTCAACACGGCCGTCGATTGACTATTCTTTCGACGGGTCTTATAGAGACGCGATTTTCATTCATCAATCAGGAATGGTTTCTCTGATTTAAAAAAAAAAACTCCAGATTGAACATCCGAATCTAATATTAGGAGAGTTTCTCTACACGTTCATGTGCTTTTTCGCACTACCAGCGAAGTGATAGTTGAATTGCACAGCCTATGTAGAACATACTTTTGTTTTGAAAGCGTTATAGAAGGGTGTTTTAAAAAACCAGCCACGTAGCGCGCTAGCCAAAGATTTGAGCTTCGAATGATTAGTAACACTTTTTACGAAAAGCTGCTGTTCAGTGAATGAGGTCGGATATTCATTGGTCGCCGTCGATAGGAAAAAAGCTGAAGAAGTTCAGGAATATGTGTAATCAACAAGAATTTTTTGAACCGCGGTGATATGATTTTATAATCATAACTTTAGCGGTAATATGATTATATAAGTAAAGGTCTAAAAATGTTGAGTGATGTACAAAATTTAACCTCGCACGGAAATCGAATTCGCATGTTACCCTTTCCGCGGGTACGTGCTAACTATCTGCACTACCGAGATTCCTGTTGTGCTATCACTTTCTCTTTTATACAAGATAACCATCTGTCAGTAACCAAGAGTCAACAGTTTGGCCTAGTAAGCCACATAGCGGCATCTAACCCAATTACGTTAACAGATATTGAATGGATGCATCAGAAGAATTCGTTGCTCAACCCTGCAAAACCATACGGTACGCTTGTACCGACGCAACGTCAATTCTCACCCAGCTACTGTAACGGTGGCGTCGCGTCTCATAGGAAAGCAGGCAGATAGGCAGATGTGCATGCACAGACACGTAGATACCGCCTGCCTGGATTGCTCTGCAAGCGATGGCGCAGCACTGCCTGCATGTGAACAGTGCTCCTCAAAGCGTTAACTGCTTATTGCCTCTATTAGTTAACTCGCCACAAAAAGAGTGTTCGATCCCCTTCTGAGACTTGAAAATTTATGCATCACTCAACATTTCTGGATATATACACGTACATATATATATTATATATATATTGCGCGTACATATATATATATACACACATATACACATACATATATATACCTACATATATATATACACGTACATATATATATATACACGTACTATATATATATATGTATATATGTACGTGGATATGTCTGCATATACTTACGTACATGTGCACGCGCATATATATACATATATATATATATATATATATATACATATACAATACATAAGTGTATATATATACATGTGTATATACGTGTTATATACATGTATATTATGTACATATATGTATATACTTATGTAGCATCCTAACTACATATCTGAGGACTCTTGATTGTGTGCAGGACTGGCATCGAAAGTTTTGCAATTGGCCTCAGTGGCGTAGTGGTAGCACGACTCCCAGAATTGGTGAAACGCGGGTTCAACTCGTACCTGGGAGGCGAAAAGATTGCATAGCACTTCAGCGTCCTCAGATATGTAGTTGTGACATAATCATACTGTTACAAAAGCGGTAAAATAAAAAGACTATGTGGATCGTATGTGTGTAAATCCTCCAACCTTATTTTCCTCTATGGAAAGTCGTTTGAGTAATTCAGGCATCATTACTTTACAATGCTTTACGACAGGACTGAAGGATGAATGTAGCCGCGCAACATCCGTTGACCACTGAAATACGGAGGCCAATTTCCTTGTTTTGGTGGAGCAGACGAAAAGGAACACAAGTAACTCAATGATATTTCTCATATAAAACATTTGACTGCTCAATAAATGCCTAATTAATGAACAACAGGAGAGATATCCCTTCTGGTAGACACCTCGAATTCTGCCTT
This sequence comes from Parelaphostrongylus tenuis, assembly GCA_019055375.1. NCBI lineage: Eukaryota > Metazoa > Nematoda > Chromadorea > Rhabditida > Metastrongylidae > Parelaphostrongylus > Parelaphostrongylus tenuis. The sequence goes on from JAHQIW010002010.1 coordinate 98,259, forward strand.
TGATATGCATTCCTCTACGATCTCAATCGGTACGGTGAGTAACTGCGAACACTGCGCCAATCCAGAAGATAACTATAATGATAGATTTGATAAAAAAGCTCTGAAATAAAGAGAAGACTCTTGCAAAGGAAGAGATCCCCTTTGAGCAAAGTGAGTTCGAAACTGAACATACCATTTTAACGTGACTCGGAAGCGGTTCTAGAGAGGCGTCGAACGGATATACTTGAGTCCGTTGATAAAGTAACTCAAAGAGCGTTGACAAACATGAAATGATAGTCTCAGTTGATTATGTGGAACACTGATAGGTTAAGATAGAGCACAACAATGGACTAAACCTTCCCATTAAACCCTTTGGGAACGTACATTCCATGAAATGCACACGTACTTCTTTCGATTTCTCGCCGGACATAGCTTTTTTCATTATGCTCCATGATGTTTTCGATTGCTCGAAAACCGCTCTGACCTTTTGCTTGGTTTTTAAAAGACCCTTTATGTGCGCTGCAGCATTTTTTTTTTTGCACGACTGGCGTGTGTGCTTCGCTTTTCATTAGACTTTCGCAACTCATTCGATAGCTATATTTCGATTACTCTAAAACTGGGTTTGTCTTTTGAAAAGATCTTCACAAAGGAAAGAAAGAAAAGAAGAAAAGACCCCGTTTTCTGAGTTATGTATGCACGTACGAGTTGCGCATTTATCGAAACCATGGAAGGGGAGGGAGAGAGATATGTAGAAATTCATGGAGTATTAGAGTAACTTAAAAAAAACCTAAAATTTCTCTCAAAACGGAGAGTAAAACCCTAATTACGAAAATTGCGCGCGGAGCAATCAACTGCAGTCCCTAAAGGGTTAATAGCATAAACCGACAGGAAGCTTCAGATCAACCCTTCTGCTACGGCGGTCAATTTCGATTAACGGACAGTTCGGACGGCTACGAAGAGTGGCTGTTGTCCGAACAATACAAATGTGCTGTATCCTTCCCGATACACGCCGTAGCAAAAGGTTTAGAAATAGCAATAATTGACAAAATCTACACTGAATGACAATCTGAAAATGACAGTTGAAAAAAAAAAGACTAAAAAAACCTTGGAAAGTGTTCCGAATTGATTCTGCCACTTGAAGATAGGCATCATTAAGAGGTGGTGGCTGTGGAGACGACGCTATAGACGGAGCATCGAAAATCTAGTAGACCTAACGTTAGAAGGAAAAATCAAAACTCTCAACATTCCAATGGTAAAGTTTTGACGTGAACGACAACTAGAGATGGGATAAGCCTACAAAAGAAGCCGTTTACGTTATGACACACACTTTAAAAGATGAAAAAGAAGGGGTCCTATTCCTTTACCGTAACCCATTTTTTAACCCCTAGGCGACAAGGGCTTTTTTGCTTTTCCTCAGTTTTCTCAGATTTCTGGTAGTCGTTCAAAAGCCTAAAATACGGCGACTTCAATACTACAGTTTTTCTCAGCTTTCTTAGAGCGCTGCAGCGGCAAAGATAAGACTATGTTTATATTAGACGGGCATATTTTACTCGAAATAGGTTTGCGGATGGCTTTTTGACGGATTGTCAGTGATTACTTTATAGTACGAATTTTGGGGATCCTGAAGCTAAGTTTGGTTTTTGAAAAGATCTTCAAAGAGCGCTCAAAAAACGAGAAGACGATCACGTTTCGCAGCCTTAGGCTTCGATTTCATAGCGGGCTTATTAGACATATGATATGAAAATTAAAGGCTAATATCTATAGAGAAATACTATAGTTTTGCAACAAGGGTTCTTCTACAATTCCACCACCAAAAGCCAGGGAAATTTCTATGAAAGGAGAAAGAATCGTCAAACAAATAACAAAATTTGCGCGTTTTTTAGGCGGATTCGGATCACGACGCGCAGAGCGATGCAAGAGACCCGCGGTGATGCGCGACAAATGTGAAACTCGATCTTTTTGCGCTATTGAAGCACACCAACGAGGTTTTTCAAGAAAAAAGCATAGCATTGGATTTGTGAAGTTTCAATCTGTCGAATGACTATTAAAAGCCTGCATAAAGCGAAAAAGGCCTAGTCCACAAAGAGTTGAAAATGGGTTACGATAAAGAAATCGCACCTGGGAAAGTGTATATTCAACAAACCTCAAAAGACTGTGGCTTAGCAGATTTTATTAGTTTCTCCGGTTTGTGTTCCCCTACTTTGCCAGGACTGAACCGATGTGATTCAGCTTGATCAGTAGTACGAGCCATCTCCTTTAGTAAGGAAGAACGTTCTTCATCATGTTTTTGCTTGAGCTCAGTGATCTGAAAAAGAAGACGATTAGACCCGAAGCCCAAGGTTTTCGTAAAGTTTATGAAGACAAAAAGCTGAAGAAATTATCTAACTATCAGACCTCACTGGTCAATTCCATGTTCTGTCGGATTTTGTCACGTAATTCCTCTTCTAAAAGTGAAATTCGATCCTCTAATACCTCCACTTCGTGGGTTAGATTTCTCACATCTTTTGACTTTTTGAGCAATTTCGTCTCCTGAAAAAGAAACCACTATGATAAAGCAGAAAGTTATTTTGAAACGTATGTGATCCCAATATTTCCTATAACTGCAACCCGCTATTTTGCCCTTTGGAACAAGGCCTTTTTCGATTATCTTCATACTTTCATTAATCATTTCATACTATTAATTTTGGAAAATTCAATACATTGATTTGAAAGAAACAGTTTAGACTGCCGCACTTGCGAAAATAATGTCGCTTTTCAAACTAATCACATTGTTGATCAATTACGCAGCGCGACTCACATATAGCCGGCGATTTTTATTAACAAATTTAGTTTTACTTTCTCTGCTGAAAAATTTAGATACAGACATATGACTTTAATACTCAAAGATTTCCTCTACACGTCCACTTCTTTCGAGCACGGGTTAGGCTGCTTAGCTTAGACTTGCTAGCGGATTTATTGTCAATATCAAATGGAAATCATAAGTCGACAGACCGAAGGAACAAAGTTGACTCTACAAGAACATTACAAAAAACTAGAAACATTCGGAAAGGAGAAAAAGTTTTTGGGAAAGAACAAAAAAGCACGCAGTAACGCGCGCAGCGGGTGCAACGTGATTTTATCTTCACTACTACTGCAGCGTGGAGTCTTTTCAGAAACCAAGTTCATTTTTGAAACCATCGAAATTTGAACTTTCGCAGGATTATTTATAGTCTACTGAATGACTCTCCAGCAGAAAGACCTCTTCAAAAAAAAAGGTCCTCATAAAGGAAAAGAACCAAGGACCCATACCTTAGTTCCTACCACTTTTACATGTGCAGTGGCCTCCAGCTCAGCTTGAAGGCTCTCCACTCGTTTAACGAGTTGATCGTTCCGAAATGTGAGGCTTTCGTTCTCAGTCTTCACTTTCCGCAGTTCAGCCTCCAGCTCTCGAACGGATTCCTAAAGAGATTATGTGAGCAGAATTGTAGGTCAAAGGGGTCGTATTTTTGGCATAAACAACCAGTCGACGAGCATTACAACATAACAAGAAACAAAAAAAAAAGAGGAAACTCAAGAGAGGCAGTAACAAGAGGAAAAATTCCTTTCCAAATAATTGAAAGTCATCACTCACATTCAGAGATTCGTTCTTCTTCCTCTCCGAAATTATCCCTTCCGAAAGGACCTTTGCATGAGAACGAAGCTAAAACTGTAAAAAGTATATAAATATCTATGCGAACTCGTTACTTCTGTTGCTTTTAGCAGTGATATGATTTCATGAATGGAAATCTAAGAATACTGAGTGAAATGCAAAACATTCGACATTGGGTAAAAGTCGAACGAGCGTGTCATGCATATCAGAGGAGCATGCTACCACTGAACCATCGATGTCGCTGTTCTGCTACAATTGACTCCTCAACACATCCTATCATAGCTGTTAGATACAAGCGATGACGTGACTCCTATAAGCCCGAAAGAAGGTCATTTCATAATGCTTATGCAGTCGCTGTCTTCCTAATTTATAAGGTCGTTCCATAAGTTCCGGCACAAGAGCAATAAACATCAAATTTATTGATCAGAAATAATTAAAAGTGCATGATTTTGGCATCGTTAAATTGCACAGAGCACGTGTGGCGCAATGCTTAGAGGTGCTCTGTCGCACACGAGGTCAATGGTTCGATCTTGCGCTCACAGCTCACCAAGCCAACCATCCCACCGGAGTCGGTGTATTGATATCAGACTGGTCTGACTTGTCTGAGAGGATAAGCAGTTCTCACTCGGTTCGGCGGGAAGCCACCGCGAGTCATTGAAAGGGCTAGATATGCATTCAATCACCTCAAACGAAGTTAAGAATTGGAGACGAATGCATGGCGCATCCCTCAGGGACTGATGAACGCCAAAAGCTTTATCCTTTATCTTTGAATTGCATACTTTCTGGAGAATATTTTGGTATACAACTCGCCTATACTTGCTCTAAGATGGAGCTCTCTCGGGAACAAATTGGCTAGCTACTCATGCACGAATGGCGCATAAGGAAAATCTAGCGAAGCGACGCACACGATTAATGAAGCTTGGAGCTTAAGGCGATGATACGGTTGCAGAAAGGGCGATCAGGAGGTGGTTCGCGAAGTTTAAAGCTGGAGAGAACAATGATGGAAGATCAGTCGCGTTCTGATGCCTATCACCTTGCTTCTTGATCCCGTAGTATCAAACCACTGCACTACCTATCCCCGAAATCTATCCATACATGATGGACACGGACGGCGCCATTATAAGGCACATATATGAGTTGGCGATTCATACGGGACCCAAGCGTTTGTGAATACTTCTGTTTTCAGAAGAATTATCCAACTACAGGCAAGAGTTGAATCTGCATTTCACCCATATCGGAGGCGTGTCTATCACTACACCTTTGAGGTCTCCGCTCTGCTATCACACTTTTATCTGTTTCTTTGCCTAAGTCACAATATTCCACATGTGATTCTAAACAACCTTAAGCCAAGAGAGTATGTGTATATTAAGCCTTTTATGAGGTTGGAAGGAGGCTTGACTTACAAAGTGCTAAACAGGTGTTTAGGTCTTTCAACCTCATCAATAGCAAGGTGCTTAGCGTTTGACACGATCCTTTCTGAGGGCATATACCCACTACTGGAATTAACGACGAAGATGTTACACTACATAAGCAGGTTGAAAAGATCACTTCACACTTGTCAACATATCGTATCATGTCCATGATAAGATCCGACATTGTAGCGATTAACAGTCAATTGCTCATGGTTCGTAAAATGGATACTACCTTTATATTTGACTGCTTTTTGAGACCTCTCCTTAAAACTTATATAATCTGATAACGAAATCCTTTTCTGTTCAACCACTTTTAGCAATGATAGATGTTATGATAAACCCAAAGATGCAGAGTGATGTGCAAAACTTTTGCGTCAGGTGGGGCTCGAACCCACATTTCACCATATCCGGAGGCGCGTGCTCGAACCATTTAACTGTCGACCTGTCTGACTACCGTTCTTTCTACGCTAATCTGATAAGATATTCCAAGCTTTCATGATGTCTCTTATGGCACTTACAAAGTGCCTGAGTAAAGTCATCAGCCACGAGCAATCAGTCGTTAATCACTACAATGTCGGGTGATCTTATCGCTAGACATGTAGTGATCTGTCACCTCTGCAGTTTGACGTGATCTGTTCACTTTGCGCAAGTAGTCTAACATCTTCGTCGTCGATTCATTAGCATGCAAGGGGTATATTGCCCTTACAAGGGGTTGGTTAAAACGAAAGGCACCATGCTACTGATGAGGCTGAAAGGCCGAAACACATGCCTAGCACTTTATAAGTGCCATGAGGGACCTCGCTGAAAAGCTTGAAATATGTCACTATATTACGGATTGTTCTAAGCGAGGTCTCTGTAAATATCTGAATATAAAGGGATTGCTCGAGTTTTTCCACTCACTTTAGCATACTCGTTCGAAAGTCTATCATATCTGATGTTGACGTCGGTGGTAAACGACACTGACGAAACAGACATTCACCTGGAAAAAACACACGATATATCAATTAACACAAGAAAAAATCAATTTGAAACGCATATTAGGGAGTAATCCCCGCTTATTCTATTAGTCGGAAATACTTATATCCTCAGCTTTATTACATATAAATTACAAAGTACCAATAGAATGAGAGAAGAGGGAAATATACAATATTCAGACATCAGTGACACCTTGGGCACTTCTAGTTCCAGCAAAGATATTTTGAAAACATAGAAAAACGTTCGAAACATGCAAATATGTATAGCCTGCTAAGTACAATGAAGATAAATACAATTAACCCTCATGGGACCATGGACCACGGCCTCGACGTCTCCAACCCCCCGCATGCTACTAGACACAAAACGCTGGAGGTTAGAGACGCAGAGGCCGTGGATCCACGGTTCCGAAAGGGCTGACTCACTACAAGGAGGGAGCGATAAACTCAATGACTCAAAAATAAACCTGTTTTGCATCATTTTGATGGGACTCCTCTGGACAATAGGGGCATTTCAATCTATTATTCCTATGATTACTACACAATTTGTTAACAGCTTCTCGGGATATGACATGACCACAAGTGAGCCTCATAGGCGGGTTATTATCTGTACTTTGTTGACGTAAAATTGGGCAAGTGAACGTCGAATGGACATATTCGTCGATTTTCACTTCAACTGGAAGCTCCTCGCCGCTGAATAGGTGATCCTGGCGATTGACCATCACCTGCTTCAAGTTCATCAGAATCGGCACAGCTCGCATCCCAGTCGAAATTATGTTTCCGAAACGAGTGTCGCTTGAGGCGAGGGCGACCGACATCCTCGACTCCAACAGTGGCCACGCCAGTGGATTGAACAATGCCTCGTAACGAGGGTCGTTACAGTCCTTCGCCAGGACCACAGCTCCCATTAGTCGGGCCGTTTCCTGCTCGTAACCGAACGATGAGAGTTGTCGACCAAACTGCAGTGCTTCAACTCTTTTGCCGTCTTGAATCAGAGCTATCATGTGCTGCTGCAGAAGGTCATAGTGCAGTTTTGAGTCGCTATGAGGATTCTGCTTCAGCCAAGCCACGGCCGGAGCGATATCCTGGTTTCTCAGTGATTCCATTATCCAATCAATCACTTTCCTGTTCGCAAGATAGTCGTCTATACGGCCACCTAATGCCGCTTCTTTCACAAGGATTTCTGCAACATTCGTAAGACCGCACGTCATTAGATAGTCACAAATCATGCCGTTCACAAGACGTTCGGCTTTCGAGTCTCGTTCGATGTCTTTTTCGTTTCGAATTAGACCTCCGATTTCCTTATGTGTTGCTTTATCTATGTCTTTGCCAATCTGCGATACGGCGTGATGTAGCGACTTGTGATGAGCGAGCATTTGAGTTAATGTCTCTTCACCTCGGGAAGCGACTTTTTCCAGCAGAATCTGGGCAGTCACTGACATATCGGGCAAAGCACCATCGGAGAAGAGTTCTCGATCATAAAGGTTCGTGCTCGTTAACACCTTCGACATATTCGCATCCCACGTGGCCTCGAACTTGTCCAACTCTTCTGATAAGTGGTTCAAAGCCGACGCGATTTCAACCAAAGACTCGCTCTTTTCCATCACGAACCTGAATAAGATCAGCAGTTATTGTGCAACATCACATATTCTGGAATCTCAAAGAGCTTCCAACAGTTTGAAAGTACCAAGGAAATCCAATATGAAATAACAAAAGAACTTCAGCAGCTTCGAACGATTTATAGCAAGCTCTATGTTTTTTTTTTCGTAATTCAAGGCAATGTTTCAAATATACAAATTCAAAGACGAGTCTAGTGTTGTTAGAAAGATGAGTATCAAGTTGAGAGCTGATGACGAAAGTATAATCAAGAACCGTTGCTAAAATCTTGCTAAAGTATGATTTAACGAGTTTTTACAAACTAAAAATAAAAGTCAAAAGCAGATGGACGAGTATCGAAATAAATAACAATAAAGAAAAACTGGAGAATTGAGTGGTGAACAAAAACACGGCCTCAGGCGGGAATCGAACCCACGTTTCATCCTATCCAGGGACGCGTGCTCTACCACTACACCACTGAGGCACATTTGTCCGACCACTCATTCTTCAACATCTCAATGTTAGCTATCAGCCACCAACCATTGACAGGTTTGATCCGATATGCGATTTCGCTTTATAAACCCAGTTGAGCTGATAGCTATTCTATTCATTTCTCTTAGTTATATAAGTAACATAATAACACAGCGAAAAAAGCAGTGAAAATACTATAATTTCGAGTATTAGTAGTTAGAATAGCTGTCAGCTCAACTGGGTTTATAAAGCGAAATCGCATACCCGACCAAACCTGTCAAAGGTTGGTGGCTGATAGCTAACACTGAGTTCTTGAAGAATGAGTGGTTGGACAAATGTGCCTCAGCGGTGTAGTGGTAGAGCACGCGTCCCCGGATAGTATGAAACGTGGGTTCGATTCCCGCCTGAGGCCGTGTTTTTGTTCACCACTCAATTCTCTTAGTTATATAAGTAACATAATAACACTGCGAAAAAAGCAGTAAAAATACTATAATTTTAAAAACTGGAGATTCAATAAATAATCCAAGAAAACTGTACACCATCGATTGGTACAAACTATGTAAACGAAGAAGATTCTCGAAAACAAGCGAGCCAAAAATGCTCAGTGGTATGCAAAACAGTCGTCCTCAGGTGGGAGTTGAACTTATGTTCTACATATATCGTGGGCGCGAGTTACCACTACACCACCAAGGGCCCTATTTGCTACCACGCTTTCAGCTATAAAGAAGCAAAATAAAGAATATTCATGGATTATACAAACGATCTATGCACAAATACTGAGCAGGGCGATTCCGATACCGATCCAATGACCAGCAAATCCATGGCGTTTCCATGTAGAAATTGTATGATTTCTATCATAACCAACTTCAGCACCATCTTCACCGAAAGGCGCACCGAGGTAAATCAACAGGTAAACAGCATTGATCGAAAATACAACATTCAGGAGTAGAGTTTGCCAATTTGTCTGAAAGAAATTTTCAATGTTCGACTAAGTCACACTTTTCTAAAGCTGCAGAGCAGAAAACAATTGCAAAAAAAGAATAAAAATAAAAAGGGGTTTTTTGGATGATTCAGCTAATTCACTAAACTGGCAACCTAGATATTATTCGACTAACGTTCAGACAATTTGTCTTTTTCAAGGCGATAATTCAAGTTGACTGTTCACTGTCGTCCCCCTACCAATGGATAATCGTCCTCTTTGGTCAAGTCGGATCTTTTTCGGTCGAACACCGCTCGAAGGAAGAACCTCATTTGGTGATGTCCTTATATACAGGATGGTCCATATCCTTATTACGTAAGATACGATTCAAACAACGAAGACAAAGACCACAAAAAGGACGAACCACTGTGGGCAATCGACTTAAATCATTGGCTTCGAAGAAGACAAGGATTTCGGGACGTTAGCCGGATAAATTTTAGCTGTTAGCTTCATGCATTGACTAAATTATGAAAGAAGTTATTATTGATTAATGACACAAAGCTTTGAAAAAAGTTGATTTCAAATATTACAAAGCATATCCTTTTTATTTGACCGCTTCTAGCGGTGTTATGATGTTACAAATAGATACCCACTGATGTAGAGCGTTGTGCAAAACTTTCGCGTCAGGCGGGACTAGAACCCGCACCTCACTCTTTCCCGATAGATAGATTGATGCGCTGTAGCGTAGAAAGAGCGATGTGCAAAATGGGCCTCAGTAGTGTAACGGATAGAGCACGCATTCCCGGAAAGAGTGAGATGTGGGTTCTAGTCCCGCCTGACGCGAAAGTTTTGCACATCGCTCTACATTAGTGGGTATCTATCACAAATAAAGGATAGTTTCAAATGACTCACCGAGTTCTTTTTATGATTACAATTACCGCATGGACGAGCACGTACGCACATTGAAAAACGGTTCGAAACCCTATTACGGAATTCTAGAAACAATCATTAGTGTGCACCTAACTGTAATAGTGATACGGATAGTACCATTGAGCCTAAACCCCACTTAACCCTTTGCGGACGGCAAGATAACCGATATGGCCAGTGGCGCGCGATTTGATTTTTCAACAAAGATTTCCTCTTTGTTCTGAAAAATACTTGAATTCTTCTGACCACTCTGATTGAACATGATTTTGTCTACAAGTCTGTTAGCTTTTTGCGCGCACAAATCTTCTATATGCAAAGAAAACTCTTAACGTGAATCGTAATTCTATTTCCCCTCTAACAATGTAATATAAAAACCTTTTCTGAGACTAGTTTAGGCCTTCATATTCGACTTTTTTTTAAGACTTGGCTCAAAACAATATAATCTTGAAATGTCTTATTTTTAGCCTTCCATGAGGTCTTTATAGGCACTTATACAGTGCATTACACGTGTTTCGGCCTTTCAGCCTGGTAAGTTTCACTTTGAGTTTCAGATTTCCGTGATTTGGGCTATCAAAAAACTTTAGTGTAATCCAATAAATAGCGACCTGTAAACTTTAGCTGGGCGAATAAGGTAAACCGAACGTGGGACACAATTATATGTGTGCTACTACAGCGTACTACAAGGCCTTTTTGAAAACCAGCGAAATATCGGAGTCCCCAAGAGTTTAGCTATCGAATGACCACTAAAATTCAAAACAAAGTGCTTCTTTAGTGGAAAAAAATCGTTGAAGATTTAAGAGCCGAATTGACCCTCATCGCCCGCAAAGGGTTAATCAATCATTACTCTATGGACAACGTAAGTAAGGAAACTTTCTTAAGACTATAAAACTCACTATTCTCGAAGTAGCACAGAAAACCCAAAGAGAGCAGTACAGCTGTGATTTGAAAGTTCAGACCCTACAAAGACACTCATAAAAACATGAAGAAAGAAAAACATATATTGCTTGAACGACACTTTTTCTATAGACAAGCAAGTTCCACTAATAATATAAAAATCAAATATGCCATGGAGCATGGAGTAAAAGTGAACTTCAGGAAAACCTTCCTAACTTACGTGTAACAGAGAGCTAACGGCAAACGAGGCGAAAATAGCTCCTGCATTGCCCCAAGACTCGAGAAACTTGAGGTACACATCTAAAAATGAAGCATTAAGGACTTCTAAACAATATAAAATTCTAAAAATTCTAAATTAAAAATTACAAGAACGAAGATATCGATGCATTGGTATATTCCACTCCGTAACGACCTCTACAAGGGACCTCGGAAGTTCAATTTTAGATGGCGAACAGACAAGTAACCTCATTCCAAACAACGTCGACAATGCTGAAAATCAGTTTCAATTGTTTGAAAATCTAGCTGATATTTCCTTAAAAAAGAATTCGATTACCTTGGGAAAGGAAACAAACAAAGAAGTGGCTTGACCGAAACGACTGTGCCACGAAATAATCAGTAAGTAAACTTCCTTGAGGCACGATTATGCTAAGGCATGACGAATACATCAGAAAACCCAAAGCAACAGCTAGTAGTGCAACGCTCTGAAGACCAGATGATACTTCTTCCTGAAGAAAATTTCAAAAAACTTAGGACCTGAAGAAAAAGGATGGAAAATAAGTAATGAGTAGCTAAATTCTTACGCACTTTCATGGTTCGACGATTGAGTGATTTCAAGAAGTCCGTATATGTGTGGAATGGGCCAAAAATCATTGTCGATGGATTGAAGATGAAAGCAAAGGCTGGAACGACATCGGCGATGGAGAAATCATGACCTTTGTCAAAGGCAAGTGATGAAATCTTCATGGAAAATACCATCAGAATTCCACGAACTGCAGTGAAGTCTACTATAGGGACGAGATATTGCCTAAAGAAATGTTTCAATTACTTTATCACGATCACTGCCCGGAGCTGAACGATACAACTACGAAAAGGAAGCTTCAGAGAAAAAAGAAATGACAAGACTCACAAGGCGACGATAATTGAAATGCTGGAAAACGTGACCATAAATCCTTTATGAGGTAAAGTGAACAGCAGAAGTAGGATCAGAAAGACGGCGCCAAGGACGATGGGCATAATAAGCCCAGCTTTTTGAACCCAATCGAGAAGCACTAGTGTACCCAGGGATATACATGAGATATGTTTCAGCAAGATAGGAGATCTGAAAAAAGTTCAATTGTCCAAGTTTGAGCATCGGTATACAACCTGACTACGACGGCATACGTACTTAGAGGAGGAAAAAAGTTTAAAAAATCAGTAATGTTATCATAAAGAAGGATGTAGGACAGATCTCAGGACATTGATCAACTGCTCCTGAAGGATGTGCCAAGCATTCAACTCCATTCATAGCATCGTTAGAGATGACTGAATGCATATCTGGACTTCACAATGACCCACAGTGGCCTGGCGATCTACCGAATGTTGCTGCTATTCTCATAAACAAGTTCGGTATCAATTCGCCGACTCCAGAAAGATGGAAAGTTTGGTGGGCACCAACTGTGAGATCGAACCATCGACTGTATGTGCGTCACGCAAGGTCCTTCCGACCACTAAGCCACACGCGCTCACTGCTACCACGTAGCAGAAATATCCAACTGTTCTACTCACTGGCTTCAAAATCCTGTTCTAAATAGAAGAGATGTGCAACACTCACCTGTGAGGTTGATAAGACGTTGCACAAAGGTGAATAGAATCAATTTTCCAACGGAATATTGAACTGATGACAAGCAACCAACCACACATTGTCCAATCTCTAATAAATTAGAATTGTAAGCGTAACTCTCCTATTTCCAAATACAACACTTCACCACATTTCGCATTAGAGGTTGACAATATAGAGGAATATTTACGGATTTTCCTCAAAGAGAGATCGGCCTGGTTGTAAAGATACGTGGCGCGTCCCCATTTGGTGAATAGGGAAACCGCCATCCTGTTATTCAAATCTCCCTTGAACAATGGCGAGAACGTCAACAAACTCTGCACTATCCCAACAAGTACTCAAAAGCGATTCAAGTGGAATAAATCCTTAAACCGGCGTTCAAGGTATTTTCACAGATCTCCTAGATAGGAGAGATTTCTGGCCGGTTAGTCGCGAGGATACGTGACGTGTCCCCAAGTGATGGACAGGGAAATTGAATGCAAACCAAACATAACCTTGCGACTCCCTATCGAGATACAGGTGGGTTCGGAGGACTACCCAATTACAGCAGTGCTAATTTGACAACCTTTAGTTCTACGCGTCAAACTGATCAAAGACTTGCATTCAAGAGCCCATGAAGTACAAGGGAAGCGACTAGTGGTTGCTTTCAAATGTAAGCTCTTCGCAGTTCGTCCAGAAAAGACCTGCAAGCTACCCGTGAATATCCACCCCACGGCAGAGCTCAGAAACCTATACGCTGGATATCAAGTCGTTCCATAGGCTTTGGCAGCGAAGCAATAAATGCCGAATTTATTACCCACGAGTAATTGAAACTGCATAATTTTGGTATCATTCAACTGCGCATTTTTTTGCGAACATTTCCGTAAACAACCTTCCCATACTTGCTTTAAGATGGAGCTGTCGTGGGAACAAACTCGCTTACAACTCATACACGAATAGCGCGTAGGAGAAAATGCTAGTGAAGCACCGTGCAAGATTGATGGAGCTTCCTGCGGACGACCCGAGCAAGACTGATCCTGCACTGTTCTCCCCAGCTTTTAACTCGGCGAACCACGTCCTAACCGTCCTCTCTGCAACCGTATCATGGTCCCAAGGTCCATTAATTTTGCGCGACTCTTCATTAGCAGTTTCTCCTAAGCGACATTCGTGTATGAGTAGCAAAAGAATTCGTTCCCAGACAGATCCATCTTCAAGTATAGGCAAGATGTATACTAAAGATGTTCGCAAGAAAATGCGCAATTTGACGATACCAAAATTATGCAATTTCAATTTCCTTTAGTTGATAAATCCGGTGTTTATTGCTCTTGTGCCAAAACTTATGGAACGATCCAATAAAGAGCTAAACATACTAATGTAAACGGCTTCATAACCCCAGCTTGTTTTAGCCATCACAAACTCCTCTGAAGCGTCTAATAATTCTGTTTCAGGATCACAACTCAGATATTTTCTCGATGGATTCTTCCTAGATCTTGTACTGCTTCAAGAAACAATTCAAAAAGTTGCAGTAGCACCAAGCCAACCTGATGAATGGTGTCCCATTCTCCTTGTTCTTCGTAGGAGTAGTAGAGATCTTCGTCGAGAAGAAGCTGATCATCGCCAGACCAAAAGATATCGTCTGGATCGGCCATCCTAGCAAACAAACGAACAAATACGCTCAGTGCTTCAGCACATCGTTCACAAAACAAATCGAACGTCAGTATGGAAACGTCAAAGTCACGAGGAGGTACGGAGGTAAGTCGAGTTCTTAAAATTTGAGTTTTATTCGTAAAAGGTTGTAAATAATTCAGTGTTCGATGTAGCTTTGACCTTCAAAGAATTGGGAGAGAGAGAGAGAGAGAGAGAGAGAGAGAGAGAGAAGAGAAATAGCGAAAGAGAGGGAGAGAGAGCGCGAGTAAGGGGAGGGGAGAGAGAAAAGGAGAAGATAGAAAATGAGTTGCGACAAGAACAACAAGCAGAAAAGCTCTCTAAAGGGTCATTCTGAAGATAACAAATCTCTACTATCATGGAGTGGCATTTTACAACAATACATCCAAGACTGCTCAGTGAGATGCAAAACTGCAAAACTCTCAACCTCGGGCGGTAGCTGAACCCGCGTCTCGCGCTCTCCAGAAGGACTTGCTAACCACTTCACTATAGCGGCTCCTGTTCTGCTCTCATTCGTCTGCGATACAACGTATTGATCTCGTTTCATATCAACCCTTAGCGGAGGGCGCCATTTCCGAAAGAAATTTATACCTTTTTTCGTCAAAAGAAAATCTTCAAGAACAGCTGGAAAAACATCCGTTCTCGCAAGGATGTGATTTTCCTCCTTCAAAAGGCAAGATTTAGGGAAATACTAGCATTAATTCTGCTAAAAATCATTGATACAGAAGTCTCATCAGTAAAATCTTGCCGTTTATTGATGACAATTTTTTTCTTGAGAATTTAATCGACCTGAAATTCTATGGAAACATTTCATGCACAATCTTCGTAAACGTCCGAAGGGCGCGCCCAGCTGAGGGTCATAATGACCCTGACCGACTGCAAAACATTAAGTCGGTACCAAGGATGAACATAGGTATACTATGCAATGTAAGTGAGGACCGATGTAGAGTGATGTGCAAAACTTATCGTCATCAAGAGGAATTTTGTCACCAGTAGATGGTAAAATATGATAGAAGTGACATCGATAAAGCTGACTCTTGCAGAAACAAAGGCGATGTTTTCCGCTAAGATCCTCGAATCTCGAGGGAAAAGGCAGATACTCACTAAGAGGAAATTCTGCCTGCAAAAAGTTAGTATTTTTCCTTAGCAGAAAGTAAAATGAAAGCCATTTCGCAAAGCAAACTTAGTGGGAGAATAGGCATATCGCCTTTATTTTGAGTGATTTATTGAGACCACGCTCAAATTTCAATAAATCCTTTCATTATTATTTGAGCCAACTTGTCATGTGGTCTGGTAAAGGCTCTTGTACGGCCCGAGACACGTGTTTCGTCCTTACAGACTCATCAGCCGGGCAGAACCCGTCGTCTGTCGATCTTTTCATAGTCAGTTCTCTCAGGAGCGTCACACTCCTTATATATAGTTATCGACGACCTACGCTTTACACTCTATGTCAGGTGAAACATTCACTTAACACAAGTGTTTTCGCACTCGATTGCTAGCTGGCTGGTATTTTTTTATCATATTATACCTTTCCTTCGAGTGCTTTATTAAGATCACGCTCAAATTTCAATAGATCCTTTCATTATCTTATTTGATCTTCCATTAAAAATTTGAGCATGTTCTCAACAAAACCTCGAAATAAAGGTATAATATCATGAAAATACCAGCCAAAGAGCAATCGAGTGCGCAAACGCTCTGTGTTAAGTGGAAATTTCACTTGACATAGAGTGTAAAGCGTTCGTCGTCGATGACTCTCTGTAGGGAGAGTAGGGCTTCCGAGAGAACTGACTATAAAAAAATCGAAAGACGACGGGTTCTGCCCGGCTGACGAGTCTGTAAGGACGAAACACGTGTATCGAGCTGTACAAAAGCCCTTACCAGACCACATGACAAGTTGGCTCAAATAACAATGAATAGGCATTTCTCAAGCAATCGAATGACTACAAAAACATGAATGAAAAAGGAAGAAACGAAGTTATATGGTAGCTGTAAAAAAAATCCCCTTCACAACGACGCGCCCTTTCTCATTGAGACAAAGATGATCTATTGATACATGGGCATTCTCTTAACTATAAAACTTTTATAGAAGTCTCTTTGTTACATTTGATCATTTCACCACGATAATATCCTCTCGATAATATATAATATAATAAAGAGCGTATGCGGCGCAGTGATTAGAGGTGCACCGCGTCGCACACGAGGTCAATGGCTCGACCTCGCGCTCATGGCTCACAAAGCCATCCGGCCCTTCGGGGTCGGTAAATTGGTACCAGACTGGTCTCAGACTTGTCTGCGAGGATAAGCAGCACTGACTCGGTTCAGCGGGAGGCCACCACGAGTCATTGTAAAGGCCACATATGCACTCAATCACTTTAAACGAAGTTAGATATTGAAGACGAATGCATGGCGCATACCTCAGGGATTGATCAACGCCGAGAGCTTTATCCTTTATCTCTTTAATATCCTCTCAGTACCTCAGATTACCAAACAAATTCCTAAGAGAATTCAGTGGTGAGCAAAAACACGACCTCAAGCGGGAATCGAACCCACGTTTCATCCTACGTCCTATCTTATCCTAGGATGAAACATGGGTGCGATTCCCGCTTGAGGTCGTGTTTTTGCTCACCACTCAATTCTCTTAGGAATATAGAAAACATCATAACAGTGCGAAATGCATTAAAAAATACTATCAATTCCAAACAAATCCCGATTTGCAGTGCAACGCGCGATTATAAAGACTCCTCGCCAAGCCGCGCGCCGCCGCCACCAGACGCGGCGTGAGCTAATAACAGCTCACATCGCTGTCAACGTTCTGAAACAGGCGTCGCTAGAATGTGAGTTCGATCCCAATTGACGCTTAAAGTTTTGCATATCACTCTACATCACTGGGCACACTTATAAAATCATACTACCGCTAAAAGCGGCCGATTAAAAAGGAATTCTGCTTGATTATCTGAAAATTATCTTCAGTAATGAACATGACATGGATAGGGTTGGCTTTCCAGCAACTGGAAGATCCAAAAGCAGATGTAGAGGAGGAAGTGAGACATGTTCGACCGCTTCGACTGCTTTTGAGATCTCGCTCAGAACAATATAATCGTGTTTCAGCATCACAACCTCACCACAACAGATGCTAGAAGTGATAAGCGAACAGGATCCCATTAGCGCAACGGTAGTGTGCGCCCTTCGAAAGGCCGTAACGCGGGTTCGACTCCCGCTTGGCACCGAATTTTTGCATAACGTTCAGCATTCATGGAAACTACTCTTTAAACTCCGCGACTTTCCAAGGATGAGCCACTTACACTGTCAATCAACTCTACGTGCGATGTTCATCTCAAGCGGAAGCAGAGGAAAAGTATAATTCGGAGAGATTTTTTCCTGCAGTATATAAAAGTGAACAGTAAATATAGAGGGAAGGGATAGCGCATTGGTTAGTGATGCAGTCGATAGAGAAGCGCGATGAGTGATGCTTGTTTTCGGTCCCCTCCACAACACTTTTTTGCAATCCATCAACGAACCCTTGGGGAACGTCTTAGCTCGGCTTCTTCCAGGATTGCAAGGGAATCTTCGAGTAGAAGCCGAAAAAACACGTGAATCGATGCTGTCAGATGATTTTGCACAGTATCGAAGAAAGAGTGATAGCAAAGGGCGCGGACTCGACAGTGCAGTTGGTCAGCACGCGCGCCGGAAAGGGTTGAATGCGGGTTCGATTCCAGCCTGAGAACGTCCAACATTATTGATTTTCGTGCTCTTCATGAATAATGTAGGGCGCTGATCGGGCAATCCTTGCAATATCGAAAAGGATACCAAGCTGAGGCGTTTATGTACTGATTGAAGAAAGTGTCGGGGGAGTGGATCGAACCAGGACCATGCATCCTGGTAGCCTGCTACACTAAGCACTCGGCCATAGCTGGATCAAAACAACAAAAATACTATCAAAAAAGACCTGCAAAAGACCAAGAATTTTATGGCGGCTATTCATCTAAATGCGTGGACCTGTGCTACAATTTACGGAGAACTACGGACCGACCAATACGAGAAATTGCGGACCATTTTGAATGCAGAATGCTGGTAATAATTTTTCGGGACCGTGAACCCACCTACTCTGCATGTCTGGCTCTCAACATGACCATGCTGGGCCGTCTGCTCCACTCCCTCTGCATCTCTAACCACCAGTTCAACAGTGATCTCACTTGCGGTTGAATCTTTGTTGGAATTCTTCTCTTCGAACTTCTCTTAGAGCTTTGCAATTCGATTTCTCTCCCGAAGATGCTGAGTGCTGTGCAAACCGCTCAATCCCAGGCGGGAGTTGAACTCGCGTCTGACCCATACCGTTGGCTCGTACTTCCCCTACACCATTAACGTCACCGCTTCGCTACATTTTTTTTTCGTTACAAACTATCGCAGCTGTCGGCGACCAGCTTTGAGGAATTTGGTTTGATAAGCACATCGCGGCGCTGAACCGGTTAACCCTTTCGGGATCGTGGACCCACCTCCTCTGCATCTCTGGCCCTCAACGTGGCGACGCTTGGTCGTCTGCTCCACTCCCTCTGCATCTCTAACCACCAGTTCAACGTGGACTGTTGGTCTGGTATCTCTGTTGATGTTGTCCTCTTTGAATTTCTCTTATAGCTTTGTAAATTGGTTTTATTCCGAGGATACAGTACGCTCGACTCAGGTGGGATTTGAACTCGCACCTAACCCTTATCGGAGGCGCGTGCCACCACTACACCACCGAGGCTACGGCTTTGCTACCACACTTTCTGCGATATAAACTATGGCAGCTGTCAGCGACCATCCTTTAACGAATTCGATTTGACAGGCACATATCGGCATGGAACCCAGTTAACCCTTACGGGACCATGGGCTCAATCTTCTGCGTCTCTAACACCAGCGTGATGCATCTGACGATAGAGCCTCCTGGCCCAAAAGTGGCGCGTTAGGGGTTAGATAGAGATTCCCCCTTTTCAGATACGAAAGGCTCAGTCGGAACGACTGTCAGCTTCCTCTCCATATTGAAGAAGTTTCATTTTGATCTTCCTCGTATCAGGTTATACAATTTATGAGCACTATGTGGTGCATTGGTTAGAACGAGCCCTCGAAAAGACCCACGCCGGGTTCGAGCCCTCACATTCTCGAAAGTATTCATTGATCTCAAATTCTCGAAGCAGCTTTTCTCTAGAATCGCCAAGTTTTGTAAGGATTGTGAATTCTTTGAGGATGCAAGCGCCTCCGACTTCAGAGGAGGCAGCTGTCTTCGAGGACAGCAACTTGTCAGTGGAGTCAGTCGAGTCGAGTTCAATCCCTTCGTCGGTTCAAGCATCGTCGGCTACTCAAGAACAAGCAGACACCAATGAGGGTATGGTTTTTTGAGCTCTAGTTAATTTTTATTATTCAATTATCTATTGTTTTTAAGCTCAACGGTGCTTAGTTGTATGCAAAATTTTGACATCAGTCGGACTCGAACCCGCATCTCAGCTTTTCCAGGGGGCGCGTTGCTTAATTCATTGCACTACCGACGCCTGCTTTGCCACTACTCTTATTATTTTCTACTATATCCCAACATATTTGTATTTTTATTTCTTTATGAGTTGTTCTTTTCTCCAAATAGAACTCACACGAGGTTGGTATTTCTCCCTTTAAATTCGATGGCAACGTTCCGGCGATTTCGACTTCGTCAGAGAATCGGCGTGCTATTTGTCGTACCATATCTAATTAATCCTTTAATACTCTGTTTGATTCGAGAAAATCCTGAGAGATTGTAGATTGTAAAAGATTTCACCTACACGTACGAAACACCCAATAATGTGGAGTGCTGTGCAAAAGCATTTGCGTCAGCCGGGATTCGAACCCAGATCTCACTCCTTCCGGGAGCGTATGCTAACCGTTGCACCACGGATGCTCCTGTCCGATCCCGGCTGAAGCAGCGTCGGTGGTGCAACGGTTAGCATATGCTCACGGTAGGAGTGAGATCTGGGTTCGCATCCCGGCTGACGCAAATGTTTTTGCACAGCACTCCACATTATTGGGTATATCATAACATCATACCACTGCAAGTGGCAGTAAGAATTCTGACTGATTATACATATACGGAATATTGAGTAGTTTCATAAGATTGGCACTATATTAGTAAAACCAAATTTGGTGATCATAAATGATCAACATTGAATTGTTTTGGTGCCGTTCAATTGCGCGTTTTCTCGGGAACAGTTTGGTATACGACTTGGCCATAGTTGTTCTGATATGGATCTGTCGTGGGAACGAATTCGCTTGCTACTCATGCATTAATGACGCGTAAGGGAAGAGCACTAATGAAGCACAACGCAAGGTTGTGGAGCTTGGGGCGATGATATGGTTCCCAAAGGACGGAGGAAGTGGTTTGCGAAGTTCGGAGCTGAGGAGAGCAGCCTAGAGGCTCGGTCTTGCTTGGCCCATCCACAGAAACCTCCACTATCCCCGAAGGGACGACGTTTGCCCAGGTGAAGTACACGATTCTATAAAGATTCTTCTGCTGAACAAAAACCTTCCCTAAAAGTTTGGTCGTCGTTCGAATGCCCAGATCTCTGCAATTTCAATAATATGTGTAGTTTTCGAAATAGCCTCTTTATTATGTTCTAGCAGCGAAAGTGAAGTCATGTTTTACACCCAGTTCGCTTTATTTGCTCGACTGGGGCTTCTATATGACTGTTCAATCAAATTTCACTAGTCACTCGATAGCCTAAATCTCGAGGATTTCGATGATGTGATTGCCTTTTTGAAAGGTCATCATAGAAGGGTGTGGGAGCAAAAAGAAGATTGTGTTTCGCACTCAAAGTTTTTATCGAACAGAAAGCTTTATATGCACCAAAAACTATATGGCCATATAGAGAAAATCATGGAGTTCAGAGTAGCAGGAAAAAGACCTAAGGTCCTTCTTTCCAAATGAAGGAAAATTCCTATTTAAATAACAAAAATCACTCGCCTCTTGCGAGTTGCGCTGTGCAATCAATCAGCCGCTGTCCCTAAAGGGTTAACTTGCGCGCCGCTTCGTTAGCAATTTCCCTTATTTAGTGCCATTCGTGCATGAGTAGCAAGTGAGTTTGTTTCCACGACAGCTCCATCTCAAAACAAGTATGTGATATGACGCATAATGTGGAGGGGGAACTGTGGCCAAGTGGCTAGTAGTGCTCGACGTGGTTAGATGCGGAGCTCATCCCACCGCCTCCAGACACTCTCCAGCAGTCAATAAAGCCCTTCGAAACGCGCCAGTCTGGCTTATCCTCGACATTTCAAGGAGACTTGCTTGGCCAGTATTTTCTATCGACTATCGTGAAGAATATCGATTCCTCAAGCGAGCGTAGAGGCGAGTAGAACACTAGAACTACTGAGACCCGCGCAGTAGAAAAAGAAACCGTTTATGCTGGTTAAATAAAGTGATAGAGTGGTGACATATAGTACGTCCAGTCTGTGACGTCACCGAAATTGCCGGGACGTTAGCCGTCATTTCTAAGGGAGAAATACTAACGACATGTATGTTTCATCCTGAAAATGAAGTTTTTTGAAACCAAGATTACTTTTGTTTTTCGTTTTTACTGCTTTTCCGCGGTGTTACTTTGATACAAGTAAACCTAAAATAATCGAGTAATGAACAAAAAGCAGAAAAAAACCAAGCCCATTAATTACTGATGACTGATAAATATGATAGAGAGGTGTTGAGGAATGAGTGGTGGGGTGTGTAAGCGGTGGTCCTGGTGATGTAGATGTAAAACACGTCCCCGGTATGGGGAAACGCGGGTTCAACTCCCGTCTGAGGTCGGATTTTCGTTCACCGCTCATTCTCTTAGTTCATGAAATTTTTCCTTCTCAAGCCGAGGTCAAGACAATATCAGCCTTTTGAATCACTCCTTTGTTGTTTTAGGAAATCATTCTCAATCGTCAAATGTCCCACCGTCAACACCGAAATCAGCGCCCAGAGTAATTTCCGCTGACGTCACACATCGCCAGGTCAGTTCTGCTTCTGACCATCGTCATGGCTCCGTTCTACCTTTTCTTCTCTCTTATTTCAGTCTATTTATAACTTCTTTTTCTTTCGAACGGCCTTCTACAGCCTTATTGTCTTTTGATATTCATCCATCTTTGAGGTGGAAGTGAAGGATCTGATTGAGTACGAATGGCCGCACAAATCAGGCGACAAATATTTCCTCCAAGTAGGTTTTTTTCCTGCTAATATTTCAATGAGTATTGAACGTTTTTTTCACTTTTCCTTAATTCATTTCGGTTTTCACTTCTTTTTGATCCTTAAACGCATGTGGGTGATGTGGCCGAGCAGTTGTAATGCTCGTCTCGACGCGCGTGAAGCCAACCCCTCCCTCCCCCCATCCCTCTCCAACGGTCAACAACCCTATGGAACTACGAAGGCCCTATGAAACGCCATAGCCAGGCTATCGTAAGGAGACTCGCTCAGCCAGTGTTCTTTAGCGATCAAGAAGAAGAAAAAACGATTGGAAATTTGAA
Organism: Parelaphostrongylus tenuis; assembly: GCA_019055375.1. Lineage (NCBI taxonomy): Eukaryota > Metazoa > Nematoda > Chromadorea > Rhabditida > Metastrongylidae > Parelaphostrongylus > Parelaphostrongylus tenuis. The sequence continues at coordinate 121,009 of JAHQIW010002010.1, forward strand.
GTACTGTGATCCACACAGTGAAACAAACGCATTTGGAGCAGTGGTTAGAGGTCTTGTGGAACAGACGCGGTCAAGCAACCAGTAGTCGATGGTTCAATCCCGAGTTAAAGCCTCATGAAACATTACATCCATCTAGGGTCGGTGAGTTGGTACAAAATTTCTCTGGGAGGATAAGCGGCACTGACTCATTACAGCGGTAGGCTATCGCGAGTCATTGTAAAGGTCAGATATGCATTCAGTCACTTCAAACGAAGATAGGAATTGAAGCCGAATGCATGACTCACCCCTCAAGTGTCGATTTTTTCCGTGAGCTTTACCTTTTTGAAGAGAACCTCTACCCACTATAGAAGTCACACTTCTGCGCCCACAAGTGACTTCTATGGAGGTCATGCTTCATGTTCATAAAAGAAATGTGCCATGAATATCGCACGTTTTTCCGTAGCTTAGCATCCCTGTAGAAAGAAAGCTTTATTGGTTGATATACGCGATTAATTCATGGAAAATTTTGGTGAGAGGTCGGCCATGATATTGATCTGATGCTGTTTAGACTCTAATCTCCTCGGATAGTTGAGCTCGTTTTCCTTGGAATTTCCAGATTTCCAGAGCCAATCACATTCTGCCTTTGCGGACATATATTTAGCTCTTTCGGGACCGTGGAGACACCTCCCCTGGATGTCTGACCCTCTACGTGTCAACGCTGAACGATCCGCTATACCTCCTGTGCATTTCCAACCGCGAGCACGGGAACGCATTAGACGTATAATCGTATTGTTGTTCTTATCTTCCTACTTATAAGAATAATAGATTTACATACAAGATAACATTGGAAAATAACAACAACAATACAATTTAGATGGTACAATGACATTAAATGCGTTCCCACGCTGTAGGTTAGAAGTGCATAGATGGTGGAGCAGACCGCCCAGCGTTTCCACGCAGGGTTTAGAGATTGAGAGGAGGTGATCTATCGTTGCGAAAGGGTTAGAGTATTCGACTTCAGACAGAGTGGTGTTCTGCTAAACTGTTCAGATCATCTGCACTTACAAATACTCGTGCAACACATCAGGCACAGATTAATACATTTTTTTTACTTGCGGTCTAGAGCCACAGAGGATTTCCGGCGGCCGCCTGTTCCCTTTCAAAAATAAGGTACCATATGGTGTAGGGATACACGTCGGCCATTGCGTTCCTTGGCAGCGTGAATGCCAAGAGATCGCCACGTATTGTATTTGGGCGAGAAACATCTCAATCTATTCGGGTCGCCGTCTATAGTTTTTGGTACAAGATTATCTTTTTGTTGGCCTTTCAAAACTTCTGTTCGAAGCTTTTGAAGCGTGTTTTTAGACTTTTTTCCATTTTTTGGGCCGAACAACAGAGCAACGGCCTTATGAATTAGTTCACCGCTCCAAAACTTATTACTGAGTGCCACATCAATGCTAATTTTGATACGATGGTCTCAAAGCTGTGATTGGTTCATCCCAAATGGGTTAACACATACTGGTCTATAATAGTGCCACCAAGGGAGATGTTTTAGCAGCGTACCTCACTAACAAATGTTTCTTCAAAGAGGCAGGGAACTCTTCCAGATAGCTTCTCCTAGATTATTTAGCTCAAAAGGTGCTCTTCCCGCGACAATATCCACCAAACAACAGATTTATGGATAAGCTCAGCTTTATGGATAAGCTATCAGTGGAGTCCTTCATGTATGGGGAGAAAAACGTTGCGGTAAGATGAGTCTATGTGGGTGCAAAGTATGTTATCGGGGGACAAATGAAGAAACGACCCTTTTCGCCGGATAAGAACTTTTCATAAGAATGTTAGTAATTCATTCGGAAACTGAGATCCCTGGCTAGTGCGCTGAGTGGCTACTTTATATGGTACATACCGTTCATTCTCTTATTCATGAGCAAGTAATAGTAATTTATCAAAATTATTCTATTTGATCCGTCATCACAATGAAGAATAAGTGGTCGGGCAAATGTGCCTCGGTGGTGTAGTGGTTAGAGCACGCGTCCCCTGATAGGATGAAAACGCGGGTTCGATTCCCGCCTGAGGCCGTGTTTTTGCTCACCACTCAATTCTCTAAGTTATATATGTAACATCATAACACTGCGATAAGCAGTGGAAAATACTATAATTTTGTCATCACAATGTTTTTTTTTCCACTGGGCAGATCTCAGTACTTCTCATTCAATTCGTTTTTCGTCTTCTTCAATGGCGTAGAACATTGATTGGGCTAGTCCCCTTCTTGAGAATAGCCTTGCTGTGGCGTTCTCCACAGGACGTTGTTGTTGCCTGCCGGAGAGAGCTGAGGGTTGGAGCTCGACTCTACGCGCGTTGCAACAGCATCACAACCACTCGGCCTCGGCACCCCCCCCCCCCCCCCCAATAGTAATACATAGTAATAATAATACTCATCGTCATGTAGTGGGTGCGTGGTAAAAGGTCTTTTGCAATACACATTGAATTGTTTGCTGATTCAATTCTACATCCGAGCTTGAACCTTCCTCCTTTCCGAAGTCGGTGAACTGATACCCGACTCGCCTCAGCATGTAGCGCTGACTCGATACATCGGTAGACCGCTGCGAGTCACTGTAAAATCCTACGCATTCAGTTACCTCTAACGATCCCTGGTGATGTCGAATGCGGGCAGAATCCCTCAGGATTGAATAGGGGTCACGAGCTTTATCCTCTATTGTTTTATTTTGTGCTAGAAGTCTTTGTATCAGGAAAGTAGAGTGTCTGTAATTTGAGGAACAAGTTGGAGATCTATTGGATATAAAGTCTTTCTCAAGAAAGTTTCCCGAGATGAGTCGTCGCAAAGTGGAGAAAGTCGAGAGAGATTGGCTTTGCTCTACATACAATATTCATCAAATAATGAATGAGACACGTAGGTTATTTTGTATTTGAAATATTTTGAAATTACAGAGTCATTCAAATAAGTAATTTTTAGAATTGCGTGATTTGTGTGCAATGCGAGCAGTCGAGATTCATGATCTGATGGCTAGCGAATATCCGTCAATATATCAGGTGAGAATAATATTTATCCTCTAGTAATTCTCAAGCCAAAGGGTCAGTTAACAGACTGGCTAATGGTGCACAACGCAGGGTTGGTCTCTCACTTCCCCAATACTCTCCGGCAAAAAATTTCAAATACGCCGCAGAACATCCTGGCTACCCTCGAGATTGCAAGAATTCACGCTCGACCAATTTTTCTCAAGAAAACGAGCAAACGAATGCTAGTACTGGGATCCGTACAATAGAAAAAAAAAAGCTGTGAGAGGCAAATAAAGTAGAATGAAGTAAATTTTCAAGACCGACTATTTGTTAATCCTTTCGAGGACCAACGATAGTAGGATGGCGGCATCTGCATGTCTGTGCATGCATGTCTGGTTGTCGGCCTGTTAACCACGAGACGCGACACCGCCATTACAGTAGCTGAGTGAGATTTGACGTCTACGGCTCAATACGAAATGTGCCGCATGATCCTTGAAGGGTTAACCTCGACAACGTTTAGTAATTAACAGTTTTCTCTGGAAAGCCAAGCGCGAGGTTGTAGTCATACGTTTACTCTATGGGCTGACCTTTTTGAAGTCTCTTCTTCAGAGTCTGGATAGATCAGGTTTTCTGCAACTTATTAGGCCAAACACTTCCAGTATGATTTCTGTCTAAGGATGGAGATGTCTGACAGAGCGAGTTGTAGACAACTTCGTCTCTCCAGGCTTTGAAGGCGGTGAAATCGTCGCTGTGTTCGAATAAATTATATTATGAACTCGTGTTTGCCTTACTAAGGAAAAATTGCGATTTATTGAAAAATATTCATAATGATGAGAGCAGGTGTGGAGCAGCGGTTAGAGAGCTCTGCAACGCACGTGGTCGATCAGCCAAAGGTCGATAGTTCGATCTGGCTCTCAAAGCTCACCAACCTTCCATCCAATCTGGGTAGTTGAATCGGTACCAGACTTGTTTGGGAAGATGCTTGATACATCGGTAGGGGACCGCGAGTTAGTGTAAAGGCCAAAAATGCGTTCAATCACCTCGAATGAGTCTTGGTGGAGTCGAATGCAGAGCTCTTCCCTCTAGGACTGATCCACACCAGAACCTTTATCCTTTATTTCACACTTTCAGTCATCTTTATAAGATTGACTGTTTTACACTGCTTTGCCAGATGCGTTTCATCGTATAAATTCGTATTTTTCTCGAACACATTCTCAGGAATTCCAAAAAATCACAGCTGAACGTCACAAGGCTTTGATGGCTGAACAAGCAAAAGAGATGGAAGCGGTAAGCCTATTTCTGAGATATTCTAAATTGTACTTACTTTCCTTAGAAATGATGGGATTTAGTGTTTAGATTTGTTGGTTGAACAAAAATGATTCAAACTAGGATAAAAGAGTCTTAAGATGTCCTCTGTCTTATTAATTTTGCTTTTTTTCTTTCAATTTTTGCGCGAATTTACTTGATAAAGATAAAAAACGACTCGAAAAAATTGGCCGACCTACGTGAAAAGGCGATCAGAAGTGCTGCTGATTTCAATAAGGAACTTCAATTGACGAAGAAGCTGGAACGTCAGCATTATTGGGATGTACAAACATCGGTAAACAAACTTTTTTCACCATCACTTTTCCGTGATTAGTGCCAGAAAATATCTTCTTAATGGATTTTTTTTAGATTATTCAATCTGCTGCAAATAAGTGGCGAAAGCTTCCAGCAAGATATACCAAACCAGACCCTTATCCTGTCGCTCTCATTCATGGACAATATCAGAATTATTATCGAAGGTTCGTCTTCTTTCTGAAATGATATGGTTTTTGATACCTTCCATTGTCGCAGTGTATTTCTCAAACCTTCGAAGACTTAGCGCTTTTCATTTTTTCTTGAGACTTTCGGTAATCCATTCAATAACGCTGAAATGTGGCGATTCCTATACTGCTCTTGTTTCTAGGAACGACCATCTTAGCGCTCTGTAACAGCGAAAATAAGTTTGATTCGCGCTCAGCGCACATCATCGCGAGTATCATTGTCATTTATTTACAAAACTTTTTTCCCTATTTGTTGAAATTTCTAGGTTTTTTCTACTAGAATTGTAGAAGAAGACTTTGTTCCATATTTCTATAAGCTTTTCATTTTTTCTACCTATTGCCGATTATTCGCTACCAAGTCTAAGCCTAAGCAGCTCATGCATATAAGTGCGGAACGTGATCTTCTTTTTCCTCTTCCAACGCTCTATGAAGATTTTCTCATAATGAAATAACTTCAGTCGACTCTATAAACTCGTCACTCGAGTCATCCTAGACAGGATCGACAGTGGACGAAGGACAGCCATGCGAGCAAGCAGGTTCCGAAAAGTTTAGCCATAGACCACATCCACACGATTACAAGACTCATTCAAGTTTCACGAAAGTACAAACTAGCGCTCTGTCTCACTTTCATCAATCTGAAGAAAGCCTTTGATTCAGTGTAAACAGAAGCGGTTATAGAGGCTCTGGATAACCAGGGCGTCCCTACTCGGTACACAATGATCCTTCGTGAGCTTTATAAAGATTTCACGACCAGAATGTCTCCATTCTAAAACAATATCACCATTGACGTAAGAAGAGGGTTCGACAAGGCGATAGAATTCTCTCAAAATTGACTGCCACCCTCCAAAAGGTCATGCGAACATTAGAATGGGACGACATGGGAGTGAAAATTGACGGTCGACAATTAAATCATCTTCGCTTTGCTGATGATATCGTCCTCATAACACCAAGCATCAGCCAAGCGGAACGAATGTTAACCGTTTTGACAACGCCGATGGAAGGATTGGTCTTCGACTAAATCTAACGAAAACGATGTTCATGAGGAACGGATGGGTTTTCGTATGCCCCCATTCACTCTCATCGAGACGAACATTCCGATTGCTCCAGTTACGTCTATCTAGGTCGTGAAATCAACATGATGAACGACCTAGCTCCAGAGTTGAGCAGGAGGAAACGAGCGGCTTGGAGAACGTTTAGAGCATCGAAGATGTCAGTGAAGAGGACAAAGAACATCCGACTCCGTGCCCACCTTTTCGACTCCACAATTATCCCTGCCCTAACGTATGCAGCAGAAACCTGGTCGCTTCATAAGCAGGATGAAAGATCATTTGGCGTTATTGAACGCGCAGTCGAAAGGTCGATGCTAGGAGTATCCGTATTCTCGCAAATGAGAGAAAGGATCTGAAGTTTCGACCTACGTCAACGATCGAAGATCAGAGACGCCGTTCTACACACCAGGATAGCGAAAATAAGGTGGGCCGGACACGTGATGCGCTTCAACGACAACCGATGGACGAGAGCCGTTACCGACTGGATTCCTCAGGATATCAAGCGCTCTACAGGAAAACCACTGACCCGTTGGTCCGATTTCTTCACGAAAGGTATAGAAGAAAGATATGATGCTCAGCGAATCCTAGAGCGAGGAGAACCCACTGGGCTACTCTTGTACGAGATAGGGAGAATGGAAGTGTTGCTGGTACCCGCTCGAGTCACTCGGCGATCAACGGAACGACAGGTTATACAGGTGAATGATATAACATGTTTTGAGCCTTTGTGAGGTCTAAGTGCTAGACAAGCGCCTGTTTCGTTCCCAGGATTCTTCAGTAGCACATTCCCTCGGTTTAACTGATCCCTTGAGGCTATACTCCTCAATGAAGGAATCGACGCCGAGTTTCAAATCATCGCAAGTCAGGTGATAGAATCCCTCAGCATTGCAGGGATCAGCAGACGAGCTTCTGGCTGTCAAAGGATCATACCTTCACATTAGACCGCTTTTTCATAGAACCGCTCACAAAAACCAAGGAACTGTACTACTGGACAGTCTTGGAGGGCGAAACGGGCACTTCTCTAGCTTTTAAACCTCACAAACGGCTCAAAACATATTATATCATTATCGGCTATCATTGTTTTTGAGCGAGATCTACAAAAGGCGGTCGAATGGAAAAATTTTTTCAAAAACCAACTCACTCATATCTATGCTAGCAAATAGCTGCCAAAAGTCCGTTAACCCTTTGAGGACTGGCGTTGAATAGGCAAGCGGCGACGCGCCGTCGCTTGCGCGGCAGTCACAGGAGGCGGCATCTGCATTTCTGGCTGTCTGCGTCTGCCTTCCCATGAGATGCGACGCAGCCACTGCAGTAGCTGAGTGAGATTTGACGTCGCCCGGCACGGTACCGAAACGTACCGTTTGATCCTTTAAACAGCAAAATACCATTTTACAGCATGCGGTTTCTCGCTTCTGTTTATTATGACTGTTTGCGAAATCCTATCTACACAGCAATCAGTGACACAGCCTAGCCAAAAAAAATGCGGCGCAGAGTGTGAAACTCATTTTCGTTTACGCTGCTGCAGCGCACTGAGCCGAAGTTTTTGGGAAACAAGCAAAGTTTTAGGATTGACCATTCTCAAGCTATCGGCACGAATATCAAAAGTCTGAGGAATGAGCAATAAATGCTTGCCTTCAAAGGTTGAAAAATGGATTGATCATAACGGAATCGTACCGGTTTTCCTTGTTCCAATACTTTCTTTTGTTGCTTTTACATAGGCGTTGTTCTCAACTGTATTTGTGTAGTATATCCTTTAGTCCTTCTACTAATGTGGCAGTTATCTCAGGTTCACTGCGGCGGAATTGCGTCGTCTTCCATTGGGCAGCGTTCTGGATGGAGAGCACTTATTTCCAGTACATCGAGATCCCTCACCTCCTCCTATCAATGTCTCAGAGAAGGATATGCAAAGTGAGATCGAAGTCATCGATTCGCTTTTATCAGTCGTTCTTTTGCTTTTGTCAAAATTGTGAAGATTTCTTTAGGATTTGAGAAGCTGGTAACAACAACGACGCAACAAAATGTTCCCGCCCCAACTCCTCCACCAGTAAAGGTGGAGGTGACTTCAACTCCACGGGTTGAACCAGCACGAAAATCGGTTCGTATCTGCTCGGCTTAATATAAATCCTTCCAGAGCATTGTCATTGTGAACTAATTACAAATTTTCTCTCTGATGTCTGACCCTGGTCGGAACTGCAAAGGTGTCCCGATTTTGCTGCAAATACTTGATGTGCATGTGAGATAGCTTTTTGAATAAACTCCTCCCGTCGCGTATTTCCATTCCACTGAAGCGCGTATCTCAGTTCATTGAAATCAGTGCATATTGTTGGAATAAGGAAGAAGTCTCCGCGAGCTAGTTTCTTGGGACGTTCGTTCTATTTTTCGGTTTCTAGGAGCGAAATAATTGAAAGCAGAAGTTCTAACCAAGTGAAGTCACTTTGAGTCACTTTGAAGACTGTTCTGTTGAGGGGGACGTGTTGAACAGTGTATCTGCTTCCGCACTGATTTTTCTATCACACCGTTTGTTTGAAGTGTTTTCTCAAGATCACGCTCAAATTTCCAATGTATCTCATAATAATTATTTGAGCCAACATGTCATGTGGTCTGTTAATGGGCTCCTGTACAGCCAAATACACGTGTTTCGGCTGATAAATACTGAGATATACTGAATAATTATGAGATATATTGAAATTCGAGCGTGGTCTTAAGAAAACTCTTGAAAGAGATGGTTTAATGTTTTAAAAATACCAGCCAAAAACAATCAAGTGTACAAAACTGCCGAACTAGTGATTTATTTCACGTGACGGCAATTGCGTAAATTGTTCATCATAGCCTACTCTAAGTAGGGGGACTAGATTACCTCGAGAAGATTGGCTAAAGACGAAGGGCCTGTCCGACTGGTGAGGTTGTCAAGGCCGAAACACGTGTATCGGGTTGTACTAAAGCCCATACAGAACCCATGTCATGTTGGCTCAAAAAGTAATTGTGAGACATGTTGTTTTATTGAGTTTCAATTTGAAACAAATTTTTGCCAAAAGGTTGTGAAATGATGGAAAATGTTTCGTCGCTTAGGCCAAGGGATAGAAAATCAAGATACTAGATAATGGATATTAGAAGGCAGGCGCACCAGCCCAACCAAAGCTCAAGTTTTATGCTTGAAAGACTATGCTTTCGGACTTCTGGGATTGACAGGCATTTTTTTGACAACTCAACAACAAGCAGACATTCAATGCTGACGTCGGACGATGAAGAACAGCTCTGGAATTTTGCCACACCAGTGCAAGAGAAGCCGACTCATTGTCACCCTTCTTCAGGATAATGCTCGACCTCATAGTGCAAGATCGCCTTATCATTTTTGGACCAACAGGGCCCAACCACTGGTACCATATCGACCGCATAGCTTAACCATGGGATAATCATCTTTTTTGGTCCTTGAAACAACATCTGCAGGAGCAAAAATTTAAAGACTACAACGATCTGAGAGGTGACCTCACCGACTTCTTGATCGCCTGCTTTGAGTAAATGGAAATCGAGCTAACAGACGTGTCGAAATGCGAAGGAAATTATGAGGCAACTGAAAAATACCAGAACCAGTCAAAAGGTGAATGTTCTTGCATTCTTTTTCCCCGCTCCTTAGCAACTGCACAAATCTGTGAAGACGATGAATAACAAGAGCTTTTAACTCAAAGATAAGACCGGATTTAGAGATTTTTGCTCTCCATTTCCACTACTTAAAGGCCTTTCTTGCTTTTAATCGTCAGCACGAATATACCAATTCCATCATTCTGCTTCTTAGGAGCCAATGATGTTCCAGAAGTTTTGGTGAGACAATATAATGAACATAGATTAATTTTATCTCACAAATAGCTCAAAATATCGCAGAATAAAAAAATTATGAAGATATCTGAATAAATGAAAAATTTGAATAAATATGCTTTAATTTTCTAGCGAAAGTGTTATATCAAATTGTTGAAATTCATCGCTTAATTTGCTCGTCGCTTAATTTCATCACGCTTCTCCTTGAGCCTAAACAGCCAAATCGGAGTGAATCATAGTGGCAAACTTCATGATGGAAATTTTCAACCTTTTTCAATTTTATATCCAGTTATGTTGAGTGATAAACAAAATATTCGTCCGCAAGCGCGAGTTGAACATATATTTTATTTTACCTTACCGGGTGGCGTGCTACCATGATACCGAGGCCACCGTTCTACTACCACTCTTTCTTCGGTAAGATAATTTATACCAAAGAAAAAGTGGTAGCGAAGCGGTGGGCCTCGTGGCATAGTGGTTGAACGCGCCCCCGTATGGGTGAACCGAGTTCAACACCCGCCTGCAGTCGAGTGTTTCGCTTATCACCGAACATCATCGATAACTAAACACTTCCTCCACATTGACCTCCTCTTAAGATATTTTTGTTTGTGGTAATTGTAAATAGCGCATAATTTAGTTCTTAGTGCTTCTTTTTATGGATGGCTGTTTAGGCTCGATGCAGTGCAAAACGGGTCGTGGCATATGCAGAAGACGATGATGATGAGCTATAATCGCTTTATTTATTTTTGTCTATGCTCTTCCTGATTTTTACCACGTTATTCGTCTTTTTGGTGCTAAGACCAAGAGACAATTAGTTTATTAGTGTAATGTAAACAGTTTGTATAATTGGAGTCAAATTTTGTGTAAGAAGGAAAAATCACTTATGTTATAATTCTCTCAAAAGTGCATAAGTAATGTGCAGATCTCACAATATTTTCCGATATGTAATTCTTCAATAAATTTTTTGTCTTTTGTATCAACGTACTACTCAGTAACTAAGGATGTTGAGTGATATCTAGGACTTTGGGCTTCAGGCGAAAGTCGAAGCTCGCTTTTTGTTCTTATTGGGGGCGTGTACTACAACTGCACTACTGAGGCCACTGCTTTGCTTGGAGAAGTGCTCAGTTTCGTGTTTGGTGTATAGAATTGCTGGGATTGATAGAAAGTTGGGGTGAGACTGGTTTTCCTCCTTATCAAGCAAAGTTTGGCTATTCAATTATTGGATTTCGGTTCTTAACATCAAAGATGGGAGGAGGGAAGGCAGTGGGTGAGTGGACTAGTGATGCTCAATGAGGTTTGAACACCACCGCAACACTTAGCAACCACTCAACTAATGCACGAGCCTGGCTATCTTCGAGGTTGCAAGGAGATCTACTTGACTAGTATTCTATGACGGTTATGACAAAGACGAAATTTTAGGCAAGAGACGAATTGAATTTCCGGAGCACTGTATTCCGCGTAGTAAAAAATGTGCTTCAGAAAACATCATATAATCTTCCATAATGTAATAGGTTGTTATCATTTTTTTTCCTTCCTTGAGCGGGGTAAGAGGTGTTAAATCCAAGCTTTATTCACACAATCAGACAGCTAACATTTCGGCAGGTCGCCTTCGTCAGAGCGGTTTTTTTATTATATATTTTACCAAATTAATATTTTAATAAGCGGATTTGACGAAGGCGACCTGCCGAAACGATAGCCGTCTGATTGTGTGAATAACGTTTGGATTTAACACCTCGTGCTCCGCCCAAGAAGAAAGAAAAATAAAAATTACTGAAGCATGCAGAGGTTAACAGACAGTCGGTCTTGGGATTTGATATAGGTTGTGCAACAATCTTTTGCCGTTTTGGCTTTTGATATGGTTTTCCCAATGAATTCGCCTAATCTTGGTATCGTTCGATTGCGCCATTTTCTTATGAGCATTATGTCATACAACTTGCTTCTATCTGCTGCAAGATGGAGCTTTCTTGAATCAAATTTGCTTCCTACATATACACGAATGGCGGTAGGGAAAATGCTAGCGAAGCGACGCGCATGATTAATTGAGCTTCCTATGAACGGTTCGAGCGCGACTGGTCCTCTGCACTGTTCCCTCCAGTTTTGAAGTTTGCGAGCCACTTTCTAGCTGTCCTCTAACCGTATCATCACCCCAAGTTCTATTAGTCTTGCGCGCCGCTTCGCTAGCGTTTCCCCTATACGCCAATCGTGCATGAGTAGTTGTTCTCAAGATAGCTCCATTTTGAAGCGAGTATAGACAAGTTGTAAACTAAAATTTTCGCAGGAAAACGCGCAGTTGAACGATATCAAAATCAAGCAGTTTTATTGTAAAGTCAGGTTAAAAAGTCAAAACGGCACGAACTCTTTGCACAATCTATCATTGCATATTTTCGCTCAGCAACATACGCACATCCGTGAAATTTTGCTAATAAATGCGCCATATTTGATTTGAGGGTTGCAGAGGTGTTATACTAAATAGCCAGCTCGCCTTTGTGTACAGAGCGGGCTTTTGTCGTATACATGAATCTGTTTTCAACGAATCTGGAAAACAATGTACAACGGCTCAAGTTAAGTGAATTTTCAGTAATGAAATTTCTGTTCAAGATGGGTGATTGTGAAATGGATTAAGATGTTTTCTCTTGCTATTCAGATTCAGTGCTTCGTTTTAATTCTTACTTACGAATGATATTACTAGCGCTATGTATTACAAATACTGCGAGGATCTCTAAAACACTAAGGATATAACGACAGTTCAGTGAATTTGATAAACTCAAATCTTTGATCGTTCGCAACATGGTTTTCTAATAGCCGCTGAGGGTGGGCGTCTGCAGCGCAGCGCAGTGGTTATAGTCGAGTCATAGTCATTGGTTCGGTTCAGCCATCAGGGCTTAGCAAGACTTTCGCACCTCCGGAGTCGGCAGAAAGCAAGTCCGAGTAAATCTACCTGTCCGATCTCAAAAGATGATGGGCATAGCCTTTGGCAGCTCTAGTGCCAAAACTTATGAGAAGACCTAACACTTAATTTATTGTTTGGCCATTGAGACTCATTGTAAAGGCTAGATTTGAATTCATCACGCATAACGATGCTTGATGAAGTTGGATACACGGCACACCACCTACGGGTTGATTAACGGCAAACAGTCTATCTTTTTTATCAATTTCGAGGCTGAGCAGAACTCTCTGCTGACACGTTGGTCGTTGGCTGACTCCAATTTCATGGCAGAGCAAGTTGATCGTTATGAATTAAAATCAACTCGTGATGTTTTCGATTGCTTCGATTGCGTCTATTATACAGTAACTTTTGTTCTTGCTGTGGGCAGCAGCATTCCATGGAAGACATTAAACACAATGGTTTCATTCTCTCGTCTGTCTTTTGAGCTTTACAATGTTTTTTTCTCTTTATTGGATCCCCGTTTTGTAAGTTCATACTATTCAAGCAAGTTCCATCGAGGTGATCATAGCACGCGCGTAATCCTGTACGTTTCTCAGGTGTAGTTGTTCCCAGTTTTTTCTGAAAGTATTACACGTTTCCTTTTCTGTGTCAAATATATGACCAATATTTCGAAGAATAGCGTGAATTTCGACGTCAGAAGAAGTTGGTCGGGTGTTTTAAGTGAAGTGTATCAAGCTGTATGCACATGTCATCGTGAACATGTTGCTTTGTCCTAGCGCCTAATGCCACATCAGCCGAAATTTGATCGCCTTCAACCTATATCGAACAATAGATTGAAGCATTTTGTGCGTAACATACTTAGGCTGCTATTTCCCTGCTCAACCGAACTTTCAAATTCATACCTGGAGTCACAAGAATTCGTGGCAAAATGTCTCCATGTCCTTTTTACAGACAGTAACTAGCTCTTGCGGATTGAAGTTGGATGAGACACTTCGCGACTAGATTTGTGCCAGGCTGGCAGCTACAGGTGATGCAGCAGTAGCAAAGTTACCATATAGACCTTTTCTAGCATAGCTGACTTTGCTTAATAGATGAGTCTTTTCTATGCGTTTCCTTGAACACTTAGTCTTTCTTTAAACTAACGCACTAAACTATACTGAGGGATTTCATAGGTACATAGGCTATAAATAGTTTAGTTTTCGATCTTACATAGCAGAATGTCATTTTTGGACGCCTAGACGTGAAGTCCACAGTTCGGGTCCTGTGATAAGAGAAGATTACGGTTCATAAAACTACATATCACTGGCAGTATATAGAAGGCAAACATCGCAGCTTGTGTCGCTATCGAACATCGTGAGTGCAGTTCACACATCATCGTCACTCTTTCATTTTTCGTATGTTCTGATGAGATTGCCTGTTAGAGACGACGATTTGATATTTGTGATCATACGACAATCGGAGCAACAGCCGGCGACGAATGAATTTCTTCCGATTACCACCGGCGCGGTGGTGCAATGGTTAGCATACGCTCCCGTAAAGATCAAGATCTGGGTTCGAATCCCAGCGGACGCAAATGTTTTTGTAGAACACTACGCATTATTGGGTATATTAGAAGATCATACCACCACAAGAAGTTGTCAAATAATTGAATTCCGATTCATTAACATGTGTATAAACGTTGATTTGCAATGTTGCATATTTTTAGCAGTCAATGATCTTCTGAGACAAATGCTATCGTGGATTTCATACCCAATGTAATGTTCTGGAGCTGGAGTGTCTGAATTGTCATTCTAGAGCTCCTCGAAGTACCTAGATGTGCCAGTGGTACTGTAGTGTTAGTCAATTCCATCATTTCTGGTGATCGTTAATATTATATTATCATCAATATCTCGAATGTAATTAACGACTCTGTCCTTTTGTCCTTACACATCTACATCGGCTCCACTTTTGTCATTCATCAGCCGAGTTCAATCTTATTAATCAATTGTTCCAAGTACGTTTTATAAAAACTACCAATCTAGTCTTAACACATTGACGAATAGCTAGTTCCTGTTTCAAAATACAATAGTTGTTTTGTACGTAGCTTTCAATGTCGGCACGGTCGACCATTTTCACAGCATTTCCTGGCCAATGCATCACTTGTTTTGGACGTTTGGTTTTTCGTTGTATTTTTACCACGCAAACGCTGTTTCTAAAACAAAAAGCTGAACCTCCAAAACATTCAAGTTTTCCATTTATGGTCTATGTAACACTGCTGTTCATGAATATGTGAATTAGAACACGATTTTTGTTTATTGTTTATCCTGGTTGAATTTGCCAGTTTAGAAGTTTGTTGTGAATGTCAGTGAGTCCGATCTTGTCAATATTCTTCCATGTGACGTACATAGATTTCAGTTACTGTATCGCAAATTCAAAATTATTTTCTCCATCTAAAACACTGCAAACCAACTAAAAAACAGGATTATTCACCTGGTAGATCGCTTTTAAGTGACACACAAAGTCAAATATATGCCATGAGAATAGAAATGCGTGCATTTGGTGTAGACTCGAACTTCCTGCTCTAATATTCTCTCGTGCACTGCTACAACCCGCCTGCATCGGTCACTTCAGAGGACTGGCCAGCAGCCACCTCAGTGAAGGATCCAGGTCAGTCCAGTTGCTCATTCAAGAAAGAAATCCACCAAAACTTTTGGCGGTGAAGCACAACGAAGGGAATACGTATTATATTGCAAGAAAGACTGCGACAAGCAGAAATAAACCTTGAATATAACATGAACACCGTCCAAGTCGCACCAGGCACATATAATGCAGCAGCCGACCAGGTGAGCTCCAATACTTCATCAGGAAACATCACCCACAGAACAGTTGAGGAAAGAACAGAAAACACTTGACTTTTTAGACAGAGCACTAAGTCTTCAAATCAAGACATGGAAATGGGAAACATTTCGGGGAACATTCGAGCGTACTCTGCATTCACAAGACATCTCTAAACGCATTATTTACTGATACCTTTTGAAAGGGGTAAAGTATTTATGAAGCAGTGCGAATTTCACGAGAATCGTATCGGATGGTAATAACTCATTTGAGGAACAAGTACGGCAATAGAAAAGATATGGTCGACTAACTTCTGCAGCGACTATACACAAAGAAACACAAAGCAAATGTCTAGAACATCAACAAATATCATGTAACTCTTCTCTCGACGATCAACCGACTACGACATAAAGAAGAACGAGTTCACAGCGTCTATTTGCAACAAAAACTAGTCAGAAAATCTTCAAGAATATCCAGCGACACACTTTGGATCAGACTGATCAGCTAGAACCACATGAAATCTGCACAATAGGAGTGATCCTAAGCAGTATCAGTCAGTACATAAGCAAGGAATTCAAGCTAGGAACCAAAGTGTGCGAAAAAGTCGACTTCAGAGCGGAACTCAAAACTGCACCATATAAGACCTTCCAACAAAGATTGCTCCCATGCTTACATTGGGACTCAATAGGGCCTTCAAGAGCTGACTTCCATAGAATAAGAAGTCACGAAGGAAGAACAATAAATTAATAATTAATAATATTGTAACAACTGCGGATCAAGGTATCATCAAACTTCAGAATACAAAGAAGGTTCGCTGTCGAATATGCAATAAACGTGGGACCACACTTCGTACTGATTCTATTCAAACCCAAAAGAAAAAGCATTCACATATCTGCAAAGGCGGAGAGCTTTAAAAACGACATAAGTATTACTAAAGAGAATGGAAAAAGAACCGGGCATCTCTAGCCCTACGTTCGAAAATAATCAGGCTGGCTAGCAAAGAGTCGCCAAAAACAAACTGAATAAGTCAACTGCATGTGTACTGTCAACCTTGTTAACTACGGGAAAAATGACTGTATTGAATCCAATTACAAAACATTTGCAGAGATTCGTTGTCCTATTCAGGAGCCGATTTGTCTTTTATCGACGAAGAACTTGCGCAAGAGCTTCATCTGCCACGATGGCGAACTGAAGTTACGTTTGAATACATCTGGCCTCATACTGAGAAGCACATATCACGAACAGTCCGACTTGACGTATGGGACGCGACCGCCATCAGCTTTCGCTGTTCGTTTTAACATACAACGCTAAAAGCATGAGATCAACCCTAAAATCATGAAATCGTTCCAGCAATCGTATAAGTCCAGAAGACAGACTTCATGCGTGAAAACAATATTCACATTGGTACCAACGAAAACAGATCCACTATTCAACACTCCACTCTGCTCGGCTATGATCAGCTATGGACTTTGATGAGAAAGAATAAAGCACACATTGAACTTTCAGCCACACTCTATCTTCTCTCACCCGTCCAAGATACACATGCACAGGCAAAATCAAAAATCCTATACAAGCACAATGATTAGAAAACGACAGCGTGTTGTCACAAATACACCAAAAAGAAGAAGAGAGGCGTACCATGCACAGGAGGACGATTATGAAATTAAATGAGATCAATATTGGTTGCTAAATGTGCTAGTTAGCACTGTTCTCGCCCACCATGCCGAAAAGGAAGAGCAGTTTGGTAGCTCTTGTAGAACACCCTCAAGCAAACAATCAGACATAGCATGCAAATTCGCGCGAATGTCAAAACTGCGGGCCGGAGCATGGCGGAATTCCTGAAGTGCATCTGCAGTATAACCCAGCTATTCTCAAGCAACAGAACACATCTTATAGCACGGGAGTTCGAACAGATATTTCTAAGCAAACAGGTAGATTTAATCTCAAACGTAAGAAGCTGGGAAATTACAAAGATCGTCTTCCTCTATTACAAGTACCACTCCCACGCATTTCCTGCCTTCTTGGACTTGTATTTCTTTACTAGCTCTTCTCAGTCTGTGCGTAATCATGGCTTTGCAGCAGACTCCAAGTTTCCGACATACAGTTTACATGGACAGAGATTTACAACTCATTTCGCCGATCACAGTGCTTATGCGATATTCGCAGACTTCTATTGTCTTCCATTATGAATGCAAGACAGAAAGTCAAGGAAGCCTTGAAACCATGATGTGCACTCACGGAAAAGTTGTAAAAAATCTGGAGGTTCAATTCAGGACCTCGCTTCGCGAGAAGCACCAGCGCCGACCGTCAAATCAGAAATGCTCTAAATATGCCCCAAAGAAGATAAACTATTAGTAATCAGCGATACAATACAACCGCACATCTATGAAAAATGAGACGTGTCAAAGAGCTCGTTAAAAACACTTAAGAAATAGTACGTGAAGCGCTTATTCTGCTACCATCACGTCGCCTCATTCATCCTCTTCAACTATAAGACAGCCAGCTAAAGCAAACACAAAAGGAGGATCATAGTGTATCCAAAAAGAAACCAACACGTACTGATTACAAATAGAAGATAACGGCAGAACAGAGAACATGGGAGTTACATATATTCACCAAATCAAATGTGTACAACGTCCAGCGTATCCACCACCTCGCCATGGAGAGCGCGATGGCGACCACTAGGTCTCGCCTGAGGTTCTTTATCCCGTACTTTTCTCTCTTCTTCCTTTTCTCGTTCTCCGTTCCCTATCTTATTCTCATATTTCGTGTCATTGTCATTCTAGTCGAATGGGGCTCGCACTAGTAGTGCAAATGGGCTATCCAAGTACTGAAGTATCCAAGTATATGTTAGCTAATACTAATCGGACTTCTGTTGGATGGATTGATCTGAGGAGCAAATAATGTCGGTAGACAGTTGTGCAAGAGCCGTTCCGTATCCTGGAGAACTGCCGTATGGTGTTAGGTCGCTTTAGTGTAATTGGAACTCTGTATGAAAGGGCAACGCTGAAAACGAGGCTTCTTTGTGCGGTGATTCTCTCCACGCGATTGTCTCGACGCGACGGCTACCAAGAGCACTGTCGGATGAAGATCATCTGCTGTGAACACAAGACTCAAATTATTGTAGATTTGACGAGCGCGACCGTCGAAACGCTTGCCATAATAGGTATTCCTGAAAACCTTGTGACAGTGATATCTCATCAATAAGGAATGGAATATCTATATTCCACATCGAGGTTCAATGAAGCTCGAATTTGAAAATTAGCTTTCTTGTACGTCAGGGAATTCGTTGGCAGTAATCTGAGTGGTAGGACATGTGAAATGCAGAGGTTGGAAGTGCTCATACACACAGAGAGCCGCCTTTAGCCCAACTCTTGCTCAGAACTCTTCAATGCCTCTATCACAGAGGGGTCAACGGACGGATACACAGGCTCGACATCAAGAATAAAGGCGTTGGCTTGATACATCGGTAAGTGCCCATATGATTCTGCAAGTTAGACATGCATTTAGCCACTTCTCAATAGAGTCGATTCCATGATGCATCTTTCAGAGACTAATCAATGCTAATGATTGCACCTCTTTATTCTCTTACTTGAGTGAAAAACATATTGACAGGTAATTTTGAGGTAATCCATCATAAAAAAAACAGGAACCCGGACTACGAAGACGACTATCCCACATCACTTCCCATTATTCTACGCCTCATTTCAGCTGATTCTGATTTCTATACTACGGTTCCACTTCCACTTACGATATTGCAAAGTGCTTTTTAGACATTGATTACCCTGCTGTACAAATTTACTGATCTGGAGATTACCTCCATCAGACAGATTTAGTGATTTGAGAATCGACTATGAACCAAGAACGACTGTTGGTGTACCAAAATAAATTCTTTATAAAAGGAAATTCCTTATAATGATACACACAAGTGAATTAAGCACATACACATCCACCTAATATGTCGGACAAATAAACTACATATCTAATGAAAAAATCGTTCGCAGTATGGCAGAAATTTGAACTGCTAAAAAGTAAATTCTCTGTGAAAGAATGTTTATTATAACAACACACATGGAGTGGAGTGCCCCGGATGGAGTGAAGTGCGGGTTTGGGTCCGGTTTGACATAAAAGTTTTGTACTCCACTCTACAACATTGGGCAACTTGTAGTGCTAATGAAAAGGCGGAACAAATAAAAAAAACTACGTGAGATTTGAAAACATTGAAATGCATGCACAAGAATCCATAATTCCTGACCAAAAAACTTTCTTTGAAGAAAATAATTGCAGTTCACAAGATGAGATATGTCCAAGCGACAATAAGTCAATTTCTCAAAGAAGATTTTGCTTTTGATCATTGCAGAAATTTTGTGTAGATCTTAATGAACGGGCGATTGTGGCTATGGATACCAATGGATTGTGCTATATTGTGATAAACATATTCAGTAAAGTAGTAAAAATAGCAACAAATGTGCAAACATGAAACAATTTCCCAGAAAGAAGACAATTGATTCAAAACAATCCAAGTTATTAAAAACTCTTGAGATTCACCGCCGCCCGGGTATAGTCAACGATATAAAATGAGTTTTTATGCATTTTAACAACGAATGGGCTGTCTTTAGTGGGAGACGATTTGCGAGACAGCCGCCTTTCCGGTTGAAAAGGCCCCTCAGCAACAGACACCTGGAAGTTTTTTTCTGTAAGATCAAAGTGTGGTAACAACTAATGAAGCGAGTGTTTGAATGGGTGCGTAGGAAAAACTTCATCGAGTAGCAAAAGAGTTAGAGTAGTGCACAAATCAGAAGAATCTCAACGATTATGTGACCCACTTGGCTAATACTGGAAAAGTCAGCATTACCTCATATCTGTGAAGGATCGTTTGACGAATCATTAGAACACCAACTCTGATTACATGTTGCATCATTCTCCATCTGAAAAAACCACAAGACCAACTAACCTTTTATCTCAAATGATCAAAAGATTTAATGAAGACAAGAGAAACCTACCAATGGCACGACACGACAGGTCACCGACGCGATCCTACATCTCCGACTACATGTGTCTCGTTACATCCATAATCTCTGCCAAAACTATCGAACTTTGAGAGGATTCTGAAACGCTACTCCTCAATATATTAACATGACGCACGCCAGATATACTACGGCGGAATGCCGTCATGGAATAGCTTTTTTGTAGAATTTTTTGGCACTTTTCCGTTATCCCCACCTTGTTTGAGCTCAGGCAGAGACAGAAATTTTGTTTTTATTTGATGTGCAATCAATCATTCGATACCTGAATCAAGTAAATTTCAACGCTCTATTTTATTTTTGAATGGTGCATTTTTTGCGCTGTAACAGTCGAAACTAAATTTGGTTTCACATTTAAGGATTCTCGCCGAATAAAGTTTTTTTCCATAAACAATTGGCAATCATTCGATAGCACGAATCTCAGAGTACTCAAAGATGTAGTTGTTTGAAGAATGGGTCTCGCACTTCCAAAAGTGAAATTTTGAAGCATGGCCTCAAGCCTCCGCACTTCTTGCAACATATCGATTATGTGCGAACCATAGTCTTCTTGTTTTCTTTTGACTGCTTCGGCGCTCTAGGGAGTCATTCCAAAAATGAATCACATCTTTGAAATTACTGAGATTTGCAATATCGCATGCTCATCAAAAGTCTAGAGGAAAAACTCTGTTCAGCAAGAAATGGTTGAATGTGAAAGATATATTTATTTTTACTGTTAGAGCGCATCAAGGATGCTATTCTGATAATAAATTATACCTCCAGAAATGTCGATAATTTAGCTAGCGATTTAGTTCGCAACCTCCAAAAAAACCAAAAAAAACGCATTTTTCTGAAGAGCTCAAAATAGGATCGGACATCGAAAGTGATCCAAATTTGCGAATGTAATCTTCTTTTATTGTTGGAGCGCTCTGAATGGTTCTTTTCAAAAACTGTGTGCACCTTTGAAATTGCTAAGATTTTTCCCTATCTAATCATTATTAAATGCCTATGAAAAAATTTAACCCGGTGAGAATCTCTTGAATGTGAAGCAAAAATTCATTTCGACGATTGAGCGCAAAAAATAGGCCATTTAAGGAAATAATACACATTGGTCAAATTCACTTAACTTTAGCTATCGAATGACTATCAAACGTTATACAAGGGCAAAAACGTGTTTTTTACTAAAAAGTTCAAACGGGGCGGAGAAAACTAAAAAATACCGAATTTTTTGCCAAACAAAGATTTACTATCATAGATACAGTTGATGATTATTCGAAAGCTTAAATCATTATGAATTCAAAAATGTACTTGTTTTTTGAAAAGCCCTCCCTACAGCGCCGTAGCAGTGAAAATAATGTCGCACCTCACACGTGACGCGCATTATCGCACTCCTAAATCGCTGGTGGAGCTTTTTCCTTGAGCAGTCACAAATCATTCGAGGGCATAAATCCTAGCTTTTTCGAAAATTACTTGCTTTTCAAAAAACCTTCCCTACAGTGCTGTAGCAGGAAAAATAAAATTGTGTCTGCACGTGTCTCGTCTTATCACACGTCTCTCTCGCAGATGAGAGATGACAGCTTATCCTTTAGACTACTAGTAATTATGCGAAAGACTCGATGACTCCAAAAATGTGTTTGGTTTCATAACAGGCGTTTTTACAGCGCCGTAGCGGGAAAAATGAGATTGTGCTTGACAGGCGCATCAAAGTTTTGCTAATCATACTATAGCATGGAAAACAACGATTTTATAAATGTATTTGAGTTTTGTAAAGAAAATCTTCTTCAGTACAGTACATTAGCGGAAATAGAATGTTTTCACACTGGATTTGCTTTGTGTTTGGCTGCAGCCTGTGGATGGATTTTCACCAGAGTTCTAGTGGAAATGTACAGCTTTTATCTCACCATTGCTTAACTAATTTATTTTTCAGATCATGTACTAGCGCTGTAAGAACGAAGAGAAATATCAGGTTATAGCACCGTAAGACGAAGAAGAACGTCACGCTTTGCCTTAAATGTTTTCTTTGCATATGAGAGTAATATATATACCAAATCACTTGAGCGTATAATGAAAAGCATTAAGTATTAGAGTGACATCTAAAACTTGGACTATCGCCTAGAAACAGCAAAAAAAAATTGTTTGATTAACGAAAATCGCGCCCGGTTTGCGAAGCACACTGCACGATCGATTAGCCCTCCAGGAAATAATGTATTCATTTACATGCACAATTTCTTAGAGGTCTCTGTCGCCGCGAAAGGCGTCTTCCTCAAAGTTTCAATAATCGCTCGGAAGACTGAATCTCAACAAATTCAATAATGTGCTTGATTTATCAAAAGATTTCCTTATTGCGTTATAAAAGCAAAAATAGCATGTTTCCCACTCAGTTATTTTTCTTTTCTCAGTTGGTGTTTGTGGGCGCATTTTCGCTATATTCTTAGTAATCATTCGATAGCCCAGATCTTAAAAATTTTGTCGCCGAGATTAATTTTCAAGAGGCTCAAGGCTCACATACAGCGGTGTAGGGCAAAATAAAAGTTATGTTCGCACTCAATTTAGTTAGCTCGCAACTTCACTTCATAGAGGTCTCTTTGGCAGTGTAGAACCAAAAGTGAGTTTCTACCTATGAATGATGGAACAATGTCCTTTTCACAGTCTCAATACAAGAATATTGAAATTTTTCCAAAGTGGAGAAAAAATTTTACAAATGAATATCGAAAATTGCGCGCCGCTTAAATAATGCGCCCTTCTAAGGCAGCGGTTGAAATCGTTGTGCGCAGCATCGTTCGAGGTGTAACGAATTTCGTTCATTAATCAAAGAAATTTCCCTCCTTTCGCGAAAATTTCTAATTTTTTGGGACAGCTTCATTATCGCAAGGGTTTTTTGAGGGACCTTTTTTGCTACCCAAAGAATTTTCCCCAAACTATTAGCATTTATTCGAAAGCTCGAAGCATTGTGAATACAAAATCTTACTTTTTCAATACGCCAGATAACAACTTCCTAAGCTACGCATGTGGTCTTTTATATAGGGCCAACTTATAGAGCCCGATACACGTGTTTCGACCTTGACAGTGTCATCAGTCGGGCGGTACCCTTTCATCTTTTGCCAATCTTCTTGGGGCGCTCACTCCCTATGCGAAGAGTACGCGATGACGAACATTCTACACCATTCATTAAGTGAAACTATCACTGAATGGGCAGTGTCTGTACACTCGGTTGCTCTTGGTCGGTACTTTAATATATATTACCTCTCGTTTCGAGTGTTTTCTTAAGACCACGCTCAAATTTCGATATGCCAGATCACTACTTTTTGAGCCACGCACGTGGTCTGTTATATAGAGCTGCCTTACTTTTTTCCTAAAAAAGCCTATTTATAACAGTGTAACAATAGCATCGAAATTTCGTTCCGCAGGCGAACGCGTGATATTGCGTTGATACTTCGCTGGATAGGAGCTCTTTTCCGAACGATCACTATCCATTGATTTGTTTTCATAAAAAGTCCCCTTACAGCGTAGTATGCAGAAATGGTATCTGTGTCCACAGACGCTTAATTTTCACAAGACAATCTTATTAGACAAACGAGTTATTTATTCGATAGCGTTAAATTCGCCAAATCCGAAAGTGTGCTTGGTTCAAGTATGTTATTCGGAGACAATTGAACAAATGACCATTTTCGATGGACAAGAACCTTCCATGAGAATTCTAGCAATCATTAGAGAAGCTAAAATTCCCAGCTACTGCGCTAAACGCTCCTTGTTTGGAAAGAGCTTTCTGTAACGCTATAGCATTTGAAATAAAATTACGCCTTATTATGGCTGCGTACTTTACATATTACTTCGCTGGAAGCTCGAAGAGCAGATGAACTTGCAGAGGAAATCATGTAGTCTCAGTGTCAAACGCTTTAATTTGAAATTTCTTCCAAAGCAGAGTTGAACTACGCACTTTTCTCACGTTCATTTGAGAAGTATGATGATATTCCTATCAAGTATCTCTTCATAAAGTGAATATATGCATCAATCAAATCAAATTATAGCAACAATGTTTCGAATCATTACCATTGCTGCGTGATTTCTAATTAAACGGGACAAAATCGAAACTGCGATCAGTTCAAATTGTTTTAGGGGCAGCCTACGTATTATTCAAAAAAACGCACTCCAAACAATGTTATTTTTATACTTGATCGTACAAAGAGTGACGAAAGAACTGGAGCCGTGCTGGAGCAATTGGTTAGCATGCAACGACGAAAAGCGCATTCCATTTCCGTTTGGGATTTGCAGTTTTGTATATGACGCAACATTACTGGATAATGCTATTTTTGTTTTCTCCAAATTCTTTGAAGAAAGAATAGTAGTAACTTTGGCAAAGAAGGTTGGAAAGATCAAAGCATTATAGCTTTACTTGCAGACTCAAAATTGAGTAGTTCGCAGAAGCAAAAATCAAATAATCTTGACACTTACTGAGTTTTTCTTGAATCTTCTTGATGAGCGGTCACGAGGCTGTCAATAGTACGACTTTATTCAGAGCAGTAACAATGGCTGACTTTTCGGCGGCATCGTCTTCTTCAAGGCCTGAAGTCAGATTGCACTGCAATCTACTTAGCCAAACACTTCCATAGCTGGAGCGAATTCGACACGTAAGTGTTTGATCGCGTGGTAAACAGCTTCCTAATGAACATTCACCGATGTGGATCAACAGCTCCGAGTTTAACATTGGTGAGGTATGTGTCTTACTTAGATCGAGAAATCGATGATTGATATGACACGATATCACGCGTGAAAAACGACGCTCGCTTTGCTCTTCATTTCTGGATTTTTCGCATAAGGGTGGTTGCTTTTAGTTCAAATCTTCTTCGTCATGAATCGGTGTCGTATGCGCCTCAGTGGGCTGTTTGGTTCAATTTTAAACTAAGCTGCTGGTTGCTCTTTTGCACAAACGCAGCATAGCCTCCTTGTTTTGTTAATGCAGTCGTCCCCAAAAAGTTCAATAATTACTGGGTAAATGGTACCTTAGCCCATGCAACTACCCTTTGGAACGTTAGAAGATAGAAAGCTCTGGCGTTGATCAATCCCTAAGGAATGCGTCGTAACTCAGTTTGAGGTGACTGAATGCATATCTGGCCTTTACAATGACTCGCGAAGGGTTCCCGCTGTACTGACTCAGTGCTGCTTATCCTCCAGGAGAAGTCTAAGACCAGTGTGGTACCAATTTACCGACCCAGGAGAGATGGATGGCTTAGTGAGCCATGAACGCGAGATCGAACCACTGACCTCGTGTGCGACGCAAAGCACCTCTAATGACTGCGCCACATGCACTCATATGTTGAAAGATATTATGCAGTTTTTTCGTGAAGCATAGATATTCGTCAGGCAGTTACAAATTAGCCGGCGTTTAAGTAGTCATCGGTCGTTACAAAGAGTGCTACTGATTCCGCAAGCTTATCACTGTTCAACCGCTTTATTGAATGGGAGACTATTGTCGCTGTACTTAATGTTCAAGGATCTGCTTTTTTCTCTGAACCTATCATGATGAGCTACAGCCTCACAGTTATTAAGAAAAAGCTATTTCCTATGCTAAATACAGGTGCCCAGCAAAGATGAAATTTGAGGACGAACGATTGTTGATATCCCCTCGAATCATTGGCCCCGAAGAAGACGAGAACATTGAAACGTCAGTCGAATGAATATGACTCTACTTTGTGTAAGCTTAACTAGCCACACGCGCCCCCCTGGACCACAGAGATAAGTGGTATGTGAGAGACTAGAAATTGGTGTACACTTCTCAACGAGAAAGCAACACTGACGTTGACGTTGTGTAATGTCAATGTTTCCACATATGGAGGTCTTAGAGAGAAGGAAGTGTGCATTATCATTTTGACATCCAAAAAATGTTCTTCTCACATTTTATGTAGATATCTCTTGACTGATAAGTGCATGTAGCTTGGTGGTTAGAGGTAATCTGTGTCGCACACGAGGTCAATGGTTCGATCACGCGCTCATGGCTTATAAGCCATCCATCCCTCTGGGGTCGGTAAACTGGTACCAAATTGGTTTCAGACTTGTCCGAGAGGATAAGCAGCACTGACCCGGTTCAGCGGAAGGCCATTGCGAGTCAACGTAAAGGCCAGTGATGAGCAGGAGCGCGGTTGTTATTAGGACCTTTTGCCTTCAGACGAATCAAATTGACAATTCCATGCTCTAAAGAAGGCGATACCGCCGAAATGCCACTCATTACTTCACAGTATTGGGTGGCATTCTGAACTGCATTATATTCAATATATCCTCGATAATAACCTCGCTTTTGCTCATTAAAAGAGACGCTGAATCATTTTTCTATATGCCGAGATCAATAAGTAGTCGGTCCTGAAAACAATGAAAACGATTAAAACATACCTTATTTCCGCAGAGTACAATGGGTATATTTTCGCACACTCGTACAATATCCCGATGCCAATGTGGAACGTTTTTGAAGGTAACCCGGGCCGTCAAATCGAACATTATTATGGCACAGTGTCCTGTATTTTCAACAAATTAAAGCAGTAATCGTAAGGTGTTGAGAGTTAATAAAACAACGAAGAACCCTTCGCGATAGTAGGCGTCACGGAGTTCTCCATACATCTCTTGGCCACATGTGTCTGAGACGTCAAAGCATATCTGACCTCGGTTTGTACGAAATTTTAGCGGATGCAGCTCTACTCCAAATGTGGCTGTAAAACATTATGATTAAGTCAAATTAAATATCTTTTTAGTCTCCTGACTACATCCATTCTGTGGAAATAGTGAGAGATTTATAGAGTAATTTGCGCAAATTACAAGTGGTAGAAAACTTTTCGAATTAAAGTAAATTCATAGTCACTGGAAATATATGGTTTAACGTACTATACTACAATAGTGGCCGGGTAGAGTAGTGAATAGTGATGCGGCATGTCAAAAAAAAAAACAAGTGATAAGCAGGGCACAAGCTCGATCCCCTCACAAGCACTCTTTTACAATCAATCAGTGAACGTTTTGGGGATTGTCTTCGCTTGTTTATCTCCGAGTATACAAAGAAGATCGTCTCGACCAACAGTGACAGAGCGTCGCAAGGCTGAAAGCAGAACAGGAGCCCCGCTAGTGCAATGGTTAGCGTACGGCTCTTGATAGGCAAAACGTGGGTTCAATTCCCGCCGTAGATATTGGATTCACAGAGAAGCTAAATGCTCAAGCAGCAATCGAATTAGCGCGACAAATAATAATAGACCTCAGTGGAGGATGGAATGTGACGGAATGAGTGCAAGGAGTGCTCAATTCCCCAGCTTAGATTGTGCAAGCTCTACGGCCATCATCCCCTCATTTCCCTCCCCCCCTCCCCTTCTCCTGTCCATGCTCAGCATTAGCTGAAGAACAAATGCTCGCGTATCTGAGACTAATCTTATTTTCCTTACTACACTGTAGTGAAACAGTTTTCGAGAAAACAAGAATAGCGTTGGAATAGTATAAACTTACGTTATCGATGGTTACTCCTCGTTCCAAGTAGCAATCCTGTACTGCGAGAAATATGCGTGTGTAAAATATAAATGTTTTCTTCCTTTTACAGTATTGCGAAAAGGCTTTTTCGAAAAAAAATCACACTGCGTATCAGCACGAGATTTAAGCTATGATGATTAACACTCTTATGAAAAGTTCTTGTCCAGCGAAAGGGCTTGCTTCTTCATTTGTCTCCAGATAACACACTCAAACCTGCGTTGTCTTCTGAAAAGACCGTTTTACTGCACTGTAGAATGAGACAAAATAGAGCCTAATCACGTCGCGCGTTGTTGGTCTCCTGGGTATGTGGTAGATGTGGATCGGTAGCCCGTTCTGTAGGCCGCGTCGGCGTGATTCAATCGTAGAGTTCGATTCTTGTTATTGAATTCAAGACCTTTCTCCGCTTTGGCACAAACTCCACATAATCGTATGACTCTGACGCTTGAACATTCCCTCTATACGCTCATATGATTTTCGTAGTGCAAGCGAGTTATTAGCATGATAAAATGAAAGAACGCGGCGGGTGTGAAACGTGATTTCATTCTGAATTCTACAGCACGTCAAAAAGCCTCGTCATAAAAGTACATGATGGATTTATAATTATTTGAGTTTTCAAATTATTACCAACAGTTCAATGGAAATTCTTCGCTCAGCAGAAGAGATCCCTTCGAAAAATTTTTTCCAATAGCGGAATCGTGATGCTTTTTGATTTAGAACTGTAGGAAAGACTTTGTTATATCGTTCAATGGGCACAAACTTTTTCGTTTCACATTGTCTGATAAACCCGCTATGATATTCAAGCAATGGGCTAATTATTCCGAGTGCAAAATGTAAGCTATTTCTTTGCTCTAACAGCGCTCTACGTAAACCTTTAAAAAAACAAATTTTCGCTTTGGAGTTTTTGAGATTTAGGCTATCAAACAGACCATTGATTTAACGAAAACTCATCCAGAGACCCCAGCCGATCAGACATGGCAGGCTTAATGTGAAATATAATTTATTTCTGCTAATTTTATGCGTAAAAAAAGCTTTGCACCAAAAAATGCATTGTCCAAATAACTGACATTTGAGTTTGATTACAGAAAGCTTGAGAAAAGAATTTCTAGCGAAAAAGGTTTTGAAAAGGTGTTTATGAAAGTGAATACGTTTTATTCCAAGAGGTTTAGCTACAGCTCTCAACGGAAAAACGGCGCTCATCCATTCGGATGGTAAATATCTGGGGGCCTTTTTACTGGGCAGGCTTTCCCACAGCTCCTGTCATCATTCGTAGCCTAAGAACGTAAATTCGATAGTGTGCTTGGTTTCTGGAAAGGTATTTTTAGCTCGCTACAACATCGAAGAGAATGTCACGTATCACATTCGAAACAATTGGCTGTCACTTAAACGTCATAGTGAGTATAATGACATATGTATAGTACATACGTATAGTGAGTATAATGCTTTCCCAACAATCAGTGAATAAGTTATAGGCACTTTTATTATCACAGAAGGAGGAGATTTCACAAAGGAGATTTCTACAGAGGAACTAAGTGCAGTGAAAGCCCGCGTCTTCTACATTTCCAAGGACATCACAATAAGGACTCTCAAGAGAAAATAGGTAGAGCAGGTAAAATTATTGCGCATGACCAGTGACAGAAGTCGCTTACTGAAATATGTTCAGAGAGCAGCAGCAGCGGACATATAGAAGCTTTCAATACCTACAGAACTATAGAAATATTCTATTCTACGACTCCATGAAGATACCAACTCCTAAATTACAATAATGGGAGCACCTTGGCCGAATGGCTGTGATGCTCGTCGCGGCGTGAGTGGAGCCGAGCTTCACTCCCCAGCTCTTCACGGCAGTCAACAACAGTGCCTTATGGAACGCCACAGGCATGCTATCTTCGAGATTGCAAGGAGACATGCTCGGCATATATAACATACAGCGGACACATAAGAGCATTGATACCTATAGAACGTAATAAATTCCTATAACTCCATGGAGGTATCAACTCCTAAAGTACAATAATACTCAAAAATTCAAATGAAACTCATTTTATTTAGTCGCTTATAGCGGTGGTATGAACTTTTCCCTTTGATGTAATGCAAAACTTTCGCATCGAGCGGGACTCGAACCAATCTCAAACTATCCGGGAGCGTTGACGCCAGAGTTTTGCACATCACTCTACATCAAAGGGTATATGTGAAAAGTTCATACCACCCTTGAAAAACGGTTAAATGAAAAGAACTTCATTTGATTACCAATACTCGATATCTGTCAGCTTGACTGGGTTCAGTGTGGTTATCGACTACCCGAGCCAGGTCGCTGACGATTGTCAGCTGAGACATAGATATATTGTAGCGTAGAAAAAGTGGTGTGCAAACTGCGCGTCAGTAGTGCAATGGATTAGAGCACGCACTCTGAGTATAGTGAGGTGTTGGTTCAAATCCCGTCTAACGCGAAAGTTTTGCACATCACTCTACATCAAACGGTATACTTGGAAAAACTCACAAAATTCTCAACAGTTGTCGATAAAACGGCATCGCACGCAGTGAGCAGCGTCACTTTTCTGGAACTATTCATTGTTTAAATATGAGAAAATGTATAGGAGAACATAGAGCATCAGAATAATACGAGAAATCAAAGAATTTTACCAGAACGGAAAAAAAGGTCTGACTTACTTGATGGAAATTGCGCTGCGGGCATCGCGCAGCGATCAGCTGCCGCCCCAGCGGGAAGACGATTGAACAATGCGCGCAGCGACCGGACACCGTCCCGCACAGAGGAGGGTAGATCAATATTGAATCGGGCGCGCTCGGCATGTTGCCAATGCTTGGAAGCCTAGCTGTGGTGTGAAGTCGTTCACGTTCTCATTAGCTTAGTATCGAAAGGCGATGACTTTTGCAAGAAAGGTGGTTCATATACAAAGGCAACGAAAATCTTGCGGAATGTTTACCACACGATTTATTGTAGATCATAAATGAAGCAGGAGAAAACGATACACATATTGGAACGAGATATCGAGAATTGGAAGGTGCAGCTGATCTTTGATCTTGACATACTATATTTCAACAAAATTTTGTTCTTTTATTCTCTATTTAGTGTGTGCCACTTCGTTGGCAACAGTTTGATTCAGTATTGTCATGTAAAATTTGCTTGATTCTTTTGATTGATTTCTTTTATTCGGTCGTGCCTTTATTTTTGCGCATCCGAGCAAATGTTTTTCGATCTTACTTCAAATGTATTTGGAATGAAATGAGGGGATATTTACTCGGAAATTATCTAGACTGGATAACGCATATGACGAGACATTATACGTTCTACTGCTTGAACAACCGACATAAACTGAAGTGATCTTAGACCCTCAGGACTTGTTATGGTATTCACTACATATGTAGACCAGTCGCATTGAGTCTTATATGGGGGAGGTAAGTGCTTGGCTCACAACCATAAAAAGAGACCCAAGATATGGCACGAAATCATGCGTGATTAAGAAGCAATCATCTTTACGATTTGTAGAGGGATTTTTGGAACGGATCCAAAACGCCTCAAGGACTTTGCGCGCCCAGATTTGACATGATTTCTTAAGGATATCTACTTTTACATCAAAACCATCACCCTCATGTGTCCGTGTGCTGTGCGTTTCTGGTGGGGTATTTGGTATAGAATTAGGTTAACTGGCTAGGTGTTCTTTTATACGGACATACAGTGGCCTACCCGTTTCGCCAATGTATTCGACGCCGCACGCTTGGCAAGAGATTGAGTAAACTGTACCTTTGCTCATGCTATCACCGTCTTCACCGTTAGGACAAATCATGCACTTTTTTGTTGTACATAGACGATCGTACAAGTGATTGCGGACTAGCTGACGCTCAAGATTATTCGCCGATCCTTTTTTGAACAGCTTCTTATGCTATACCTATTTCACTTTTCAAAAAAATAGCGCAAACGGGACCTTATTTTCAAAGAAGTTTTCGTTGAGTGGCACGTGATTTCTTTTGAACTTATCCTGGTGTCCTACAATTTCACATTGGCTTACATATTCTAGCCATTCGAAATGGCTATTTGCCATGCCAATTCTACGGATTCCACCTTGTGCTCTCTCCCAGTATACACACAGGCAGCTGTACGGAACAAGTTTTATTATGAGCGCCTTTTTTGTATATGAGGATCTGATGAGAGGTATTGAGCCAAAATGTCTTTATTGCTTGGCTTTCGGTACCATTTAGTAATGTAGCCGCCCAGATAGTTCTACTTACTTCTTGACTTTTACTTACTTTTTACTTTGTTTTACTACTAAAAACTGTTCTTCAAAACAAGCGACATTGAAAAGGTTGTCGGCGTTTCTGTTCTTGTTAAAAGAGTTTGACAGAGATCGAAATAAACAATAAAGCTCTTGGCGTCGATCAATCATTGAGGAACGTGCCATGTATTCGTCTTCCATTTTTTGCTTCGGTTGAGGTGATCGAATGCATATTTGGCCATAGCAGTGAATCGAGGTGTCCTCCGATGTATCAGGTAAATGCAGCTACCTTTAGACATGTCTAATACCAATCCACCAATCACCAAGAGATAGGAGGCTTGATAAGCCTTGAACGCTTGTTCGAGCCATCGCCCATCAATTGGTCAATCATGTCTGTCGCAAAGCACCTCGGATCCTTAATCTGTCAAATAAATGTCCATATTTTCATTCCATCGAGCGCGTGGACAATATGTTGGCTATGTATAACTCATGCGGTTCCGATCAGATTGAGCAGTAGCTTGAGCTCCGAAATGCGTGAAGGATACGATGAGTGACACCGGCGAGAAGCACTTGAAACTATGAATAAAGAGACACCCGTTGATATAGAAAAAGAAATGTGAAAACCACATTGATTTACATGAATATGATAGGTTCGGAAAATCGCCAGCGTTCAGAGTGCTTGTTGGGTTGAATCTGGCCAATTGTTCGTGGTTTGAGGACTGTTGTTCTGAGTTCCTGTCCTCGCCAGATTGTGTTCCCTCCTTCATTTTTTCTCAATGCTCGGACGATATCATTTTTTGTGACCAAAATAGCTCCGCGAAGGATCTGGGCACGCGTCTTCTCGAATAGACCTGAGACAGCGCCTGAAACTCCTTCGGCTATGAGGGCCAGGACGGGATTCCCAGTCGCTAAAAAGGCAACATCGCAGTAAGGGTGTCCACTGTCCATGTGTACCATGGGTCCGGAACGTTTGTGGGAGGTAGTATCTCTGCTTCTCTCCGAGAGACTGTTGGCTAGAAATTGTGTCTAACAGAACACTATATCCTTATAATCAATCTGAATCATATGCAACTAATTATATGCACATCGAAATGTTAACGGCAAATGTTTTGGTAAGAAAAGTCACTATTAGGAATGTCGTAGCTTCATTGTATCGACTGTATTCTGTACAATTACAGAAAAGAGGACTGCGTTAGCAAAAATACTAGTATGTGGTACTAGTGTAGGAGCTCACTATTTGCAATATTCGCCTATAGTCGGAAATAGAATAGCTTACCTAGTAGAATTTTTATTCACTTCTCAAGCCGTCACAATAAATTCAAAACATATTAGAATGAGCTCATAGTGGTAAAGAATTTGTGCAAATTGTAGAGGTATTTCCATCTCCAATGATTCTAGCATTATATTGTCTAATCGACAAAGCAGAGCTCCATCAGCATCAGTTGTTGGATGCCTTACCACTGTGCACGTGCAGCCCTTAATACATCTCTTTTGTAAAGGAACCACTTGATGTAGGCTATTTCTGATCTGGATTACGGTAGCCACATGTCCTATCATACGGCTGATCATGTTTAAGTGAATAACTATCTTTCTGCATATTTTCTCAAATGGTTTTCTTCTGCTTTGAAGACCTTCCTCTCCTCATATTGCGCGTGATTTTATTTTAGATGATGCATAATGTGCTATTCTTCACACTTGTTTGTTTAAAAAACATAACATCTGTAATTACTGGAGGTGATCTCCTCTTATTGCAACTTCCAAAACATGTTATATCCTTATCAGGTTATATCGTTTTGAGCGGGTCTATAAGAAAGCGGTTGAAAGAAGAGATATGATCCATTATAACAGCTACGTGCTCGACTGCCGGTCACCGCAACGTCAGGTAACACCATCATTTGATTTGGAGTGATTTTTTTTTACTCGGCGTTGATGCCTTTAAAGAGGATTATTTAAGATCAGGGGATTGGCTGAACCGAGGGAGGGTGGTACTGATGAGTCCTACAGGACGAAACAGGTGCCTATATGCCACTAGACGTAACAGCTCAAAACATGTTATATCCTTATCAGATATTAACTCTATTTAGTGGCAACGCTACTCGTAAATTGTCTATTGGGGTCTCTTTATTCATCCTCATGAGTAAATGACGTGTTAACACATTACCTATGTGAAGTTCGGTCATGATTGATTGGACTACGTCAGTTCATTGATAGGTTGGTTTATTACGTAATATATCGTTGAAACGTTATTTGTCTATCTTTCGTTTCGAGTATTTTCTTAAGGCCACATCTCAAATTTCAGTATGCCTGATAATTATTTTGAACCATTCATTTCAATGGTCTATTAAAGAGGGCTGACTTATAGAACCCGATGCCCGTGTTTCGATCTTGCGATCTCGTCAGTCGGGCAGCCACCCTTTCGTCTTTTTTGCCAATCGTGTGTGGGTGCTCCAGCCCCCACACTAAGAGTTAGCGACGACGAACATTTTACACTCTATGTCCATGAAATCATCACGAACACAGAGTGTTCATGTTGTACACTCGATTGCTCTTGGCTGGGGCTCAAAAATGATCGCCAGGCATATTGAAATTTAAACTGTGGTCTCAAGAAAACACTCGAAACGAAAAATGTGATATGTTAAATATATTGGCTAGGAGCAATCGAGTGTATAACATTCTGTGTTCGGTGATAATTTCACTGGACATAGAGTGTAAAATGTTCCTCGTCGCTAACTCTTAGTGTGGGGGCTGGAGCACCGACATAGGATTGGACGAAGGGGTAACTGCCCGGCTGACGAGATTGCAAGGTCGAAACACGGTATCGGGCTCTATAAGTCAGTCCTCTTTAACAGACCACTGACATGCGTGGCTCAAAAGTGATTGTCAGGTTATTAGCATAATTAATTGATACTGATATATGTAATTATTGTTTATTATAGGCCGTCTTCTCATGTTATAAATATAAATAATGAACCGAAAAGTCGATATTCGAGCTGCCACAGTTTGGCGCATCGACCTTCACCATTGAACTACTACTCGCTGCATCCTCTTCGTTTACTAACACGCAGGCAAATAACCACAGTATGTTAGTTGGGCGTTTACTGGGAATAAATTTTTCCGTTGCTTAGGAGCTACGAGTCACCTAAAATATCTGTTTAGTCTCTCAAACGACAGACTAGCGTTCTTGTTTGATTCAGATAAACTGCTATACCTAAAATGAATGACGGAATGGCATCAATTTCAGGATGTCGGATGCCTGGGCTTTCAACGTGTAGTGATCAACATCGGCCCCTTTTCTAGCGCCGTAGGAGAAAGGTAAAATTTGTGCTTTACACCTCGCCGAACAGACCTCTTTCTTTAGACTATCAGTAATCATATCTCATAATTATTATTTGTGTCAACATCTTTTGGGGTCTGTTAATGGGCTCTCCTGCGGCCCATACACCTGTTTCGGCCTTGAGCAGCCTCGTCAGTCGGGCAGAGCCCTTTGTCTCTAGCTAATTTTCTCGAGGTGCTTTAGTCGCCCATACTAGGCCAACGAACGAGTTACAGAATTGCTCTCAAATGAACAATTACTAGATCGGTTTAATTTTCAATGTACTAGTTATTATTTGAGCTAGCATGTCATGTGGTCTGTTAATTGGCTTGAATTTTTCTGTTAAATTCAAATTAACAGCCAGAAGCAGTCGAGTGTACAACACTGCCAATCTAGTGATCTCTATTTAACGGCAATTGTGTTAACCGTTCATCGTCGTCTACTCTTAGTATGAGGGACTGGAGCACCCCGAAAGGATTGGCTAAAGGCCAAGGGCTCTGTCCGACCGACGAGGCTGTTCAAAGCTGAAACGCGTGTATTGAGCTGTATAAGAGCCTATTAACAGATCGCATGGGATATTGGATCAATAAAAGTTATGAGATATGCTGAAGTTTGAGGGTGGTCTTAAGAAAAGACGACACGTACGCGGCAATATCAGTAATCACTTAGTGCCATAAGTATCAATAATTCTAATGCTGTGCTTATCTTGTGGAAATACCATTTAGCAGGGAAAATAAGGTATAGTTTTACATTTTTGGCTAGCTTTTTAGTGGCCTGCTCACGGAGCGCTGAAGAAGGGGAGCTTGATAGGGATGAGGAGGAGGGTGAGTGATCAATCGCGTTGGACATTTTTAATCAACTGATAATTTTTCTCCGCCCTGGAAGAAACTCTAGATAGAACGACTGATTTAGATACTACGAAAGTTCCTCTACACGTTGATATGCTTTTCATGCTTCCAGCGAGTTATACGCTTGATAAAAATGAAGAGGAACGGCGGATGTGAAACACAATTTTATTTCAGATTTTTCAGTGTTACAAAAGGCTCTTTTCAAAAACCGAATACATAATGCTGTAGCCAGAAAATTAAGCTTTCTAACGATTAGTAACAGTCCTATGAAAAGTTTCTGCCCGGCGAATGAGGTCGCTTTCATTTGTCTACATTTAACAGAAAAGTACCGATATTTGTGACAAATTAGCTTATGGAACTGCTAAGTCGACGGAGCACGAAGCGCCCTTGTGATCTCGAGTTTTAGGAGAAGCAATGGGATGAATGGAATTTACTCGTACATTATTACTTCTAGGGTCATCGTCTGTGGTAAGCGATCTGTGAATTCAGTCCGCAAAGGGCACTTACAATTACTTAACCATTGGAACTTTCATGAAAAAAGTGGGGCATTTTTCTTCACATCATTCTACTTCTTCGATAGTTCTCCCTTACATCTGAAAGATCGAAGCTGTTTAAGTGTAAACAAATTGTGTACAACCGTTAGCGGATCATCTTGTGCAAGCACGAATTCGATATGATAACTTACCAGGTAAGACCACGGATCTCTCTCATCGAGGAATCCCGCCCGGTTAGTCGCGAGGGCGCGTGGCGCGACCCAAGGTGGTGGATAGGGGAACTCAACGCAAATCAAAAGCGACCGTGTGCTTCCCAGAGACGCAAGTGGATTTGGCGGATAAGTTTCGTGCTTCTGCAGTGCCAATTTGACAAAACTCTATTTCTACGAGTCAAGTCGGCCAAAAGCCTGCAATCAAGCGGCTGGGAAGTACATGGGAGGCGGTTAGGGCCCCCTCCAACGAATAAGCACCTTCCGCTCCTCCGAGAGAAACTGGCAAACTACTCGTGAGTACCCAGCTCCCACGTTTAGAGCCTAACAAGCTATACGTTGAGTATCAAGCTGCTAGAAACTGCAATAAATATGGGCTTCATTACCCTGACTCCAAAGAGCCCCGGTACGGCAGCGTCGGGTAGGACGAGTACGGAGAGGCTGCTAAAATCTCACGGCCACACTAGGCTGTTGAAATCTAAACGGACTAAAATGACGATCTGCACTCCAGAAAAGTTCCAATTAATTGGTGTATTGAGAGTAATATTCAGTTGTGTTTAGGAGCTATACTGCCCAAATGTCCGGAAAGTATTAATTTGAAACGTTAAAGGTGCCTCTGATTTTATTTACCTTAAATATCTTTATTTACTTTGCTCTTATGGGCATATGCCTGTTCAGAATGAGCTGATTCTGTTCAGCTTACTGAGTAACTCAGCTGCAAATAAATATCGTCAGGTTGTCGGATCAGCAGAAGAGCCATCAAAGGAGTTTTCGTCAACCTGTGAAGCGATACAAAGCATTATGCTTCCAACAGAGTCAAAGGAAATTTTCTACAGCTCGTGACCGACAGTGAAACGCCAATGTGAGCTTACTGCAGTTATTTTCACTCATATTTTCTAGTTTAAAAGTGTTTGATTAGATAAAACTTCTACTTAGACAGGAAATACACCATGCACTACAAAGTGATGATTTTCGAACAACTTTCCATGTCACAAACTTCCTCTTTTAATTAACAATTTTTTTACATCTCAGCTTCGATTGAGTGCATTTGAGATGATGCGCATTCATCACGATACGGGCTTAATAAGAGTTTCAAGACTATGCGCATCAATTTAAGCATATTTTGTCAGCATTTACTTTGCAGCACAAATTATTTCCACACCGACAAATTTTTACACCACATTTCTACGTCATCACTGTCACACACATAATCGCCGTTTGACAGTCAAAGCTTTTCTTTCCTGGCAGATAAGGAATAAGCATATAGAATCAGTACTAATTCAAAGAAAGCTCTAGTAATCTTTGAATCAGTTATCAAGAGTTCCGTATTTAGTTAAAGTAGATTTTCCTTGCGTCTACGAATTCCGCTAGCTGGCGAAGAAAGAACGGAACCTTGGGTTATTTACTGGTGAAGAAGCAGATACCAACGATATTGCTGAAAAGAAAAATGTACTTACTGTTGGCAAGTTCTCCTTTGCCATTTAGTGGATAGGATATCACCTGGGCGTTTGTGAAGACAACGGTATTTGCCGTGTTCTGGCTTCCGATCCATACTGTATTGATAAGTATTGATGCTAATTCTTGATATTATTATTATTGCTATTATTATTATTAATGTTGATACTATCGATATTGATACATAGATGGTAGTGACAAGCTAATGGGTAAACTCATGTCGCAGTATCGTATAGTGTCACTTTTATCTTTCCGAAAGTGCGGCATCACTACACTGCTCTTAATGTGCTGCGCCACAAATGAAGCAATAGTCAATGATTATGCAGCAGAAAATTAGCCTGTTCATTCACTCATTGCACATCTTCTTTCACTTCAATTCAAGTTCTTTAGAATTTTGTTGATTACGAGCACAAAAAATTCATTGCTCTTCATAATTATTATTTGAGCCAACGTGTATGTGGCCTGTTAATGAATTCTTGTACAGCACGATACACGTGTTTCGACCTTACAACCTCGTCACTCGGTCAGGCCCTTCGTCTTTAGCAAATATTCCTCTCGGAGGCCTCTACTCCTTCTAAAAAGAGGTAGCCGACGTCTTGTTTTCTTCGGATTCTTTCGCACTCGACAAAAATTCGATAAAAAACCGACCAATTTGTTTTTTATTTACATCATATAATTGACATGTTGCACTCTTATGGCGACCTACAATCGGAAGTTTTTTCCTTCAAATTTGTCGTTCTCAATTGTTGTGAAAACATGAAATGATGAAAAGACAGTGTAGTCATCCGCGAGTGTCATTGGGGTTAAATAAAGAATCTGCATTCCGAAATAGAGAATGTGCTGTACTCTCGTCTTGAGTTAAGCGAAAACTAGCATTTTCATGTTTGTTGCCAGCCGTAAATTATCGATTAGAAATCACTTTAGACTGTGACATCGAAAGACTTCCACTTCGTCAAGATTGGTACACCTTCGGCGTTGCTACTACTAGTTGTAGGGATGAGTCTGTAAAGCATGTGGATTTGATGAGGCGTGAGTAACGTTGAAACCTACGAACACCTTTCGAAATGCCACACCAGACCTCTTAAAGGTTCAAAAATATTCTGTCACATTGTGTTGAAATTTCTGATGCGTGAATATACATTTGTCCAGGTGGATTTAGATCCTATTAGCAGTATTACCTAATGATTCCCAAAAAATTGAAGTGAAAAAATTGTAAAATTTGCAAGGTTTGCCTTTTATCTACGAAAATTACAAAAAAGCATCCAATCAGCGAAATTGGGAACGAAATTTATGGTGATTGTACTGGAGATCATGTGGGTAATACACTTTGATAATGATTTTGTTTAGACTGATGCGGCAAACTCTGCGGCCAGCGAAAGCATTATGGAAAAGTTCTGTTACACGCGTGGAAATCCATTTCACTATATCTTAGGCTTCACTTCTTCTAGAGGGAAGTGAAGGTATATCAATTGATTTAAGTTTTCAGTCTAGTCAGTTTTCACTGTTGCTTATAAACTATTTTCCAGAATCATACCAAAGCCAAAGCCCAATGTGATGTATGCCGTAAATCGCTGAAAAATCTAATCACTTTGTGGAAACACAAGAAATTGTATTTGGGGGCGCAGGATTTGCAGTGCATGTGTAATGTTTGTGATCGACTATTCTAGGTTGAAAAAGTTGCTATCGTAGTGCTTTTTACTTTGGTGAGAACAAAGAATTTCAAATCATCATCAGAATTTCATTACAAGATAAATGGACCCTCTTCACTCACATCAGCTGCGCAAAACAGCTCGAAATCGCTCGGCAGCCGACACGCAGACG
This sequence comes from Parelaphostrongylus tenuis, assembly GCA_019055375.1. NCBI lineage: Eukaryota > Metazoa > Nematoda > Chromadorea > Rhabditida > Metastrongylidae > Parelaphostrongylus > Parelaphostrongylus tenuis. Next base: position 161,231 of record JAHQIW010002010.1, read on the forward strand.
TATTCTGACGACACTATGCCACGTCGTGAACATTGTGTTGGATCTTATAGAAAACTGGTACTACTGTGCAAGTATTGCTTGTGCTCGAAGTGAATTAAACGAGTAAATACGAGGTGCAGTGGATCTAAGCAATACCTTTATTTACCTTGTTTCATTACTGCTCATCGGTGATGTGTTCTTGGGCGTTATAGCGTTCGACAAGTTGTATAATTTAGATCGAATGCTCATATTGTATAATACTGAAGGCAATAGTGATATGAGAACTGACTATTTCAGGGTTTAATGTTTATTGTCTCAGAACGCGTGAATCGTTGAGTGTAACAAGCAAAATTCCATGCAACGCGGGCAAATGTTGACCGGTATTGATATTTAGGACAAATTGCTAATGATCGATGCTTATTTTATAAACTATCGTCTGCAAAATAAATGTTTTGAACGAAAGATTAGCAGCATCACTAGAAGGTTAAAAAAATTTGGGTCAGAAATATCCAGGTTCTTCAAAGAAGTGCTCCATAAATTGATGATTGTGAAGTCTATGAAGGCTTATTACGACCACGTACTAAAAGTCACGCCATATAAAGTTCTAGAAAAAGTTAAACATTAATGAAAATGTGTTCTCGAATTAAAACTTTGCATATTGTCAGAAATTAAAAAGCACGAAAGGTAAATGCATTGTTCCCCTATTGGTGGGCTGGTCTTGAAAATAGGAATTCTTAAGACATCTGGGCGCTCTCTATACCAAAAAAAGAATTTTGTAGAAGCATTTAGTAAAATACCATATATTTTCTAAGCATAAATTGTCACCAGCGTACAAATTTCATTTTACAATTATCATTACATCCACTGTGAAGTTCAAGCGAAGCGCTGTTCACTCATGGCGTAAAGCAAGATCTTGACTCATTTCACGAGTGATCGCGCTAAGACGACTTACATGTGGAGTGCAATTTTTGTTTTGTCGCTTGAGGAGTACTTCTTTGTTTTAAAAGAAACTCCAAATAAAACGTATGACTCTATTTCTACAGGTTTCTTTTAAACATTCATACACGCGGCCAGTGTAAAGCATAATTTATGATTTGAATACTATGGCGCTATAGAAGAGTCTTTGCAAAAAAAAAAACATGCAGCGCAGTAGCCAGAGATTTAAGCTAGCGAGAGATTCCTAACACTTCCATGTATAATTCTTGTCCAGCTAAAGGGCTGTCATTTGCTCCTTGATAACAAAAATGATGCATTAATTGTTATAGTAGATATAAATCACTATCCTATTGAGCATCCAGTTCGATGCATGTTCAATTCAACATCCATTATAAGTACAGACCTTAATCTTCGTTTCAGATCTAGGCTGCTCAAAATGTTGCTGAGATATCGGCACAATTGTTATGATAAATATTTAGTGACCTTTTCAAACCTGATCATTATAGGCGCTACGTCGCCTTGCGACAACATGTCGCATTTTCCACCAGAAAACCTCCAAAATGGATATCGAGCCATAGTGGTGCCATTATAGTGACCATTTTTTTGCATCAATCTTCTGCACCGAAACAGATGATCAGTGTTATTGATAAGCTTACCTAAACGTGTCACAAGTACTTTGTTTGCGTGAAAAGTCTTTATTCTCTGAGTTTTGTAGAGAACGGCGAGGCTAAATCTTTATTAACTCAAATGATCACATCAAATATCAGCATGAATTGATCCACACAAAATATACAACAGACAGCTCAAAGTGTAACAAAATTTCCTACACCTAATCATTTAACATGATATGAATAATGAGACCTTCATGTTACATCGACCACTAAGAGAGCATCGATCACCAATAATGTTTTGGTACTTCCCGTTTCAAGGCTTTTCGCGTTGCAATTCTGACAGGCTCATTCAAAGGGCTGTACATAAAAAGTAGAGCAACTTCCTTTGATTTATCCTGCTTTTGACGAAAAAAAGAAGAGTATTCATGAAGCTGATAATTTCAGTCTTTATTTATCTCTCACAATAAAATTGCAGTGGCTCACGTTTTGCCTGCATCGCCTTCGTCGAAGCCGTTTTGTTGCTTTATGGTCCACTAATCGTTATGTAGACCTGCGACAACGAGTCTTACATGGGCGCGCATTTATTGACTACCTCGAATCTGTTTAACAAGAAAACATTGAATTTCTCAATTCAAGCCGAGCTGAGGGGGCAGCCGGACGTGAAAATTATTTCTCACGATTCCAATGACAAGTTCACTAAACCTAATACCTCACCCCTATAAGTATCCTAGCGGTGGGTGTACATTAACATCTAACCTTTTGAACTGATTTCGCATTAGGTTTTACTGCATAAAGAAAATCAGGCTAAATTAGATATGTTACGATATGGTATGCCTAGACTATGACGAAAACAAAACAATCGAAAAGTTAGTCTTCGATTTCAAAAGAGAATATACCAGCTACGTATAAGTTTTTTTCAGAACAAACGGGCATTTTGTAAGCTAACTTGCGCATTCTCTCTTTTCTAGAAAGCAATGGTGGTCGACCTTTCCTAAAAAGTTGTTCGTGACGCTCAGAACCTAGCCAATGGCGCAACAAGAACAGTCGGTGTGGTATTATTCCAGAACAAACTGCGAACATGTTCTCGCACTTCTTTATTGAAAATAAAGAGCATTATCGATGAGGACATGACGCCGACGATAATAGTGAGATTTGCGAAAGCAAAGACGAAGAAGCGTGCATAACCTGTTATGCCAACGATGGGGATTATTCTGAACATCGCCAAATTAACAACGAACAGTGCACTGGCTGGTATTGTCTGAAATACAGATGAATGAGTAAAGTTATCACTCTTGATGCAAATAATTGGAAGAACTGCAGAGTGGTAAAAAACGCTGTTTAAGTTGATTAAGAGATGGAGAATATAGTGAGTGTTTGAGAATTCGAAGTTCCTGTTCAAACAAGAAACATGTATATTCGTTGATGCAATGGTTTAGCATTACGCTTCCGGAAAGAGTGAGATCTGGGTTCGAATTCCGGCTGATGCAAACGTTTTTGCACAGCACTCGACATTATAGAGTATGTTTAATTCGTTTGAGTCTTTTCCAAATGCCCTTAGACACTTGTTTTTGCAAAAATCACATATGAAATATTGATGAAGACAACATTCTGCACTCGTTATCTACTAAAAAGCATTCACTACCTCTCAAAGTCTTACACACATTTAATGACAGTCTAAATTGCTCCTCCTGCTTGTGTAATATATCACCGACTATTTTGCTTGTCCTGTATTGACTGAGGGTCACAGATAAGATCTCTCTTATGTTTTTGTACTGCTTGTCAAATCAGTCCAATGAACATTCTGTAATGTCTGGGTATACAAACATCTTCAGCACTGTAAAAGCTTCTAGAGAAGTTTACACCTTTGTCCGAAACACCTGGAGTTGAATATTACGTAAAAGTCGCCATTAGCTTTGAGATTCACACTATTTCCCTGCTCGGTCTTCATGGCACAACTTTTGAAGTAGTCTGGACCTAATTTCAACGACAGGTACTCGTAGTCTTTCATCAGGTAACTGATACAACTTATTTTTTGATGGTCAAGTCACCGTTACGGCCCTCTTAGTTTTGCAATGCTGTTATGGTTGATTCGTGTTTATTAAACCTTGATTACCCAAATTTGAAGTTTACTATGCCATGGAGCTGTTGTGGCAGCTAGTGATAGGAAGACGAGAACTCTTTACTGAACTGTTGCTCTGTATGTTGTTTATTCACAAAATTTTTCAAAATTGAAATAATGCTTCTGTTTAGTTACGAGACTTAGACGGTAACGTTCGCAATAGAAATAATGAAATTAGCATTTTAACACATATTACTTGCACGGTTTTAGTGTTCTTGTTTATGAAATGAAATCTAGCTCAAACTGTCACGAAACTGCAAGTTTTTGAAATTAAGGAGTAATTCTCTACCGTCTTCAAAAGTTGAGAGCAGTTGAAACAACGGGGGCGGCGTGACCTAGTGCTTGTGATGCACGTCGCGGCGCGCGCGCTAAACCTCTCCCCGACACTCTCCGTCAATCAGCAACGACCGTCTTGTGGAACGCCACAGCCAGGCTATCTATGCTCGAGATTGCAAGGAGACGTTCTCAACCAGTATTCTACAACGATCAAGAAGAATACAAAAAGCGAAGTGAATGCTAGAAGTACTGGGATCCGCGCAGTGAAAAAAAACAGTGTGAAAATAGATTAATATAGCGTCATAAAAGTTAATACGACTAGTCTAGGATGATTTCGTTGCTTCGCTCTACTGCTGTAAATTCGATGATTGCTACGACTCGCTAAATGTTATTGTATTCCACGTTGAGACATTCGAAAGTGCCTTGCCAATTATACTTCATTTTATGTTGTACTCACATATTCCATGCAGTAGCCATGACTCATAAAATCTATCAAATTTGAAATAATAATTTAGTGCAAGTAATAGAATCAGCCAATGAACTGTTTTGAGAGATTGTTCCGTCTATATCATCAATGCAAAAGAAGATCTTTCGCGATCGATGCCCACTATACCATCTGCTACGGACAAAAAATCGACTGCAAAAACTCTGGAAAAGGACTCTTGTGAGGAGAAATAAATCACCATACTTTGCTCATACAGGTCACTCGGGAAGCCTCACTAGCGTCACTACTTTAAGTTGAATACGTGTGGTTATTGAGTTTTTATAAGGTCCTTCAATAGCACTAATGCAATAAGCGCCAAGCTTATTAACCAGAAGTAACTAAAATTGCCCAATTTTGGTGCGTTTCAGTTATGCATTATTTTGCAACTATTCTGGTATATAACTTGCCTATATTTGCTATAAGATGGAGCTGTGGTGGGAACAAATTCGCTTGCAACTCATGCACGAATGGCGCGTAGGGAAAATGTCAGTGAAGCGGCGCGCAAGATTAATAGAGACTCCTGTGGACGGCCCGCGCGTAACTGATCCTTCAAACTGTTCTCTCCATAACTGAGCTTCACGAAACACTTCCTATCCATCCTGTGTGCATTCGCATCATCGCCCAAACTCCACCAATCTTGCGCTCCGCTTCAGTAGCAATATCCCCTACGCGCCATTTGTGCATGGGTAGCAAGCGAGTTTCCCGCGACAACTCCCTCCTAGAGAAAATATGATCACTTTATGTAACAAAATGTTCGCAAGAAAGTGCGCAATTGAACTATACCAGAATCATTAATTAGTTATGGTTAATAAATTTGGTGTTTACTGCTCTGATGCTAAAACTTATAGAACGGATAATCACTGAATATGAATGTCATTATATGTCGTTATCAAATCTTCTTCAAAACTCACCCATCCTATTATTTGTAAGACTTTTGGCTAATTCAAAAAATATCAGCGATCAAAAAGTTTGTTAAACCGAAATCCACCCTTCATATAGAGTTTATATACCATGGAAGAGAGTATACCGAAGAAGACAGGAATTTATCCATGGCATTGACTGCTTTTAAAACATCGCAATAAACATTCAATATAAATTTTTAAGAGTGTTTGGAGCCTTAGCCGAGGTTGATACGCCAGGGCCATACACATGTGCTTCGGAGGTCTCGCTCCCCTCGCTAGTAGCCCACAGCCCACATTAAGCGCTGCATTATTTTTTTCAAGTTCAGGGATTTATTCCAAGTTCAAGCTATATGGATCAAAACCTTTCCATATTATTTACTTTGTATCGCAAAATTGAACCCTGATTCTAAAGGCGTTATGAAAAAATTGAATAAATTTGTTTGGAAAGGTAGCCAAATAGAACATGATAGAACACCACTGTCGCTTGTTCCCTGTTTGGTGATTACTCAAATGAACAGGCTACTGGACTTTTTCAGACATGTATTTTAAAAACGATATTTATCCCATGGAACCTGTGCAATGCATCAAAAATTAGCATATTTCTGGTGAATTTTGCTTCCACTACATCAAAATTTTTTATATTTTTTCTCTAACTGAAAAATTGCTGCTGTGGAAACTGTATCCTGAGTATAGTAATGTAGTGCAGATAAAAGGTTGAGCAAAAAAATCTGAAAATTTTTGGAAGTTCCATTTCTGACATTCATGTGCTTCTTATTGATAGTTCGAATATTACATTGAAATTGAACATAATAATTGCTGATAGTGACAAAAATATGGCCAAGAAGACCAAGGACAAGTCTGAAGGGTTGGACAGCACCGAAGTATTTCCTCACCCTGCCTACACTCCAAACGTTGCTCCATCCGGCTATGGCCTATTTCGATCAATACAACACTTTCTGGATGGCCGTCGATTTGAATCATTTAATGAAGTTGGAGAACAAAGGATAAAGATGAAGCTTAGCGCAGATCAATTCGTGAAGGATGTGCCATGCATTCGTGTTCAATTTCTAACTTCGTTTGAGGTATTGGATGCATATCTGACCTTTATAATGACTCGCGGTGGCCTCTCGCTGTACCAAGTCAGTGCCGCTTATCCTCCTCCCACACAAGTCTAAGACCAGTCTGATACCAATTTGCCGACCGCGAAAAGATGGATGGTTTGGTGAACCATAAGCGCAAAATCGAACCATCGACCTCGTGTTCGACGCAGAGCACTTCCAACCACCGCGCCGCATGCGCTCCAAAAGAAGTTGGAGAAATACATCAAGAATTCCCGATTCCAATTAGCCAGAATGGTACTTGAGATTGTCCGGAATCTTGCAGAATGATGGCAGAAAGTTGTGGAGAACGATAGTCCATACTTTAAAGAAAAGCTATTGTCGTTTTTTCGCCAATCTACGCATAAAAACGAGACTTTCAAAAAAAATTCCTCAGATTTTTTCGTGCCCATAGGCATCATTCATTGTTGACTGCACGTTCGTGTTAGTTCATTCTATATCACGTAAGTTTTCTTATGAGGTTATTGAAAAAAGTGTCGACTATCACGCAGTTGAAAAGTGACGGATTTCCTTTTTATGGAGTCGTTGCAAACATATGATAAAAGTACGGTGTGTTCCGATGCCTTTTATGCTCCACCAGAATTGAAAAGTTAGAAGTGCTCGATGGCAGCAGTAATTCGTGTGACAGCACAGACAGTATTAATCGTTTTTCTAATCTTCTCATACATTTATACTTCGCTCAAGGCTCAACTGTTTTGATCAAAACTTTACGCAATCGTTCTTTTTCATACAAATGGTTTCGCTAGCTCTCAAGTTCTTATTCTGATAGCAGTAATTCTAAAAAAACCGTGGAAGCGCCATACGAACGAGTGCTACACGAAAAGTCGTATCTCAGCTATGTATATCTATATCTGCTGCCAACCTGTCAAACTCGAGATAAGAGAGCAGATACGGACAAAAACATCTACCTTTTCTAGCTTCTCTGAAGGAACTGTTCAGACAGTTTCTTGACAACCTGGTCCTTGCTAACCTTTAGGCTTTTTGCCTTTTCTTGCCTCATAATTAAAGAGTTAAATGAATCTCACTAACACTTTGAATAAGTAGTCATGCTACCATAATCTACAGGAATTCGATATTAAATAGCTTTTACAGTGGTGTTATGATGCTATAGCTATATGTCCAAAAATGGTGAGTGGCATGCAAAACTCTGAACCTCAAACGTATGTTGAGCCCGTTTCACCCTTGTTTTGTATGTGCTAACCAACACACTTTTGAAGTTGAACACTTTGTTCTGCTATCACTATTTCGCCGACATAAAGTATGAGAGCTATTAGAAACCAGCTGTCAATGGGGATCTGATGGGTATATAGTTTGCCAGTAGCTCTGATGACTTACACCGCAGAAAAAGTTATGAGAGGTTAAGGGCCCCGGTAAATTAATCATTAGCACGCCATCACCCGCTCCCTGTAAAGGTGAAACGAGAGTTCACCTTCCTACTATGGTACGGAAATACATAAATACAGACTTTCAAAAGTGCATACCATTTTTAAGTAAGTTTTCAAGTAGCCGTAAGGAAATTGCAACTCCGTGTTTTTCTAGTGGCACAGTAGGATACGAAATACAGCCAGAAGCATGCTGAGATGTAAGCGGAACGTTGCGATTTTAACTAGTGTTGGCATAAGTAGGGTTAATGCCGATTTGTGTTTCGCACATCATACTTGTTGACGAGTGACTGCTGATAGCACACATAGATGTAAATCTTGACTGAGAGAAAGGCAAAGCAAGGGTTTCTGTTGTTAGGTTAAACAACACGCCAGCATCAAACCCCACCTAGTGTTCCGATTGTGCTCTTTTTCAGTAGTAAGCTTTCAATAAATTTACAGATTTTTTCTTTTTATCCTACGTTACTCAACCAAGAAGTTGAAAAGAGATAGAAAAAACGACAAATTTCTACCTGCACTAGAAATGCCGTCTCTCTTTTCAACAACCCATCATCGACATTATGTTGCGACGTCCTGATTTTTATATAAATAACAAAGTACATAAGACACATTAGAACTGCCACTACTTGGTGTTGAAACGTCAGAAGCTGAAAGAAAGAAAGTTTTCTTTTGCTGTTCTACAAGTTTTAAGGAAATATGACAAAGTAGAAATGTTCAAAACTCCGTTTATCAGTGCTTAAAGATCAAAATAAAGTTTCTCTGACGGCCATTCCCTAAAGCACATCGTGTGGCGTCACTTTGACGAATTGAAATAGTGTATTCCTTCCAAATGCAACTGATAACTTACATCACTAGCCAAATCGTAATGTTGGGAAGTACGAAGTTCTCTTTACTGGCATAGTATGCTATTGTGCGATGTAAAATATAGTCATTATAATCCTATAAGAGGTGCAATCTGATGTATCCACAATGTGATCACACAACGACTGTAGCTTTCTGCGTCAGAGCGGTCGCCTTACACCAAGCCAGAGCCCTAGCTCTGGCTTTCTCTTAAGCTCGAGGCTTTGCTAGCATATCAGCATAACTGTGGTTATGTCTTTTGGGTCAAATGTCTTCAAACATTGTGGTGTGTTGGGTGAAATTTTTTGTAAAACATTCATAGCTCTTGATTTGAGGCTATTTGCTGTAAACTAAGTCTACAATCACTCACTGGTTGCTAGACTGCTGCTAGATTTTTTCTGGGAAAAAGTATGTAACTTATAGGCGGTGACTGTCTGTGGTAAGAAACGAAGAGCACTTCAAAAGCTTCTGTACATCTAAGCAAAAAGAAACTCATCCAGCATTAAGCAATGTATTCGTAGGAGAAAAATAGAGGGTCAATCGGGAATATGCAAATCTGACGACGTTTTGAGTGGGTCGGGCTTGAGATGATCAGCCGAATAAGATAGATCACGACTACATGTTGTCTTGACACGAAACTATGTGCAGCGAAAACATCTCTTTTTTGTTATCTCGCGCCTTTACCTAATCTTGGGTACTTTTGTTGTCTTTTTCAAAATGAGCAGTTAAGTTCTTACTTTGTCAAATTCAAACCCCTTGGCTTTTTCCTCCGCGCAATCCAGCCATATGTAAAACTCTGAAAGTAAACGTTGTTTTGCTTGTTTTCAAAACATTGAAAGAATTCATCAAAAGCGTTTCCAATTCGTATTTCTAAGTTGTATCATGTCACACCAACAAATTTCGACAAAGCCTTGTCCTTAGGTCTCCAATGAAAAATGTTTGCGTAAACAGTGTAGCCGTAAGGCCGTAGTGTTTAAACTCACCGTCTTTGGAAAATTCTAGTCTGCATCCAATAAGTTCGCTCAGTATCATGGTAAAGATAGTGTATATCCATACAATGCCAGACAATCTGGAATCAAGGAAAAGAGCAAAAACTCTTAGATCATTTGTCAACAAAAAGGTGAGCAAAAACTCACATGATTGTATTTTTTGCTGAGAAAAGAATGCCGTTGACCCTTGGAAACACAAATATAGTGAGCCTGTTGATCGTGAGTAAGAATGTGAGATGAAGTGTAACCAAGAATGCCGCGCTATGAACGTAAAGAGGCACCTTATAAAAGATGAAACCATCACCCATATACTGAAACTTAGAGAACATTATGTTTCGAATCAAGGTTTCAGTGTTATTGACTACGTGAATGGGTATGGCTGCTAGAGTAACCTAAGTTGAGCTTAACTACATGGGGATCTCTAGTGATGAAATCGTGCATGACTAATTGACTTTTCAATGCGGGAATTTTGTTTGACTACAAGCAGATTTTCCTAATTTTTCACTCAACTAGTCCGTGTCTCTAATTCCGATAACCTTACAGTATGCTCTGGAAGACTTGTTTTTTTTCTGTCGCGCTCAACGTCACTGAGGATTCACTACTGGAGATTGATTTAGTTAAGCTAATATCTCAAACCGTACTAATTTTCTACTGGAGTTATTAGATATTAGATAGTACTCAGTGATTTATCCCTACACTTAGTAGAGACGAGAGGTTAGAGCACGCGCTCCCAGATAGAGTGAGATGTGGGGTCGAGTCTCGTCTGACGCGAAAGTTTTGCACATCACTCTACATCAAAGGGTACATTTACGAGATTGTAAACACATATTGACATCAAAGTCACTTTACTGGTTTTTTAGTTTGATTTGCTCAGTTAACCTTTTCAAGACCGCTAGTTGTTATCGCCACGCGCAGTGCAAATCACAGCCATTGCGCGATTTTTGTTATTTGATTAGGGTTTTTCACCGTTTTGGAAATAAGTTTATAGTTTCTTATTACGTTTCGATACTTTATGATTTTCTCTATACTCCTAGGTTCTTGGTGCAAATATATCGCTTATGTTTGAACAAAAAGCTCTCTTTTAGCATGTAATCATAGTAATATTGACATTCTGGCATTTCAATGACTTGTAAAATAAAAATAATGATTCAAATCGAGCGGTTTTCTTCCCAATCAACCTCCTTTTTGTAAACCTCTCTTGCAACAGTATCAATGTGATGATGATAAAACATGTTTTGATTCGTTTGTGAGGTCTAAGGAGACAGAAGGCTGTTTCGTCATCAAAACTCTTCAGTAGCACAGCCCCTCGATTAGTCGATCTGTTGAGGCTGATACTCCTCTTTGGAGGAATCGACACCAAGTAATAAATCACCACAAGCTACGTGATTAAATCTTTTGACATTGCAGAGACTAGCAGTCGACCTTCTGGCTGTGAATATGAATCATATCTCTTAATGGCCCAGTTTTAACACCCACAAGCTCCACTGCTTGTCTTTTGCAATGTCAGGAGATTCTTTCACCTGACTCATGGTCAATTATCACTCGGCGTCATTTCTGCCCAAAGGAGTATCAGCCTGAAGGGATTGTTGAATCGGAGGACTGTGCTACTAAAGAGTCGACAAGGACGAAACAGGCGTGTGCCTAACCATTGGACCTGACAAACGGCTCAAAACATATCACTAGCAGTTTTTATATTCTTTGTTATATACAGTACTCAAAAGCTATGATGATAATTGAGAATCGGAATTCAATAAGTAGTTTGCCAATACTTTTCCTCTATCCAACTCCACATTCAAAAAAAACTTTTTATTATTTTTAGCGTTTAGTAATCATTCGATTGCTTGAACATCCGAAATTCGAACAGTGCATTTTATTTTCAGTGGTTTTTATACTATGCCGTAAAAAACAAACATATTATTGAAATTGTTGAGATTTGCGCTATCGACTGGTTATTGAAAGTTTGAATGAAAAGCTGCTTTCAGCGAGAAGCACAGCGGGTGGAAAGAAAATTCTGAAACACTTCAATGAGCATGAGATAACTCCATACATATCATGGGAATTTTACAATTTCCTATGCGGGATTTTTTCACTGAAAGCCGAGTTAATCTGTGTCTTTATTTTCACTTTTCATTTTCACTTCGCGAACCACTTCCTAGTCGTCCTCTTTGCAACCGTATCATAGGTCGAAGCTCCGTTTGCGCAGTGCTTCAGAAGCATTTTCCCCTAGGTTCCATTCGTGCATAAGTAGCAAGCGAACTTGTTCTCAAGACACCTCCATCTTGCAGCAACTATAGGCAAGCCGCATATCAAAATGTTCGCAAAAATAAAGCGCGATTAAATGAGACCAAAATTATGCAGTTTCATTGCGACGGTGATTGTGGCAACGGATGGGTCCGTTGGTACTTTTCTAAACATTTGGCTGGACGATCCCACGGATCGATCGTTGATGTGCTCCATCGCAGCAGGACCTTCAAACGGCAGCTAGTTTCGTATTTTGTTGACTCAGTGAGCGGTCGTCTTCGTCACTCTTCCATTTCGATCCTATGATTCCATTACTAGTTATGTCCTTTCTGTTCTTATCATATCAGTCATTCACGAAGCTCGTAGCACATTGTGAGCGGAGCTCATGATGACTGCGGCGGGCCGACTCCATATGGGTTCTATTTGACCCGCCACCATGGGATGAATTCCAGCTCTACACGTATACAATCGCACAGAATCATGTGGACTTATATAATTCACCCACTGGCTCCAACTCTTGGCGTTTCTGGTCTTGTCCGGGGCAAGCATAACGCATTACCGAGGTTCGCCGCCTAGTTCAGCCTCGCAGCTCATCGCTCAGTCTCTCGTTATCGTCAAAGACTTCTATGTCGTGATAATGTATGCATTATTGGTATGTTATTAATGTGGTGATGTTTCAGGTAGGTAGGTAGGTAGCAACCTGGTTGTATACATGTTTCAGGTTGCTGTTTATACCGACTAAATCATTGTTATTTATATCAACCGTATCATTGCTTGTAACGACTTCGTTGTTGTCTAGATGGAGTAATTGTATCGTTCACACTGCTGTTCTATATTTACTGCAATAATCTAATCGTCAATGGTGTCCAAGCCACTACAAACCAATAGTGGCAATCCAATCCAATCAATCAATTATACACACACAAAGTCCATCCTCACCAAGAGGCAGGACATTCGGAGGTACTAAGCAGAAAACCTCCCTACAAATAAGCGCACAAGATCACATCACATCCCTGCGCCACAATCATATCAAACAATCAGAACAGCGCAAACTTTTTTACACAGCCTACTACATGGATTTGTATTCAGACGCTCTCGCATATAAAAAAGTTTATTTCTGTTTGGTAACGCATAATTAGAAACCGATCCCTTCGCTGAACTTAGCCAAATAGCGCGTGCTGACATATGTGACTAATCTTATTTTCCCTCTTGCACTGCAGAGAAACGGTCTTTCAAAAGTAAGCACAGCGTTGGAGTCGCTGAATTTTATGCTATTGAATAATTACCAATAATCTAAATAAAGAGTTCTGTACTGTTAAAAAAGCGCATGTGAAACACAGATATTTGTTTTTTGCTAAAGCCTAATGAAATGACTTTTTTCAGAAAAGCGATCTACGCGCTAGCTAGAGATTTAAGCTTCCGAATGATTGCTGGCTCTCTTATTGAAAGTTTTGCCTAACGTAAAAGTTCGGTTCTTAATTTTGTGTTGCCAAACGGAAATTACCCTCAATGTTAGCCTGAGATATTGGATGAACTCACGGCTGATAGCAAAGTATTCCCCTGAGATTTATTTTTGGATTCTTGGAATAGATCCGTAATAATCCGAGGGTTCCACGCACTATATCATTTTGTGCAAGACGGTGATCTGTGTTCTAAAATCTCCTCCGTTATGCCGCTTTCGTATGCGCGTCAAGTGAAGTACTTGCCCTCTCTATTCGACCTCTTTTTCTTATAGACCGCGCTCAGAACAGAATAGTCTGTTAAGGATATAACATGTTTTAAGCCGTTAAGGTTTAAGTGCACTTTTCTGAAGTATTTGATTTGACTTTAAGTTCACCGACTAAACGCTCATATATATGAAGTGGTCTCCATGCTTCGCCAATGTCTTTTGTAGTATTCGTTTATGTTATGCTCGAGGAGGACATGTGGCGCAGGTAGATTTGCTGTGGGTCTCGCACAAGGTCAATGGTGCGATCTCGCGCTCATGACTCACCAAACCAGTCATCCCTCCGCGGTCGGTAAACTGGTACCAGACTGGTTTCGGCTTGTTTAGGAGGATAAGCAACACTGACTCGATGCAGCGGTAGACCACCGCGAGTCATTGTAGAGGCCAGATATGCATTCAATCACCTCAAACGAAGCTAGAAATTGAAGACAAATGCATGGCGCATCGCTATGGCAGGGTTAATCAAATGTTAAATCAAGCTTTAGCATTTGTAAATAAACCTTATAACTATAACCACAACCTTTTTCGTACTCATAAAAAACATCTACTGCTAATGTTTATAGAAAGTCGGTTTTGGGAAAAAATTTATCACTTTGAAGAGATGTAAATGATACGGAAGATGTAGACAAAGTTCACGCAACATTTGTCGTTTAAAATTAATAGAATGGGTAAAGGAACGAAATTGAGACGGAAGTTACGTAAATATGAGGTTGGCTATCCTTCTTTTCCTTTTGCTTTGCCATTGATCTTGGCTATCGTTAAATAGAGGTATATAGCTACCTTTCTTTGACAAGTGTAAAAGATTTGGAACTTCAAAGTGCAAACCTGCACTCCAGTGAGTATAATTGGAAAGACGAGGTAAAGGAAGACGAAGAGCAAACAAAAGCTGCATCCGAGGATTTGTGTTATGATCACATAGAAGCTAATGCTGCGGAAGGTTTTCCATCCCTGCAATACATAGAATATAATCCCCTCATTCACAAGATCTATAACTCTAAAGTAGCAGTTATTCTGTATATATACAAAAATGTCACGTGCTTCCCAAAGGGAATGTGAATTTTACGACACAGGTCCGCTCAACGCCCACGAGTGTACACACTACACCGCCCGTTTTCATAGAGGTCTCGGCACGCTGTTGGATAGGAAACGGTCCGATGGTAATGGACGCGCTTCTCCTTTAATCTGTCAGCTCAGAGATTTGAGCATTTCTCGCTGAGTTGACTAAGGCATATAGGTGTGGGCAGGTAATGATTGCCGTCTATATTGGATCTCGATCGAGCAGCGCTCAGATTCAGTTGTCGTGAGCGTTTGACCTAGGTCTTCTCTTTGTCTGCGATGGCAAAGGATGTGAGTGTGTAGAGAAAATCATAAGATATTAGGGTCGCACCAAAGATCTCAAGTTTCTATTTCAAAACGTTGAAAAAACGTTATTTTACGTTCGGACTGTTGACATGTACTGTCTGTGTTCTATTTAAGAAGCTTTCTAAAAACAAAAAGTTCAAAAGAATTGAAATTTTTCTGATTATTCGGCTTTTCTGATAAGCGGCACAGGGTTGCAATCATAATACCTATTTTATGCTAGCTGACATTTTTTCTTTCCAAAAAAAAAATCAAAGACCAACTTGATAAACGCTTGATTGTGTCGGCTACTTTCATGAAATTTAAACTTCCATGTAAATATATACCCAAGGATCAAGTTTCATCTCATGCAGTACACTTTCTTCAAACACTAGCTGCTTTCCATGAGTTCATCATCACTGACTGATGAGAGCAACCGTGCAGTTCTCTAGCCTCTTCATGACCGTGCCTCCCAATTTTGGCTGGGCACCATTGAACCGTCTTTATATTCGACCTTTGATGTTTTTTTTTTGGTCTACACTTTTTTCTCAAATGAAAAACATCGAGTAATCAAGGTTTAAGAGTCTCAAAAATCAACTCTCTGCGTCTTCACTTATTGGAAAGTTTTCAAAGAAAGCGAGTTGGAGATCAGATATTGCGCTCTATTAGCACAAAGTTAGGGTCAATCAAGTGTTAATCCTCGACCAGGAAAGCTGGAAAAATCCAGGATGGATCAAGAGAATCTGGATTGACATAACAAGATGAGAATCGTTTTCGTCATTTTAAGCCTTCATTCACATACGACTTCACTTTTCCATGCAAATTCATGTTTTGATGGTTCTGCGATTCGTTGGTGGACAAATTAAGGCGACGATGCAGAAAACACTCAATTCTATACAAGTTTAAATGGTATTTCTTCTACCGCACAGTGCCAGGCTTAGTAGAAGATCTGATCATCGCTTTTTTGAGTACGATTTTCGAATGTGAATTTTATAGAAGAAACGATCAAGTGTTTCTTTCAAAATCACATGCGCTTATTGAATCTCAAAAAAAAAATTAGATACAGGCTACAGTATCATCGGATTATGGATATGTGCTTTTTCTTGCTTTTCATCGCATCAGTTGATGTTCCTTCGATCACTGTTCTCATACTCAAGAACAAAGGATAAGTGAAGAAAGCGGATATTTTCCAAACAACACTGTGCTTCACATAAGTTTCAAAGCGAGGAAAACTTTGCCAAACATTACAAGTTGCTAGCTGAAAAATTGAATCATGAGCAAATCATGCCCAACTTGTCAGTACATCGTTCTGTTCAGCAACGAAAGTTGATTCTGTAAGGAATTTGACAGTGGTGATAATACTCGTGCACCAATGGCTCTTCGAAAAGAACTCATATTGCTCTCAGCAGAGAAAGGCACTAATGTAACCTGTGTCAACGAATTTCATCGAATCTCGGGTTAGTGTTGTACTGTAGTTGCCAATGGAAATATCTCTATCCTTATCATTCTGAACTAAAACCCCTTCTCAAACATCGGAGCATGCCTCATCTTTAGAGTTCGCGTTATGATATGAAACGTACGAAGCACAGCTGTAAGACTTGAATAATACTGCAACCAACTTTCTTAGAGTTGAAAATCAATGGTTACATATACACCTGACAATCCATATATCATCTCTTATTCTGAAGCAATTCTCAGACCAGCAGGTTCGTTTCCACGGTCATCTTGCCTATACAAAGGTGCTGGGCTGTCGTTGTGACTGCCGCAACATGTTTGATGTTCTACAAGCGCTTCACGAGGTCATCCTATTGCGTCTATCAGGAGCTGTGGTAAGACACACCCAGTCGACCAAGTAAGATTCTGGCCGAGAGTTCAAGATTGATTTTCAGAAATGATAGAACTTTTCCTGGAAAACATGCGCTTCGTCAGAAAAACGCTTGACAGCATCATAAGAAGGGTACGAGCTTGGTCGATGGGTCTTCGGATTACGAACGTCGTACAAGAGACAGAAAAAATTTGATTATGCGCTAAATCATTTGGAAAGAGGGGCAGAAGACGAAAGTATGAAGCACTGCTTTTTTTTATTGTTTAAAACGAATGTCCTCTCTTGCATTCCCTCGTAATTCACTGATACATCTATTCATGACCCTTACTCCTCCTGCCGATAAGAGGAAGTGTTGTCTTAACACTTTTGACGTCTGAAACGCAACCTCAATTCGTCTTTCTGTTGATTTTTATATTATATTGAATCATCGTCTCTGTTTTATCCGAGATTTCAAAGAGGTAGAGGTTTGCGGCGCAGGTGGCTTCTATAGGTGATCGAAAAGAAGGCAACTGTTCGTGCCATGAAGTTCATTAAACATTTATGAATTCTCAACAATCGACGTTACCTTGTATAATGCGACTAAGACGAGAGAATCTAATGCTAATCCACATAGTGTAGGGAGAAGAACAAGAAAAGCACAAATCACTCGGACAGTTGACGTCGCCTCAAGGTCCATTGCATTCGGATTTCTTCTTTTCCTACAATTCTGTAAATGTTCATGAATAGAGAATCAATAGAAGGGTACAAATCGGTTAGACGGCGACAAATAAAACCCATCTCATTCGCAGGACAGGGATTTTTCATGAGAGTATTAGTAATCTTTCAGAAGATTGGATTTCTGGCTACAACCTGTAGCCGGCTTTCCATAACATCCTTTTGGTCATCTGTAAAATTCAAGGTAAGATTATGTTTCACACGACGACGTGTTTTTCTACCCTGTCTCGCTTACATTTCCCTAAGCAAAACTCCTTCCTTAGGGTGCTAGTACTCACGTTATGGCACAAGCTTCTGAGAACTCAAAGATGTATTTGCTTTTTGGAATAGCACTTTCGATTTCTGATCACCTGTCTTCTTCTTTGTGCTTCAAATCTCATCAGACAGAGCTCTATCTCTAGACTATCAGTAATCATCCAACAGGGTGATGTTTCCTGATTCTGCCGATGTGCTTATATTCTGGAAGTACGGTTTGGCGGAGAAAATAAGATCGAGTTTCACATTTTTGGCAAGGCTGTTCACAGACTATTCCACAAATCGGAGGCAATAACAGGGAGCGTGGCAAAGGGAAAGGTGAGATGAGACGATCGATATGTTGTCATTCAATTGGGAATTATTACATCACTTTGGAGAAAACTCCAGACAAAACGATTGAATAAGATATTACGAAAATTTCTCTACACATTGGCATGCTTCTCAGCTTCCAGCGACTTATACGCGTGATAATGATGGAGACCCATTGCGAGTGTGAAACACGATTTTTAATCTGGATGTTACAGCGTTATAAAGGGGTGTTTCGAACAACCGGCGACGTAGAGATGTAGCTAAAATTCTGAGCTTTGGAATGGTCGCTAACATTCTCATGAAAAGTTTCTGTCCAGCGAATGAGATCAGTTTATCTTTTGTCGCCGTCTAATTAATTTGTACCATAGTTGTAGTAAAAAAAATAGAATGACGCCACATTCATAAGAAATCTAAAAAATTCTGTTGATTGCAGGCCTCTACAAAGGGCCTTGTTCCTATTAAAATTTGATCCAAGAAATAAGAAATAATTCCAAAAAAAGGGTTTCAGCCAGTTGTTCGAAAAGAGTGAAATGCCCGAAAGGAGGTGCCCAGCGTGTATCAGTCATAAATGACAGTTTTCCATCAAGAATAGATTTTATTCTACCCACGTTGTGACAGTTGCTGATGCTGTTAGCCAACTCTTGAACACCCGTCACACCTTCAACAGTAAAACTGCAAAGACATGTTAAGCACTACTACCCACCCGAACACCATTCATATGACTGCGAGTCCTGCAATGTAGTGAATCGAATAAAAGGAATTTTCTGTGACAGGTGGCTCAAAATCATCTTCAGGCATAAGAACAAATCCCACAAATTTTTCACCAGCTCCTTATCAATAAAAGCTTTTATTCGGCGTTCTTCTACTGGTACCGATTTTCACATACGAACCTTCTCGAAGATATGGAACTAACGTACTGGGTTGTCCAATAATTACTTTCGCATATTGACACTTATGCTATTTCATTCTTATCTGTTCAAAAAAATCAGTCAATCCACAACATAGTCACCATCATGGTCTTTGATATGCAACCTTTCGCTGAACATAAATTAGATGCCTTTCCCACAGAAAGAATGAGGCTGGTGGTCAAAAATGTTGATGAGGCAGCCTTCAAATTGGTTGTAATTTTAAGCTTTTTCGATCGCTGATGGTGCTTCAAAACACGGATTATAATCACCTGCTTAAGTGAAATCAATGAGGTTGAGCGTTATCATAGAAAAGATTGACAGTGAGTTGTTTTGAACGCTTTTCGCCCAGACTTGCTTCCCGTAAACGTCGTCATTGAGTGTCTGCTCATGTCGAGCAGTTCTCAAAAGAGCATTCTCTACCAATCGTAGAAATCGAGAGCTTATCTTCCAAGTATGTCTCTTGGGCTTTGTTAGAGCTGACAGGTCTTAGTCGCAAGGCAGCCAGTAGGCATGGCACATGGTGTACCGTAGAAGACCCAAGATCCATCTCCAGTGATGAGCGATATGAGAAATTTCCGCCTGTGCAGTAGCAAAATAAGTCTTTCGCAAATCTTTTTGCTGTGGCCCATTTCATTTGAATGGCAAGCGATGGTCTACGGCCGCATCCAAGTGTCTGCTCAGAATTTGTCGTAACCTGAAACCAGCTCGTAGCGCGGAGGGTCTGTGTCAAAAGATACTGGCCGGCCATAATGAGGCTGACTTTAACAACTCCCAACGCATTGATGAGGCACTTTATCTTTCTTTCTTTCCTTTTTTGAAGTAACAGACTAAGGAGATAATTTGTTGCATAGTAATCCTTAGAAAGCTCCTTACTAGAATACTACTGTTTTTGGTAATTCTTTGTTTATTTTCCCTGAACCAAACAAAAGGTTTTACAATGCAATTTATTCCGACAGCTAATGTTTTGGCGATTTCGTCTTCATCATAGCCCACCAACTGTTCTCCGCCTAAAGTTGTCTTTTCAATTGCTGAACAGTGCTGTTCTTTGTTTGCTCGATTCTCTCACTGAGCGAGCATCTTTCCTTTCTTGCTTCGCAGACGTGGAGCAGCTATTTCCGTTTAGTACCTGGAGAATCTCCTCTGGCGTACCACATATTTCGTGAACTCCAAACTACAATAAACGAGAACGGTTCTATGCAATATGTGATGCACCAAAGGACAGTCATCGAGTACTAGTCAATGAAACGGAATTGCTCCGCAACTGTCTACTTAGCAACCACAACAAGATGTTGGGCCATGAAGAGTGTGCGACAAAGAAACAAGAATGTACTTGATGCTTGAATGGAAACTTCTGAAGGGAAAGCAAAAGCTGTCAGAAACAATAGTTCAATCAAACTTGGTCTTTGGCTTAGGAGAAAGAACAAGAATTCATTAAAGAATGCCAAGGTTGATCCCTTCGCGACGGACAATATTCATCAAGGACAGAAATTTCCAGAGGCTTTTCACTCTGAAAAGAATTTTCGTCTCAAATTTCCCATAATCCTCCAAAGAATCAATCTCGGCGATTTCCAAATTGTGATTGGTCTGAATGAAGCTTTCTTATTTGCATCGTAGTAGAGGAAATAATTTTATGTTTCACACTCAGTCCGCTTTGTTTGCTCGGCTGAGGTCTGTGAGTGGCTTTCTGCTAGATTTTTAGTGATGGTTTAATAGCCCAAATCTCAACAATTTTTGTTAACATTGATTTTTAAAAGGTTTTGATAGAGTGCTGTCAGGGCAAAATAATCAAAACGTTTCCCACTCAGGATATTAGCCCATCGCTTGCATCATAGCAGGTTTAACAAGCAGTGTGTGAACAAAAAAAATGTACCTATAGAACAATACAAGAAAGTCTCCTATAAAATTTTTTCCAAAAAACCTATAATTACATGAAATAAAGAAAAATTTTCTAGTTTCATAACAGAAATCGCGCGCCTCTCGAATGCCGCCGCGCGCTGCGAATCAGATTATCGCATTGAAAGGACGCGTCGTTTGAGAGAGCGAATTTCGCTATGATAACAAATTTTTTTATTCGTTTTGACGAAATTTCTGGGTTCCTGCATCACAATGTACAAGGAACTTTGTTCTGTCCTATAGATACAAACAGTTGTTTATTTTACATCGTCAAACAAACACCGCTATGAACTACATGTGACTAGCTGGCTATTTTGAGCGCGAAACGTGATCTTTTTACTGCTGTAACAGCGCTTTGTACAAGAATTTTTCAAGCTACAATTCTAATATGAAATTTATCGAGTTTGGGTTGTCGAATGACTGCTATGAATCCGGAGAAAAGCCACCCCCAAACCCTAAGCGAGTATACAAAGCAAATTGAGAGTTAAGCATAAATTATTTCCGCTATCACAACGCCTTAAGGAAAATTTTTTTTTGAAGAGAAACATATAAAGAAAAATTCCAAAATTTGAGCTTTTGAATAATTACTAAAACCTCCAGAAGGAGCTTTCTTAAGTGAGAAAATTCTCCACAAATTCGTGTATTCAATTAGATACACTCCACCTCAAGAGAATTAATAATCAGTTAGTCATGTGAACCACTTTAGTTCCAAAATAGATTATCTCTTAACCTCGGTACTCTTCAGTGGTGCTTGATACGTTTGACTGAGCTTGGCACGAGGTCTGCGTAGGATAATTATTCAAACAGCTGACGCTTCAGCGGTTCACTTTCTTCAAAGGCTGAATTGATCAAGTTGTCCACGATCCAGTCAGTCAAACAGCTCCATCACTTCATTAGAAAAAATCACTAAACGTGGATTTTAATCGCATCAAGTACAAAAATTGACCTTCAACGTGTTCATTGCTTTTATGAGTCTTCCACTGCGTAGTTTAAGTGGAGATTACCGGGTACAACTGTCATAGGTGACTCGTATCACAAGTGATTACGACATATGCTTGTCCAATCAATAGTCACTGGTTCGATTCCGCGTTCTAAATTCACCAGCCTTTCACTAACCTAAGGTCGGTGAATTGGTACTAGACTTGTCTAGCAGATCAGCAGCACTGACTTGATAGCTCGGTAGGTATGTGACATTGTCAAGGTCAGATGTGCATTTAATCACTACAAAGGACGTTATAAACCAAAGTCAAGTTCAAAGCGCATCCTTTAAGAACTGATCAAGATGAGAGCTTCATCCTTCATCCTTTGAGTAATACGGCATATGCTTTCCTCGCATATTTGGTCATTTGACGCTTTCTTAGTGTTTTCATGTTTCGCTTTGAATAATCAAAAAGACTATATGCTAACATCATAATGATGGACTCTTAAGAATTTTCTAGTGGTGTATGAATTATGCGATGCAAGTTGAACGACAAAGAAATAAGTTGCCATTTCAGGAGCCTGAAGTTATTTTTCCAAGAGTGAGATGAAAACTATACGCAAGAGCTCTTCATTTCTCATCAGACAGTGATCGAAACGGTGAGTGTTTCGAAATAAAGCTCTTACTAGGCGATCCAAAATTCATTTCTAACGTTTTCTGCTAGGGTTGTGGAGGTTTTGGCTTAGTGGATTGTGGATCAATATGATCTTTCCAGGCTCTGAAAAAGGCGACCTGCCGAAACGGTAGCCACCTCGAATATTGTATATTCAAGCTGCGTTACTAATTTTATTGTGGTATGCTTCGCTAGTATTCAATAAATAATATCAATGACACCTCGGAACGGCTAAACAGAAGAAAATACTCAGTTGGTTCACAGAAGGGCGAGGTTCATTGTATTTGATGTAATGGACTAGCCATAACATTGTATTAGCCTCTACACAATCGTAAATATTCTTGTAGCATACCTTCCAGCTTTATCCACACACCATAGCAACCCGGTTGATTGTACTCATGTAGCGAGTTTCCTTGAAAAAGCAATACTTTATTGAATCCCTTCGTCATACAATACTTATAGGCATGTTTATTCATATGAGCGCTTGAGGGACGAGAGTTGAATAATATAAAAATACACTATAAAAAGTATCAAAAACTTTTTAAATTTTCATGGGGAGCGAACTGCATGCTGATACTTCAAACCTTTATGTCAAATAAATAGCACCTTAAGCAGTTCACTTAGATAGATTATCTTCTGCAGATTGATTACCAGAACTGCATTGCTTATTCTTCTAAGTCTGGCAACATATTCTCTTCTTAGTGCCTGAACAAAGTGGAATTAAACTGTTGCTGACAACGGAATTAGGAAACGTTTTGGGGTACCTGCCACGACGTTTTCCACAACGGTCTCACACTGTGCTTTTCTTCAATTACGCTTTGATATAAGGTCACTGCAAAGATTCCAGGTTATCAGTTGCTATTTGCACCGTCTTTCACTAATGTGAACACCTCTATAAAAAGTTCATTCTACAATTTCCGTTCACTTAGGATGGAAAACGAAAACAGTATTTACCTTATGCTCACATTCCTGACATACATGAAAAGTACGCTGCAGTGCATTGACAAGAGGAATTCTACAGTAAAAGCATGGTCGCTGATTTTATTACGCGTACTGTGCCTAGCTAACCAAATCCCGCATTTTTCGGGGGCCCGCAAATATAATAGAAGTGTGCCTTGTATCTTTGCGCTTTTCACCAGATATACACAATGCCCAATGTCTTCTGGATGATCAGAGGGAACACTGTGAAGACGGACTAAATAAAGTAATAAAGTAAAAAAAAGTTGTAACGGTGATGCGTGCTCAGAATTCAGTGCTATATACAGCATTTTCCTCATGTTTTTGTGCCAACTCCAAATCAACCGTTTTGCGATGTTCAGTTCAAGAACAACGTTGGCGTAATGCTCAATCCTCCACTATAGACGTTGTTTTATGATAATACGATGTTTAATCCATGAAATACAGATTTTGTAAAAGGATTACTGGCATTGAATAGAAGCACTGAGAGCATGGTAGATAAAAATGTGAGCAAAACGTGAGAATGAAATAGAGAGGAATTTCTACACATCAAAAAATGACAGCACAACTTCTTCTCACGTGCTGTCATAATTGAGAACTTGGAAGTGATTGGATTTATTAACGGATTCCGTGATCGCATACATTATATCCTATCTCAAGTACACACTCGCTATGACTAGAGTTTCTTAAGTGTGGTCCAATATTCCGCATCACCCTATGACCAACCACTGGGTTTCGTCAGATGTTCAGGCACCATGCAACAGACAACGTGCAACAAGCCACAGGCCGGTGGCAGGCAACAGTGCAAGGAAAATCGAGACCTGTATGCGGGTGAAAGCTGGAGGGTAATCTTGCGCTGATAATTACAATGAATGTTTTATTTTGAATTCGCGCAATTTTGTTGTAGAAAACGGTTAAAATTTCAATAATTCAAACAATCAATAAAGTAGAGGCGATGTCGAAAGAACTTCATACAGTGGAAAACAAAATCTTCATAAGAACAACAGATATTGAATATTTGCAACACTCGCCGAACAATTGGTCAGTCCGAGTTGAATTCCTGATGACACTACAAAAAAAGATAAAGCTCTCGGCATTGATCAATCCCAGAGGGATGTGCCATGCATTTGTCTTCGATTCTTAGCTACATTTGAGGTAATAGCATATTTAGTGTTAACAATGACTCGCGGTGGTCTATCAGTGTGTCAGGTCACTGCTGCTTATCCTCCCAGACAGATCTGGAATCAACATGCGACCGTAGAGGGATGGATGGCTTGGTGAGCATGAGCGCGAGATCGAACAAGAACTCGTGTCCTACGCAAAGCACCTCCAACCACTGCGGAACATGCGCTCCTTTTTTTTATTCTCGATCAAGTGACAGCTTAAGTTGAATTCCCAATAACATAGCTTGAATCTAAAAAGTGGAACTCAAATCGTGTAGCTTCGATCTTCAAATTTACGTTGCATCTACAAATTTTGAAAACCATGAACATACACAGTTCTATAGTTGAAGCGAGTTCTGAATTCAGTAGCTACATATACTGAAAGAAAAAAAAAGAGTCCTAAGTAGAGATTTCTTCATCGTAAAAGATTAACCGATGTTATAGGTCGTCTAAAACCTAATTTTGCGATGGCTACAGAACAAGGTTATTATCGTTCTTCTTTGCTTAGCTGCTTCGAATCCACTGTTTCAGTTGAATCAGAATGGCCAATTTCATTCAATAATCGCTCGGATTCCTTCTTAAGACTCAGCAACTGTTGCAACTGTTCCTCAGCAAACTCGTCCAACATTTCTGGTTCCAAATCCTGAAATGTCTCACATGAAATTCATATTTAAACGTCTAGTGAGAGTCTTCAGAAATTAAACTGAAGAAAATAAAATCTGTAAAATCACTAATGTTGATAGAACATTCACAACATTAAGATACATAAGGACTTGCAAACTCGAGATTTTTCAACTGCTGCAAAGGTACTTTTTTCCCGAAGTTTTATCTCGGCACTGAAATCCTTTTGATATCATGTTTGTAAGATAATCGAATTTAGATTTCCAAAACTTATTTTGCATGAATATCTCGTCATATTGAATGAAATCTCGCGTTTTGAACGATGTAAACAGTGAAACGGATGTGCATGCCTTTTATAAAATCAACGCAAGACTTCCAAAGGTATTTTGCAGAGGTTTTAATAGTTCTGTCATGTTTATGTAAAAGGAGGACCTTATTCTTTGAAAATGGCACGTGGTCTTTTTAATATATAGTTTTTGAAACCTCTTCTTCGCTGAACTTAGATTTTTCACTGGTTTTGGTATACATTCAATAGCTTGAGAAACGGAGATTTCAATAATAGGTTACACAAAAAGTTCTCTCGCATATTCAAAAAGCATAGAAAGAATTTATTTATATACGAAATGAGCTCAAACAATTCAACATAAGCATCGAGTCGTTTTTCTCTGTTGATCTATTGTCAATTGATGTGGGATCCATTTGAAACTTCAAGCAGTGTTTGCCGGTCTCCTGAAGAATGCGCAATCGTCTTTGGATCACAATCAAACTCATCGGTCAACATTCGGCAGCTCATCGATAGATTTTCTCCAATTCGATTGACGACTGCTTAGTGATAGACTTCTTGTGGAAGTTTCTCTCTTGGCTTATCTGTTAATCGGTCTCCTTTTCACGGAATGTCTTGTACCAACGCCGATCTGTACGAACATCACAAAATTCGTCACCATACGCTTTACAGATTTGCTGATAAGCCTCAGAAGCGTTAACACTCACTTTACAGTCGAAGTGAAGTAGCAGAAAAATTTCTTCCTTGGAAGTCTCATTCTGAAGGCTGTGCAGACAGATGATACATTGTTCGTTGCGCAAGAAAACGAGCTTTCTGATGAGCTCAAATTCGCACAAAATACATGTGTAAGAATCATTCTCGCACGCAATACGACAGAACTTTCTCTTTATCCTACTACTATGCCTGGTTTCTGAAAAGTCCTAAGTGCGCTGTAGCATTCAAGAGAAAGAGTCAAGCATACGTATGGTCAAAAAATTGATTAGTCAAAAGCGAACTCATTACCGCAAATCTTTCTTCATCTAAAAAGTTGATACACAATGTAATAAAGGTTTATGTACTCAACACCAACCTTACCAATGAAACCTTTCACTATGCCTTTTGAAGATAGTTGCTTTGCTAACGTCACGTAGTAATCCTGAAAACGAACAAGGAATCAAGAATAATGCATGTTTCTAATCAAAATACTTATATAGACAAGTCGACAACTATTATTGATGGAATTTCCCATGGGTCAAAGCCAAAATCATTAGGGTCGAAGCGTTCAGGGTTGACCAATTCCTCAAGGAAGTACACCTTGAGTATTGCTTCTATGACTAGAATGAGCACCCAAGAGCAGACTACATGCATGTCTGGCTCAGAGCTGCGGTGATAACATCCCTCTCCGAGATAACTTGTACAGATTCGCTGATTCTGAGGGATGTGAGCCAACAAGGCAGAATCTAACCAAAAACCACGGGTCGTGGTAAAGCTGATTACTCTTCAGGCACTACAACAGCGCTACCAAAGGTCAATTATTTCACAAATGAGAAACACTCAATTCCCCTTACCGTCCACTCATTGAGGAATATAGCGGAATGCTCAGGAGCAGCGTCTTTGTGTCGCCGAAACTCGTCCTTCACGTACACATCACCCATCATACGTGCTTGTGGTGGCAATCCGTAGTGAAGGCTAATTAAAGTCGTTATATTTTTTGAAAAAGTAAACTGAATATGACTATAAACACTCGACTATTACACAGGCAAATATACTTAGTGCGTTGGATTTTTATTGCTTATTTTTTTCTATTATACACGATCCGCTATGACATTTTATTGTGCGGATCCCGGCATTCAATTTGTATCCCTCACAGTCATCCTCAGTTAAGGACTTTGAGTGGTTCATACGCTGCTTCGGTTACTTCTTGAGAACTTCGTGTTCATTATAAATTTCGTGGAATGCTGATTGAAGCAATTCTCCTGGCATTTTGGAGTAATCCAGTTCTGACGATTCTAGGTGTTCTGTAAATTAGCTTAAAGAGAGTGTTGGGGAAGGGTATCCAATCAGCGGCTCGTTCATCACCTTGCTTTTTCATATAATGCATACTAACCACTTGCGTTACCCACTTCCCTGTTGGATATCCTGGCCGTTGCATGACCTATGCTCTGAGTGGCCCTTACTTCAGTAAACTCGTTTGGTTCCCGCGATCACAGTGATAACTCTTTTCATCGCGAACACGACCACATGATCCTATTGAGTGCACTTCCAACGTAAAAACCTCTGGATATCGAGGATAAGATGTTTCTCTATGACTCGAGTTGTAGGGCTCGATTTAATGTTTCGGATTCAGCAGTTGACTTTATGCGACAACTCGGCCACGAATGCGGTCCTGTGTCTTCAGTGTAGTTCCTTCTCGATCTTGCGTCCTATGCACAAACGTTCCGGATGAACACAAAATGTAGAGCTTTCCGTAATCTTGTAAAAGTCGAGCCCGATTTTTACCATTGCACCGTGGATTCTTCAAACTTAGCTTCCTTTCCACATATTCGACGTTTTGTCCTTGTCCTCGTTATGTTGAGCCTCAGAGAATGTTCTCTTCTTCACCGGCATTTTTTGAAAAAATGGCGATGTTGTTTTCATAATGAGGCTATGACTGAATCTTTCCAATAACATATCGGATGTCGAGATTTCCGTTCGAATGGAGTGCTATATCTACTTGCATACGCTTGAGTGCATATTTTCCGAGGGACCCAGAAAAAGAGCGCTGAACTAGTCTATTGGGGCAGTTGCTGTATCGTTGGGCACCCAGAAAGGAAAGAAGAAGAAGAAATAACTCATATGCCTCAAGAGGCACCGTTTGAAAGCCAGTCGTGCACTGACACTGGATCGGCTTTTTCGTCTAGGATATGTTAGAGCATTTTGGTCATCTTCGTCCTCAGTGAGACTTCGACATCTATTGGTGAAATAAAGACACCTCGTCTTATCACCTTCCTTCATACAGCAATGCGATAGCAATCAATACTTGGAACATGAAAGTATTAAAATTGTTATGCAGTATGGGCCCAGTTCTCGGCCAGATGGAACACATCAAATAAGACGAAATCTGATCTTTTCGCGACCATGTGCACGGATTCAGCGCACACCCGATTGCACCTCTCAAGCCGATTGTCCAGACTGCGACTACACAAGGTCCTTCAATTTCGACTCCTTGAGAATTTTCTTTGATCCATTAGGTCGCTTTTTGAGATTGATTTTTTTTATTTTGTTAACCAAACAATACAACAACGATCTCAAAAGATAGTTCGCCCTGCCTTCTGCCTTTTTTGATTAGCGACCACTAAATCGATACAGATTTGAATGAGTTTTTGATGGAAAGATTTGAAGCAAGCTATTGAAAGTTTGACTAGTCACTATGCAATTGAATGGTCGTAAAAAGTTAACAAAAGATGCAATATGGAGTAGGTGGCGATCTCAACAAACTCTTCAATTTAAGGAGTTTGTATGTTTTCCTCAACGAATTTTGTGTAGGGTTTTTTTTCCATTGAATCAAATAATTCGTCTAATGTTCCCTGCAAGTGACAATCATTGCTGGTCACCTTCTGAGAAGTAGACCGTAAAAATGTGGCTGTCCGAATGAATTTAAAAGCTCTTGAATGAGTCCACACGATTGGAACGATAAAAATTAGAGCTTATGATTACAACGTTTCCTAGTGGAATCGTTTATTCACACTTTACAAGAGAATACGTTGTTTTTTGAAAAATTCTAAGCTTACACGTAGTTGGCAAGAACTTCTATTCAGCTGGCGTTTCGGCATTCTCGTCTTCCTAAGAGCCGATTGATCCGAGCCGATTTCCGTAGCCGTTTGTTTTCGTAGCCGTGTCGAATCGGAACTACCGTGAAGCACTACTCGAATGAGAAGTAAATTATGAGACAACTATTCTATTAATTTGTGTCGTTGTTGGTTCTAACTCTTCCTAGCAAATCCAAGTGAGATTTTACACGGCCTACAGTCTCACGAAGAGCGTGTGGATAGTCGGCTGAGGAGACTGTTGAGATCTAACAGCAATACTTCTGCTATCGACCGCTTTTAGATAGGACGAAATAGGCGCTTATATCACTAGACCTATCGGCTCAAAACATGTCATATCCTTACCTAACAGCAATTGCAAGAAATGGTCTCCGCAGGCCTGTCATGCGCGAGGAAATCTGCCCGAAGCCAATGGCATCCTATATAGATGAATATCTGCCCGATTTTCATTTGATGTCACATCGATTCACGACGAGCTTTCAATGTGCGATGCACTGTTTCATTATAGACTGAGCACTTTCTTCTCCTATGAGGCTGTCAAACAGCTTTTTGAAGATGGTCTGATATCGCCACAACCTGGTGGAAAAAAACGACTAAATTGATACTGGAATGGACGTGGTACCACTTGATATTGTTTACTCCCAGCTGCGCTATCTCGTATGAAAACGTCCACACCTTCCCAGAATGAGAGTGGTTCAATCAAAGACAATCTCCCCTGCACACTGTGGCTCATTGGGCGGAGATATCTTTGCACTTTGTAAAGGCTGAAAGATCGGGCCTCGGCGTTGATCTATCAATGAGAGATGTGCTATGCATTTGCTTTATGCAGCATCGTTACGGAGACTGAGTGCACGCAGGCCTTTACAGTGAATCGTGGGTGGCCTGCTGATGTCTCGAGTCAGTGCTGCTATCATTCCACACAAGTCTGACACCGAATCGCCGATCCTGGTGGGATGGAAAGCTTAGCGAGCCTTGGGCTCGTGATCGAACCATCGACCACGTTCATGGCGCACGGCACCTCTATAATGTGCACCAGACGTCCCCATTGAGCTTGTGTTTATTGTAAATAGTTGCTCCGAATCAACAACTGTTATTTGCGACATTATCTCAGAAGATCAAGCACGGTCCCACTAAGTCTCAAGCGGTTCAGCTCATCGTAACTAATGCGGTAGAGGCTTGCGATGACTTTTTCTACTCTATCCGATCCAGTTATCAGATTTTTTTGCGCGGATCCCAATACTTCTATCATTCGATTCGTCTCCTCGCATTCATCCTCTACACTGATCTCCACTTCTTGTGTTATTTCGACTGCAGCTTGCAGATTTTGTCTTCCTCGTAAACGTCATAGAGTGGTGGTCCGGTAAATGTCCTTGTATCTTTAAGCATAGCTAGACTAGCAAGTTCCCAGGTGGTTGCAAGAGAAAGTTGTGGGGTAGGGATAGAACCAGAACACTGCTTCGTGGTGCGTCTTTGACATTCAACCACAGTATTTCTGCGACAACTAACTATTTCAAAGAGGTCGTATCTTAAGATGATTGATAAATAACAAACCGTAATATACGTTTATAGAGATATAAGGCGTATCTTTTCGGTTGTGTAATTGTATTCACTGCCTTTCGTATTGCCATAGATCTTAATATATACGAAGATTACTGGATCGAATCCATGATTTTCGACAATATAAATCAAGCGTAGAAACGTCATTGACGGTGATACAAGCATCTTATAATTGACGATAGTTTATAAAATGTTGCAGAAATAAGCACAGATGAATCTCCCCAACGAAGAAGTCCTCATCAAAAAAGGCTATGCCAGACGATGTCTCATATACAAACATCTTCAGAAAGAAAAAATATCTGGAGACTTCCAAAAAAAAAACACGCTCAATTCTTTGTAAAAGCATCATTTATTTCCTGTTCTAAATAGAAAATCAAAGAGTCACATGTCTAACCGTCAATAGCCCGTGATAAAAGCACATGTAAAATTTAGCGTGATTCAACCGTAGCGCTCCCACAATGACCTTGGTGCGTACATAAGCACGGGTTACGATATAATAACCTAGAGTGTTGGATAGCGGCACATACTCAAGAATGCTGAGTGATACGCAAACCTTTTCCCTAAGCGCGAGTTGAACCCGCGTTTAACCCATACCAAGGGCGCGTGCTACAACTACGCCACCTATGCCGCCGCTCTACTACCTTTCTTTCTTCGATGTATCCTGTATTAGCCGTCAGAAACCAACCTTCAGCGAGTTTAGTCTACTATGAGAGGAAGAATGATAGCAAAGCGGCGGCCTCGATGATGTAGTGATAACAGGTGCCCTACGGCAAGAGTAAAAAGCGGGTTCAACTCCCGCTTGTGGTTAAAGGTTTTTCGAATCACTCAGCATCCTTCTTTATATAATCCAAGTAATGCTAACTGAAGCATTGTACGATGTTAAAAGAAGAACACATACAGAACAAAATACATTCACATTCACAGGACTCACACATTTCAAGAATACATTCACAGAACAACACGTCTCATGGGTTCAACCCTTTCAGGATTAAGGACCCATGGACTCCGCATCGCTTAATGGCAATCCTGAACGGTCTGCTTCACCTCCTTAGCATCCCTAACCCCCAGCGTGCTACGTATAACAATGGTAGGCTGTTGCGTCTAACAGTAGCATACTGAGCGTCTCACAATGGCATATTGGGGCTTAGAGATACAGAGGAGGAGTAGCAGACCCTCCAGAGTTGCATGTTAGGGATGCAGAGGCCGTGGCCCACGGCCCCAAAAGGGTTAAGAAAAAAACAGCAGAAAATCATCAATTGGATAAACACTCATTGCAATGGAGGTCATCAAGATCAAAGTAAAGAAGAATTCCTAACAGCACTACACTCATTGTTGGACTTGAAAGGGTCAACTTTGATGAGGAATTCCTAAGAAGAGCTCGAATTCTCCTCTTGTTTTTCACATTCTTCTTCTTTAGAAGAAAAGACTGATTCAACTTTGTCGCACCTCGCCTATAAGATTAACCCTTTGTTAACATGGAAAACGACGATATAACAGAATTGTCAAAACAAAGTTTTAAAATAAGAATAAAAAATTAGAGATAAAAAAGAAAATTCTCCCACGAATTATCAATTCTTTTCAAAGTTTGCGCAAGGTTGGCATGTCTTTCTCAAAGTCGATGGCTGACGTTTCGGCGATTTCGCTTTCTTCAGATCCGTTTTGACACATTTGAGATTGACTTTATCACTATCAGAGGCATTGAAATGACAAAGGGGACTCTGAACGAGTGGTTAGCACTGTCGATGTGCCGTTGATTCCCACCCCCAACACTTTCAGGCAATCGCCTAACACCCTAAGAAACGCCCTAGACTATTCAAGTTTGAACTGAGTTTTTGTGAGTCCAAAAGCCTTCAATATGAGAAATCGGCTTTGAAGAAGGCGGAATAGCAGGAACATGAGCCACCGATTTGAAGAGGATATCCTAACCTTGTGCAAGCTCTGCATAAAAAGACAGTTCGCGACATACCTTTTCATTTCACGACGAGGTTTTGTGATAGTCGGTCTTCAGATTCAATACGAACCTCACAATGTCCAGCTATAGCCATGTTGTCCTCGTAGGAGGAGGAAAACGAATCTTTATCGACTAAGGAGATCTCTGGGCGACGAGGTTACCCGCACAAGCTGCTGTCTCCAATGAACAGAGGTGGACAACGCTTCATGAGGATCCGGAGGCCAGATATTCTGAAATACTTCAGAAGATATCCCAAAACGATCTCATAGGATTAAAGAGAAAACTCCTAGTGGATGAAAGAACTCTACCACTCCATATGACAACAGGAGAGCGGTACCATGAGTAGATAATTCTTGTTCGGAATACACTCTCGGGAACCACTTGGTCGAGTAGGTCTCGCTCAAGTGCTTGCATTCGGCGGATGTAAAGATCTTTCACAATGTGTTGTTCTCGTGCTTTGCTGAAAAGGTACATTGAAACAGAAACTTGGAATCTAAGTTGGGTTCAACTAACTAGTGAGGAGACAAACTGCACAAAAATGCCGTCCAAATCGGTAAAAATGTTCCAGAAATTCAATGCAACACGAGGGAAAACTAGGAGAAAATTATTTCTACGACCACCAACAGATCGAATAAATTACGTCCCAGTCAATCACTTGCCATATTAACATATGAAGATGATCCCAGGCAAACGAGAAGAATCGATGAGTGAACTTCATGCCTTTCTTTTCTTGTCTAATTCCGGTTCAGAAAAGAAACTAGGAAAGCTGTCAATATATTTTCTATGTTTCTTCGCTTATAAAAGAGGTCTTCACCTTTCGAAAAAAGAGATGTTGGATATATTCACCCAAAAAGATATTGAGTTACGTAAAATTCGATCACAAGCGGGACTTGAACTTGCGCTTCACCTTTACCGAGGAGGAGGGAGATGTAACGCGAGTTCAATTCCCAACAGCACTCGAATTTTTGCGTACCACTCGATATATCTAAATGTTATTAGCACCATCAAGCCACTGCTAGAAAGCAGTAAACAAAAATAACTCAAATGAATCATTGGTAGTTTTCGGCTTCGGGGAACAAATGAATATCCATTCGCTGTTCAAGAATTTTTCATAGGAGTGTTAGTAATCATCCGAAAGCTCTAATCTCTGGCTACAGCCCCACATGATCAGTTTGCAAAACACCCTTTCATAACGCTTCAAAATCTAAAATAAAACTATGTTTCACACGACCACGCGCTTTTTTACTTATCTCGCTTATATTTCGCTGGACAAAACTCCTCCTTAGACTGCTAGTACTATTTATATAGCATAAGTCTCGGAGAACTCAAAAAGGAGTCTGCTTTTTGGAGGAGCTTTTTGATGGCGCTGTAGTAGAAAGAAAACACTTGTGTTTTACACCTTAGAGGACAGAAATCTTTCTTTAGGATATCAATAATCGCTAAGAGAACTGAGTAGTGCAGCAACAAGACGACCTCAGACGGGAGTCGAACCCGTGTTTCATCCATACCGAGGGCGCGTGCTACCACTACACCACTGAGGTACATTCGCGCCACCACTCATTCTTCAACATCTCTATGTTAGCTGTCAGCCACCAACCTTTGACAGGCTTGGTCGAGTATGCGATTTCGCTCTAAAAAGCCAGTTGAGCTGACAGCCATTATGATAACTAATATTCGAGATTTCTAGTGTTTTTACTGAATTTTTGCAGTATTACGATGTTTCATATATCTCTAAGCGAACTGAGTGGTGGGCAAAAATACCTCACACAGGAGCCGAACCAGCGTTTCAACGTACCGAGGATGCGTGCTACCACTACACCACAGAGGTATATTTTTGCTCACCACTCATTTCTTTTGGGATATATGAGACATCATAACACTGCGAAAAATGCAGTAAAAGTACTAGAAATTCCGACTATTAATAATCATTCGACAGCCTAAGTTTTAATTAGTCCAACGCTGCGCGCTTATTTTCTGAAAAGACGGTTTAACCGACAGTGCATCGCGGGAGATTAAGATCGAGCTTCACATATTCGGCGGCCGCTTAATAGCTAAGCCTACGAGTGGAGTGGGGCTTTGATCGATGACCTCACATTGAACATGTGATGTGCAACTTGTTATTCAATTGGGGATATTTTTCTCCGCTCTGAA
The DNA here is from genome assembly GCA_019055375.1 of Parelaphostrongylus tenuis. Lineage (NCBI taxonomy): Eukaryota > Metazoa > Nematoda > Chromadorea > Rhabditida > Metastrongylidae > Parelaphostrongylus > Parelaphostrongylus tenuis. The sequence goes on from JAHQIW010002010.1 coordinate 196,136, forward strand.
AGAAGCTCCATATAAAACGATTGACTCAGATACTACGAGACTTTCTCTACACGCTCAAATGCTTCTTGTGCTTCCAGAAAATCACAATCGTGGTGGAAATGAAGGCGCGCAGCAGATGTAATACACAATTTTATTTTAAATTTTGCAACGTTTCGAAAGGGTATTTCAAAAAACCATCCACTTATGGCTGTAACAGGAGATTTGAGCTTTCGAATGATTACTAACATTCCTATGGTCGATTTTTGTTCAGCGAATGAGGTCAAATATTCATTTGTTCCCTTATAACCGAAAGTACCCATTATTTCATACGAGGGCTCTAGTGAATTCTATAACTCTCAGAAGTGAGCAGTCGCGTACCAAAAGCTTCACAGAAGCAATGTGATCTTAGAAGCGCGATTATCTCGGCAATAACTGTCCATATATACATAGCACTTCAATAGCCGCAAAGCCGAAAATATAGGACGTGAGATAGGAGCAAACCTCACGCCATTGAGGCTTCAACCCACAATTTCTCTTTCCATAGGCCCACTTGCCACCCAATGCACTAACAACTAAATTGTTTTGCTTTTCTCCTGGCCATTCATCAAAATTTTCAGTGCTGCAAGCAATCATCAGTCCGCGGGTCCGATCACGAAAACCAAAATCGGCACCGATCTCGGTCCGGGTGAGTATAGTTGAGAAGCTGAACTCTGTGGTTCCAACAGATCACTCCCGTTGGCTGGTGATGACTACCGATTGTAACGATTTGGTTAGAAAGTAAGTGATCGAAGGAAAGACAAAGGAAAGGGCCTTGATGCTGTAGCGGATGACACATGAGCTCCAGTAAAGCAAAGTCGTCGGGTCGATAATCATCTAGGATTCCGAGGGTTTAGCTCGCGTCGTAGTATACATGAGGCTGTATTTCACATTAAGCCCTGCTATTAAAGAGGAATAAGCATGAATATAAGCTATCTACTGTATCGAACAGAGCCAAGGACAGATCATTTTGAAAAAAGGTTTCTTCGCCCTTTTCTTTTTCCCCATCTTTTGCTTTTCTACCTTGACACGACCGTGGACCCTGCGCCTCTAACTCCGCATGTGTTGCTTCTAACAATGGCGTCTAACCTTCAACGCGTTGCGCCCAACAATGACACGCTGAGAGTTAGACGCAACACGTTGAAGATCAGACGCCAATGTTAGACGCTACACACTGGGGGCTAGAGACGTAGAGGCCGTGGGTCCACGGTCCCGTAAGAATTAAGACAGGAACAATGTAGTCTTATGTAAATCCGCTTCAAAAGACGAAGAGAGAAAGGGAGAGAGAGAGATACCTGAAATGCTTCTGGATCGTTGTTCGAGGAATTTTGTAGTGCTGGGCAGCTTGGGTGACCGTCATCTTTCCACACATCACTTGCTTAACAGCATTACAAAGTGTGCTACGCGTATAATATCCACGTCTCCTATAAGCAAACCTTATGGTGCAATTAAATATGAACTTGGTTACACTTGAGATCCGCTAAATACTTCTGACCCAATGATGTTGACTGATATGCAAGATATCCGACCTCAACGCGAAAGCTGTCCCTGCGTTTCACCCATATCGGGGACGCGTGCTACCACTATACCACCAAGGCCACCTTTTTTGCTGTCACTCTTTCTACTGTAGGATCCAACATCGTTCGATACATAATTCGGTGAATAATAAGTATTTCTTGGATCTTTAATACCCAATATCTGTCAGCGTGACTGGGTTCAATGTCGAGACCACTACCCGAGCCAGGCCCTTGACGGCTGGCGGCTGACAGATAGATGCGCTGTAGAAGAAAAAGAGCGATGTGAAAAATGGGCGTCAGTAGTGTAACGGATAGAGCACGCGTTCCCGGAAAGAGTGAGGTGCGGGTTCTAGGCTGACGCAAAAGTTTTGCTCATCACTCTACATCAATGGGTTATTGGGTACAGTTCCGTCAACGTACTCCATTTTCAACCGATCCGGATCAAGGCCTTCTTACCCCCTCTAGCTTTTTAGCAGCGATTAGATAGCTTAAATCTCGGCAATTTGAATACTTTCCTTATTTTCTAGGAAGGCATTCCTAGAGCGCTGCAGCGACGAACGTCTCTCGATTCGCGCTCCACGCGGCGAGCTCAATCGCCACAATAAGACGTGGCTTCCGGTTTTTTTTTTTGGATTCTTTCTCATCTTCGCAGAAATTCCTAGGTTTTCGCATTAGGTTTCTAGAGAAAACTATGTCCTATCATTCCATAGGGCTTATGCTTTCCGTTCCTCTCTATATTGCCAGATGAACGGCTACGGCGAATGAGCGCATGTGCCGCACTGGATAGAGGTGTTCTGCGTCGCACACAAAGTCGATGATTCGATCTCGCGCTCATGGCTCACCTAGCCATGCATCCCTCCAGGATCGGTAAACTGGTAGCAGACTGGTCTCAGACTACGCTGGGAGGATAAGCAGCAGTGACTTGATTCAGAGGGAGCCACAGCGAGTCATTGTAAAGAGCCAGATATGCCTTCAATCACCTCAGATGAAGTTGAAAATTGGAGAGCAATGCATGGCTCATTCCTCATGGATTTATCAACGCCGAAAGCTTTGTCCTCTATCCTTTTCAAGCCCGCTATGAAGCTTAACCTTATCAGTACGTAACAAATCCTTATTTCGCTCTTCCAGTGCTCCATAAGGACCTTGTAAAACCAAACTCAACTTCAGAATCACCAAAATTTAAGTTATCCAGAACTATTTCAAGTCTGTTAAAAGGCCATCCAAAAATCTAAGCCGAACAAAAAGTACACAACAACTGTGAAACGTAATCTTATTCTAACTAATAGGCACTTTGAGAGGCTTAAAAAAAAACTACAGCCTCAAAACCGCCGAGATTGGAGGTGTCGATTGATGACTAAAAATCTGAAAGAAAGAGCGGAAAACGCCTTGTCTCAAAAGGATTAAAAGATGGATTAAGATGACGGAAAAGTAACCATAATTGCAGCATTATAACGCATGAAAGAGTGGCTAAAACAGTTCAAAAAAAAACTTTTCTGATAGAATTTGAGAAAAGTTGTGGAACAAAAACTCTTAAATAGAAAAGAGATAGAAGCTCACCGTTTACTATCAGGGCCCGGCGGTAAGGGTATGGTCGATTTGTAGACATGAAATCCCATACGGTAAGATATTAGAAAGCAACTCCAATATCTGGTATCTGGAAAATATGCACGAATGGAAGAAGAATCATCCAAAAATGCGAAAAATAAAATAGGGCTAAAATATACTAATCAATTCACGAAGAGATAATGAAATGAATTAACCCTTTAGGGACCGTGGACCTACATTCTCAGCATCTCTAACCCCCAGCGTTGCAACGCTGGACGGTCTGCTTCATCTCCTCTGCATCTCTAACCACCAGCGTAAGTACGCATTGAATGAATTGTCGCATTATTTTGATTGTATTACGTCCGAACTTGCGAAACACTGCAGAGAAGCGATAAAAGAACATGTCAAAGAGAGAAGAGGGCAGTTATGGCAGAAGCTGCAGAAGCTGGGAAGAGCATTCGCAAAGCCTGCGAGGCTTCGCCAACTATAAGACCAAGATGATTGCACTCCGATACCCTGACGGGACACTTACAGCTTCGAGAAGGGCTATGGAGAAAATTATCCACCAGTACTACTCAGATCTCTTCGCTAGCCATGTCCTTCCTTCCGAAATCCGACATGCTTATATCGCCGGTGAAGAACAGAACAACACCCGGTTCAGACAGGATTAGACCAGAACACCTGAAGAATCTGCCGCCAGTTCTCATCAACACCCTGGCTCGGCTCTTCACTCGCTACCTGTCAGAATGCAAGGTCCCTATTCAATGGAAAACCAGCAAGACCGTATTGTTGTTCAAAAAGGGGACCTTCACGACATAGGCAATTATCGCCCAATCTGCTTGCTGTCCGTTGTCTATAAACTCTTTACTCGAGTCATCCTGAACAGGATTGACAGAACACTGGACGAAGGACAGCCATGCGAACAAGCAGGGTTCCGAAAAGGATTTAGTACCATGGACCACATCCACACGATCACAAGACTCATTGAAGTTTCGCGAGAGTACAAACAACCACTCTGTCTCACTTTCATCGATCTGAAAGAAAGCCTTTGATTCAGTGGAAACAGAAGCGGTTATAGAGGTTCTGGATAACCAGGGCGTCCCTACTCGGTACATAATGATCCTTCGTGAGCTTTATAAAGATTTCACGACCAGAATATCTCCATTCTACAACAATATCACCATTGACGTAAGAAGAGGGGTTCGACAAGGCGATACAATATCGCCAAAACTATTCACTGCCACCCTACAAAACGTCATGCGAACATTAGAATGGAACGAAATGGGAGTGAAAATTGACGGTCGACAATTAAGCCATCTTCGCTGCGCTGATGATATCGTCTTCATAACCAGTCAAGCACTAGCCAAGCGGAACAAATGTTGATCGATTTCGATAACGGCCTATGGAAAGATTGGTCTTCAACTAAATCTCACGAAAACGATGTACATAAGGAACGGACGGGTTCCTGAACGGATGCATGAGGATGCCCTATTCACGCTCAACGGAACGACAACAAACATCAATCTCTCTACAAGAAGCCCACCGGTTGGTTAGTCCGATTTCTTTACGAAAGCTATAGGAGAAGGACATGATGCTCAGCAAATCCCTAGAGCGAGGAGGACCCACTGGGCTACTCTTGCACGAGATAGGGAAAAATGGAAGAGTTGCTATACCCGGTTGAGTCACTCGACGATCAACGGGACGACAGGTGATACAGGTGATTCGGAAAAAACCCAAGTATGAAAATAACATTAATAGTATACTGAAATAATGCACTAATACATTCAATGCCTGCCCACGCTGCTGGTTAGAGATGCAGAGGAGGTGGATTCACGGTCCCAAAAGGGTTAATAAAACACAAACGTGAACGTTTTGTAATAGCTCAAAGTTCGACTGTCTCTGAACCTCAGCATGACTAAAGAAATGTAAAAATTTTTTACGAAGTGCCCCTTTCCCTATTTAGAAACTTACCAACCCCGTGCGAGTTTCAAATTGAGAAAAGGACAGACTTGAACACTGACAGCAAGAAAATGACAGCACATCAGAGATTTGCGTGGGTCACCACCGAACCACAAGAAACAAGAAAACAAAAAACAACAACTAAATAACAACAAACGACATAAACAACAAAGAAGGAGGTTCTGGCCGAGTGGGTATCGATGCAGCGTGTCAAGGAGCAAGATCCTAGTTCGATTACTAACCAACTAGCTCTGCAACAGATCGATTGAAACCCTTTAGGGGCTCCCTTTATCTTGGCTAGCTTCACACTTGAAAGAAGAATGGCTTAAACACACATTCTCCATCAATCAGTAATTCGTCAAACAGTAGCCGAAGCAACATGTGGAATCTCTGACGCTTTGGGGATGTATGCCCAAGAAACGATTCGAATGCAAGTCCTGAGATCCGCACACTTTGTGCTTGATCTTTACGTGTGAACAAGGATAGAAAGAAAAGCACAGCGCGCATCCCCGGAAAGGTTCAGATGCGGTTCAGCTCCCGCCCAAGGTTCGAAGTTTTGCAGATTTAGCACAACACTAAATCATAGAAAGGGTCTGAGACCCCGCAAGCGCGACAAACCCTAGCAGTCAAAGCTGGTCGGTGATCGTCACCTTACCTCTCGAGGCTCCAGAAGTTATTGGCCTGCAGCGTGTGAGGAGCCGAACGTCTACCACTTTCCTGTAATCAAGTGGAGCCTCTGGGCATCAACTGTTCCCCGTAAAATGACGAAGAACCCTGGAAAATAGGCGCCATTTTTCTCTATTCCATATTTCTTCTCATAAAATCAAACGGCGTATGTTGCGCATTGGTTCGAGGGTGCTCTGCGACACGCACGTCGTCGATGGTTCGCCTTCCGCGATTAGAGTCACCAAGCCTCCCAGTTGTCCGTAGTTGGTGAATTGTTACCAGTCTAGTCTGAGAGGATAGCAGCACTGACTAGATACATCGCTGGACCACTGCAAGTTATTGTCGAAAGCCAAAAATGCATCCCAAGCACTTCAAACGAAGCGAGATGACGTTCGGATAACGATGCTGCATCCCTCGGGGTTGATTAACCCGTCGACTTCCGTGGACCCATGGGGTGTCCAATGACTCCACCACTCTGTTCCGAAAGGACGCTGGCTACAGCTACTTTTCGTAGCAGGACCCGCAGCTAAGTTATGCAATGATTCGCATGCGGTCTGCGCCGGCGCATTGACTGCTGTTTCTTGATGCTGACACCACATTTGCACGCATAACGTCAAAAAACAGCAGTCAATAGGCCGGCGCAGACCGCACGCGAATCATTCCAAAACTCAGGTGCGGGTCCTGCAACGAAAAGTAGCTGTACGTGGCGTGAAATCGGGGCAGAGAAGGTGGAGTCGTTGGACACGCCCCCGGGCCCACGGAAGTCCACCGGTTAACGCAAAGGGTTTTTTCTTTATCCTTTCACAAATTATCTCTAAATCCTCCCTTCTCTTCTCTTCTTTTTTCTTTTGTTTTTATTGAATTTCTTTCTCTTCTCACTGCTATCTGCTCTCAAGCATAATGACCTTCACAGAAAACAAGGCTAGCATCCTCCAAGCCCGGACTTCTGTTAGCATATGGCGAAACATTAGATGGGCCGGTAACGTGATAAGTTCTTGCGACAAGCGATGGACGAGAGCCGCTATCAGTTGGATTCCTTGGGATATCAAGCGCATCATAAGAAGATCCTCGCTACTTTTCGGATATGAAGAAACAAACCATTGATCAGCCTCAATCGCTGTTCAAGAAATTTTCGTAGGAGTGCTAGTAAACATTTCAAAGACTGACTCTCTGGCTAGAGCCTTACGTGGCCTGCTTTACAAAACACCCTCTTATAACGCTGTAAAATACAAAATAAAATTATGTTCTACATCGGTCGCGCGCCTTCAATTTTATCAAGCGTATAATTCGCTGGGAGCACGAAAAGCATATATACGTGTAGAATAAATCTCGTAGTATCTGAGTCAATCGTTTTAGATGGAGTTTCTTCCAAGGTGGAGAAAAAAATTCCCCAATTTGAATAAGGAGTTGCATCCCACGTGTCTAACACGTCAGAGTCATCGATCGATTACCTCTCCCGTAGGTTAGCCGGCCAACAAGCCGCTGAATATGTGAAACTCGGTCTCATTTTCCCTGCTACATTGAAGTGAAAGGGTCTTTCAAGAAAATAAGCACAGAGTTGGAATCACTGATACTCAAGCTATCAAAAGATTATTAATAATCTAAAGAAGGAGCTCTATCGAGCAAGGTTCAAAACACAAATCTTTCCCTTCTCCTACAGCGCTATCATAAGAGTTTTCCAAAAATTAAACACATTTCTGAGTTCCTCGAAATGTGTACTATCAAAAATGTACTGGCTGTCTATGGAAGCAGTTTTGTAAAGCGAAATATAAACGAGATAGGAAAAAAAAACGCGTCATCGTGTGCCACTTATGGCTCTAATGAGAGATCTAAGCTTTCGATTGATTGCTAACACTCCAATGAGAAATTCTTGTCCAACGAATGAGGTCTAATAATCGTTTATCGCCGTCTAACATATAAGTACCGAGACTTGTGCTATCGCAAAAGTAGTAGCACTCTGAGGAAGGAGTTTTGTCTAACGAAATATAAGCGAGATTACAGAAAAACGCGTAGTCGTGTGAAAAATAATGTTATTTTGGATCTTACAGCGCCATAGGAAGGTCTTTCAAAAAATCACCCACGTACGGCTCTAGCAAGTGATTCAAGCTTTCGAATGATTTCCCACACTCCTATGGAAAAATCTTGAACAGCGAATGAGATCGAATATTCATCTGCTCCCTTTTAAACGAAAATTACCAACCCTCAACCCCATGACCCGCTTTTTCGCGAAGAACCCAGAGAAACGATATGATGTGAAAACATTTGAAACCCCTTCGAGGTTGATACGTCAGGGCTTACGCACGCTTCGGCGGTATCGCCCGCCTCATCAGAGTCACATGCCTCGTAACCCTACCTTGCAACAGAGATGGGGGACGTGTTTTCGTGGCAGCACATGAGATAGCCGTTATCACAACTTTCCAAGTCAATGTCCTACGGCTGCTAAATTATTTGTAAACACTGCTTTCCAATCGTACCTTCGTACCAACCTCGAAAATCACAAACTACATTGGATGTTTATAGCGATGTTCAAAATACGATCAGTTAGAAGGCAAAGATATGATGCTCAAGGATTCTCAGAGCAGGGGAAACCTGCTGGGCTTCTTCTGCACGCGAACAGGAGAGATAAAAGCTTTACTGGGTGCCCGCTCGAGTCACTCGACGATCCGAGGGAACGCTTCACCCGTATCACCTGTCGTCACGTTGATCATCGAGTGACTCAAACGGGCACCAGTAAAATTCCGCTCCCTCCTTGCTACAATGCAGGGCTTAATGTGGGGCGGGGGTCACCTGACGAGGAGGCCGAAACCTCCGAAACACCGGTGTATGGCCCTAGCGTACCAACCTCGTTTAGGCTTAGAGCATTCTTTTTGGAGTAATAATTCCATTTTCCCCTATCGCGTGCAAGAGTAGCCCAGTTGATCATCGTCGCTCTGAGAATTCAATGGTGATACGCACATACATGATTTTTTTGAGCCAACCTCAGTAGGAAGTCAATGTCACTTAGTCAAGGCTACCACTGTCCGAAAGAGTTCCTCATTGCACCCGGTAGTGGTCGATTCCTCATGAACTGTGGAACAGACGTGAATCAATCGTGCATTTTCACTCTTTCTTTCAATACGATCAAATACGGATCCGTGTTTGATTGATAGGCAGAGAACGAAGAAAGTTCTCTGGTTTCGTGTCAACTTCCCAAATGCTTTATCTCCTCATCGTGGCTTTGAGGTGTCGAGGCCACCCGGGCTTACAAGGAGTTCGACGTTTTCACTCGAAAGCCGAGCTAAGACTTAACCGCATCAGGAATGACCACCGTGTTGGTTGCTACTAGTTGCAAGGTAGCGATCTCCCTCTGAACCAAAGGCCGGCAACTGCTCTATTGTGGTGACGACATGAGGAATCCCTAGCTAAGTTTCCATGGTACAGAACAGCCAAACCAGTACGGTTTTCCTACATTACGACCTGCACCATGAGTGAAAACGAACCGTCCAACTATCCAATTATTCAAGTTCACTATCAGACGACTCATCTGAATCATAAGTAGATGGCCTTCTTATCAGAATAGCTGCAATGAATGGATCTCGTGCAGCTTAAAACACGTCGATTGATATCAAGAACATTACGTACTTGGCCGGTGCGATACTTCGTTGCAGTAGATGGGATCCTCAAAGATTGACTAAAGAATAAAGTACTAAGAAGGCTTTTGGGGAAAGGAATCCCTGTGGTGAGTTCGCCGTCTCTTGAGCTATCTAATAACTACTAATTGTCTCTTTTTGAAATACTCTCTCCGACAAAAGAGACAAGAAGACCAGTGTTTAGCCTAGAACACATGCCGTCCCCAAGAAATTAGACAAGGGTTCAGAGCTCTAAAGGTGCAGTAGAAACACTCAAGCCACAAAGCGCAGATAGACACCTTCTAACCCTAATTACTACGACCAAACGGTCATTTTGTTGAATCGTCCCTAATCGACCCGCCTAACTGAAGGCCAGATCGCTGCCGTCCTGAAAATTCTCAGTTGCCCTCGACTGCCTCTGCTGGGACCGAAACTGCTGTGGCGATTTCCTTGGAATTTCACAGAGAATCACTTCGGCGAGAGGTGAAGATGCCAATGAGGAGATAATATAGAGGATCCATAGATCGCAACGAAACTACGCGCCGGTCAGACCACTTCCATGAGTGAAAGGAACTCAACCCCTTCGGTAAAACACGCGTCATTTGAACTCACCGATTGCCTCGCTGCGGGCAATCTACTTTGAGACACGCTGCAGTGGAGAATAGAGATATGGGAAGTTATTTAGTAAATTGAAGCTCTAAAAGAACATTATAATCCCTAGTACTGATAGCCTTACCGACGTCCCTTCTACCGTATACACTTTACTAGTAATTAAACCCCCTTCAATGGCTGTAAAGATCTAAAGTCCAATGGGAAATCACCAGATTGTCACGTGGAGCTCGTCCCGCTCGCCGTGAGGAGATTCAACCTCGTAGTGAACGGGTAACGCAATGAAAGCGCTGAACTACATGACATTCTGAATGAGGTAATCATATACTTAACACACTGACGACCGTTGGCCCACAGCGAAAGCTCTATGCCGCCGTGCTCGCGGCAATTCGGCGGCGAGCTCTCCCTCATGTTGCCGTCTCTCAAGACTAGGCACACAGTGATGCAGACTGCTGACCGCTGCGCGCGCGACAGGGCGAGGCTAGCGCCGTGGGCCAACGGTCCCCAACGTGCTAAGTATGCATCGCAAAGATTATTGACCTAAAATCGCCGCTTAAAAGCACTAGCAAAACGGTACTTTCGGTGTCACCCTGTGAATGTATATACGAATAAGAAAACAGTTCGTATAACTTGTCAGAGAAAAAATCTTCAATGAACCGTCGCAAGCTTTGTCGCAGGGAATTACCCTAAACTAAAACAAGTGACATTTACTAGCTAACCTTTTATGCGATAACAAACCAGAAAAACAGACAACAAATCAGTAGAAGTCAAAGATCACGGAACTACACGTAAACAATAAAACGGAGCAAAATGACAGGCAAAATCAAAGACTAAATAAAGCGGAGAAAGTAAACAGGGAAAACGATGATGGACTCTTTACAATCAACCAAGATCTGTAAATGTAAACCATACAAAGATCTGGTGAAAACAGACAACGTGCACCTTGCCGAAAGAGACTGGCTGAATGTAGAACCATTCAGTATAAAGATCAAGAGATATGGCCGAAAAGACCAACGAACAAAGCAAAATAGAAAAGGTCAGTGGGGTTCCTTTTCTATAAGAATGTATTTCGTACTATGCTGCTATTTAGGCAACATCTTTCAAAGAAATAGTAGAAAAAGTAGAAAGAAAAACACTAAAACTCCCACAATACTGAATAAAAAGCATATGACATATCTAGGAAGGATTTTGCATAACTAAAACGATGATGTTCTTTTTCCATGAGAAGCCATTACTCAGTTATCCCTTCGAGGGACCAAATGGTACGTTTTGTACAGAGCGCGCGACGTCAAGTCGCACTCCGCTACTGTAATGGCGGCATCGCGTTTCGTGGGAATGCAGCGCACACAGCCAGACATGCGTGCACAGACATGCAGAGTTTGCCTATCTGTGATTGTCGCCCAAGCGACGGAGCGACGGCGCGACACCGCGTGCCTATCACTGATGGTCCTCAGAGGGTTATAAAAAGTTTTGCCGTAATTTGTTCAAGTGCTCTAGCTTTACAGCTTTATACCCTTTCAGTGCTAAAAAATATAAAGCCTGTTTACTGCACCTGAATAGCAAGAGCCTTTAACTGGACTGCGGCAGAAAAATGTACAATCTACACCGAATAAAGGAACAGTAACGAAATATTCCATAAGGTCACAAGTGGAGAATTTGTCTTTTAGTCTGCTGCTCGCAGCCAATCACGACTACAGCTCAACTTCGTCGTCATCTAAGATCACAAAACAGTCTTCACCAAGCTCCCCTTCCGGCAAGTTCGCCATATGATGCGGCTAAACAGTAATATAAACCTCAAATATGTTTATTAAAACATGACACAAATAACTGATAAACGGCTCGGAGATGAACCGACGTATCACTCATACGGATGACGCGAGCTACCACTTACACCACCGAGGGCAACAGTTCTTCCACCAATCAGTATCTCTTCGATTTAATGCATTGAAGCTGTCAGCTATTAATTTGTAGCGGCATAAGATCCAGCTAAGCTGACCTGTTGAGTATATAACGTACTAGGATTTCGATTTTATCGCTCTGATAGCAGCGTTATGACGTCATAATCATGTATCTGAGGATACATCCAAAGCATCTGAACCCAAGGTGAAGTTGAACTCGATTTCACCCAAACTGGAGCATGAACCCACTCTACATTACCGATGACACACCCACTCTGCTACCACTGCTCTCTTTATGTTTTATGTTAGTGCTAACATTATATTCTGTATGTTCACACAAAACGCCCATTACTCTTTCACATCATTAAACATCTCTGCAAACCCCCCTCCCCTGAAAAAAAAAAGAAAATATGCCACTGTCGATCAATCCCTGAGGAATGAGCTACCCATTCGTTTTCAATTTTTGACTTCATTTGACATGACTGAATGCATATTTGGTCTTGAAAATGACTCGCGTTGCATACCAATGTATCAGTTAGTGCCACTAACCCTCCAGACGAGTCTGGTATCAATTCACCGACGCCGGAGGAAGGAAAAGCTTGATGAGTGTTGAGCGCAAGATCGAACTATCGACCATCGATTGCTCAATCATGTGAGTGGCAAAGCATCCTAACCATTACGCCACACACGCTCATCTTTAGGTATATAATAATAACGTCATAACCTGCTATCAGGGTGGTCATGAAAATTTTGGAGATAAAATGGTCAAGACTTCCGAAATTTCGCAATGCATATTTGTGTGAAAGTGGTATAAGAGCTTTATAGTTCGAGTTCTACTACATGTCAAACGAAATATTTGAAACATAATCCACGTACCGTATCGGTTCCATTGGAAGGTTGTCCATTTACATGGGCAGTTCGTCGTCGTCTTCGCCGTTTTGGAGATATCGAAAATCGTGGACGTGGATCCAACGATCTCCGCTTATATGGCTAATAAGAACATAGAGATATAGACCTGATTCTACACCAGTTGTCCTCCTACACATGTAAGCACATAGTACTAGTAATCAAAAATCAATAGACAATACCCGTTTCTTGTTGTTTGGACTTCTCTTGAATCTGTTAGAGCCACAATTGCCACCGGAGATAGCAGCTCTGAACGCACGCCTTTCCTCCTCAAATCATCAAAGTACGGGAAGCTTATCAATCAGGAAAAGTTTTTAAAATACGATATCTTGACAGGCTAGATTTATACCTCAACCGCGGCAAGACGTTTAGCTTTCCAACTAAGACTTCGTTGTCGCAACCGGCGGTTTGTGGCTGTGTCAGTCAGATTTTCCTGAAAGAGAAAAAAATCTCAGTATGTAACGCACAAGTACAAGCCCATGATCCGTTTCCTGAAAGAAAAGAGTAACGCTTTGGGGAACATGGATCCAAGGCCTACAGCATCTCTTACGAAACGTTGGACATCTGCTCGACCTCCGCTACTTCTGTGACCCCTACGTGGGGATCACTGTCTGTCTCACTCCTCTCTGTCACTCGGCACCCCTTCTATTGGGAAGATTGTTACTAATTCGATCCCCTATCACAACGCTTCACTGTAATGTTTTAGTGTTATCTTTCTGACGTCGATTAGCATAGAAGGTTCTTCTATAGGGTAATAATTTCTAATAAAAAGCACTCTGTTGTCGAACATTTCATTACTTCTTGATACAAAAGGAAAATTAATGGGGCGACAACGCATATTCCTTTTGTCACTCTGAATGACAATGTGGCACCTTCTAATGCAATTAGGTTTAGAACTAAGATTTGATATATGCGGTCTACCTCTTTTCAATTCAATCTGCCCAAGTTCCTTCTACATTGTCGTAAATTATATACATTGATCGTTTGTGTTAGAGTGTAACTATACAAGATATAGTGTGATTACGGTGTCAGTGATTCGAGCATATTCTGGTGAAGACAAAAAGCAGATCACACCAGAAAAATTACAGTGAAGCGTTGCGTGAGACAGTGAAGAGTGAGACAGAAAGTGGTTCTCACGCTGGATGTCAGAAACGCAGAGGAGGTGGAGCAGATCGTTTAGCGCTGCCAGTCAGAGATGCAGAGATCCTGGGGCCACGATCCCAAAAATGGTAACTTTCAACATTTACTCGAACTATATCTGACCGTCGGGATCGAAGTAGCGCAGTTGTTAGGATGCTGTAGATCAGGAAGTGCGATGATAAGCAATGCGCCGGGGCGACCCCCTCCCTCACACTTTTTTTGCGGTCACCAACGAGTCAACAGGAAGTCTGAGCTCGGCTTTCTTCGAGTTTGCAAGGAGAGTGGAAAAAGTACTGGGATTCGCACTAGTAAAGTATGTGACAGGGCCGGGTGATATAGCAAGTATATCGACCTGTCACTTGATTTCTTTGTAAAAGAAAAAAGAAAACCTTTCAGTGCGAACAAGCCAGAACTCGGTCAAAAGAGTAAGTTGTAAACAGCTGCGAAAAGCTTTGAATAAACAAGAATTTTTGTAATAATTGAACTTACTCTATTACTTTCACGCTGCTTTTCTGCATCATCAGATGATTCGCAACAGTTTGCACAATGCCATTCACAATTTACCTATATATTACGCATAATGAAGAACAATAAAAGCATGCAGAAAGCGAGATAAAAGCTAGAAACTTCCTAATTGATGCACAAACCTTTTTGGGCACTTTTTCAAGTGGAGGATCGAGACAACCGATGTGATAATATTCATAGCACAAATCACATCCGATAATCAGGTGCTGGTCGTGGCTCTAAAACGTATTTCTATGTGCCGTGATATTAGAAATCGAGGGCATGCTAATCAAAGGCAAAAACTTCGAGCAAAATGTGCGGAAAACAGGGAATTCTGTATTGGGCCTCGTCCGAGCCCTCATAATCCATATAAATTTGACTTATAAACTAACCACGTAAAATGTTCAGAAGCTATATATTCAATGACGTTGAGTGGTATGCAAAAGAACCACATGCGGGAGTTGAAACTGCGTCTCATCATTTCTGGTGGCGAGCGCTAACCACCTACCACTGCTCCTGCCCTTCTATCACTTTTTATGTGACACAGGGTATTGACTCTGCTCGTCATCGACGAATCGTCAACGGTCCGTGAGATAGGCAGACATCGGCACTGAACTCACCTGAGCTAACAGCCCCAGATATAAACAATCGACAAGAATTCTCAGTTTAAGCGCTTTTCTTAGAAAGTTAGTCCAAGGTGGTGATCACGTGTCTTCTGAAAGGGTGTTTGAAATGTCATGCTTGAGGTGCAAAGAGACACGCCTAACCAGTGTTCCACGACGTTCACGAAAAAGATGAATTGATGAATTGAATGCTAGAGGTACTGCGATGTTCCAGTCTCATCAGTAACACGGTACCCTCCGGTTCAGCTGACTCTTTGCACGTTTAATCCTCTCAATGTGTCTGGAACGCCGAAACATGGGTCTAGCATTGTATAAATGCCATAACAGACCTTATGATAGCCTCATAAAAGATGTCCTCCGGATAGAGCGAAATGCGGGTTCAAGTCCAGGCTGACGCGAAAGTTTTGCACATCACTCGACATCACTGAGTTTATCAAAAAAGTGACTCAACCAACCTTCCCACATTCCTTGCACACGTTTATTGTTATTTCTCTTACAAGTTTTGGCGGACTATCCAAACTATCAACTGGCGAGTTCTTCACCAAGGAATTTCTTCGTCTAAAAAAAAGCAAATCGAAACAACGATGCATGAATGAAAATGCTAATTAATCGCTGCAACATGGATAATAAAAAAGTCTAAATTGCCAAGATAAGCATACGTCTTTCCATTGGCTTGTATGTCACAGTTTTGAGCAAGAAACGGGTTGGCGTCCAGAATCCTCCTAGCGCCAAGCCTCACGAGCGCAGCATGAAATGCATTAGCTAACTGCTTCCTTCGTTCACTAAACTCTCTTCCAAGAAGTCCGGACTGTTCGTTCTGAAAACGAGAATAAATTTTTTAGATTGAAAATTTGAAGCTAGGTCTTTCAACGTTAATCAATTCCTAAAGGGTGCGTCATGCATTAGACTCCATTCGTAGCATCACAGTGGCGAAATGAATGCATATTCCGGCCTTTATAACGACTCGCAATGGTGTATTCTTATACAAATTCAATGCTGCTATCTTCCCAAACAAGCTGTTTATCAATATTTCGAGCCCGGAGGGACGGAAGGCATGATGAGTTACGGAAGCACGAGATCGAGCCATCGACTGGTAGATTATGTGTCATCGAGCATCTCTAGCCACTGCGCTACACGAGCCCTTTCCAGATCCAAATGAGTTTTAACTACTTTTCAACACCAGAACAACATATTTATAACAAGTTATATGGACATTCACCTAGAAATATGGCTCAACTTCAAAGCATTTGGGAACCAACCAATTTCAGCTTAGTCGTCTGCGATTCCAGCTGCTTCTTCAGTGATAGGTTGGAGTCGTTAGTAGACACAAGTTTACCTTCTTCAGTAGCAATGACCAGACGTTCACGATTCTCCACATACCTTAAGTAGAGAAGATATTCCGAATCATTTGCCCAAAAATCTGTGTTTAATTGAGAATCACAAAACTCTTCAAGAATTCGACTCAAAAATTAGTAGAGAAACTAAATAGAAACATCAACCTACTCAAAAAATTGTGACGAAAATCCTGGGCTAAGGAAGGGGATGACATCTCCCGGAACTTTTGTGAATTCCTTAAAACGGAACTTAAATTCGCGCAATTTCGAGACCTTTCAATAAGACAGTAGCACCAAAACCTGTCTGAAATGAACTGGCTCTATGCCGCTTATCTCAGCTTTCTCTTGAAACCACTCGAAAAACTCCGGTGAGCTTGTGAGATGACGTGCACGTTTTGTTTTCTTATCGGCCTATAAATCATCGTTGATCAGGCATAAGTCTCGAAACAAAGCAATACTTTTTTGAAATCGAAAAACAACCTTATCATGAAACGCTTCAGGAAGACAAATTGTGACACCCAACAGTGATTGGAACTGTTTCTCGTACTTTTCCTTTGCTCTTAATCTTTTGTGCTCCTCCCTGTTTGATAAGACCTTTTTTCCCACCATAAATAGTCGATTTTGTTCTTGTATTAGAAAATTAGTCGCTCTGAAAGTGATGTACTGCGGTTTTGAATGAGAAGGCACATCTCAATATCAAAGATTTCGATAAGAAATATAATGATGACAACCTACGCTTGCTTCTTAAGATTCACATCATCAGGATTAGAATGCTGCTTACAAGTGATATACCGAGGCTCGACGCTCTGATGATCAACAACGTGTCTATGTGAGACCGCTGACCCTCCAGAATTATGTTCAGCAGCGCTGTCGCTGTGATCTACCAGCAAGCCAAGCCGGAAAGAACATAATCATGATTGATATGAAAAAGTGAAACCTTACTCAATAATGAGTGGTCGGCATAAGGATAACGAAAGATAGGAATCCTAATTCACAGAGAAGAGTATACTTCTATTATCTCCATCCATTTTTCAACTCTTTGAGGACAGCGTCTTCCCCTTTTTTACGAACTACTAGTAGTGATTCAATAGCTCGAATCTCGGTGATTCCAATACTATGCTCGTTTCCTGGAAGGTCTTCTTAGTGCTCTGTAGCATCGGAAACGAAAACGGAAAAGCTAGGAAATGATGAGATAGAGGAAAAGTTCAGATATCAATTTAAAGAAAAAATTGCTTATCACCCGTTAAAAATTCAAAGTTTACATGAATTCAGTTAAAAACAACAAATATCATTCGTCGAAATGAAGACCATCATTATCCACGATCTTCTGCCAACGATCAGTAAGCTTCTCGGAGTGTTCGAAATTCCTTTCCTTCGACTTTGAATCGAAAAAATTCCTGACATTCCTCTTCAACTTGATCAAATGTCTCGAATCAACGTTCACAGAGGAAATGTTCCATAGCGGCGGAAACGAGACTACAGTCGAGCAGCGCAGCGCCTGGATTGTAAGTTGATGCAATAAGACATCGTTTCCCCTCCCCCCCCCTCCCCCCCCCCCCCAATTCACCAAACTTTTCCCTAGTCTTCTTTGCGGCGTGAGGTTTGACATTCTCTTGCTAGAACGGCGCGTGCGTTCCATCATCTCCACTTGACATTCTAAGAATAAATCAAAAATGCACTGTAACTAAAGTCCGTGGAAGTTTCTTATAGAATTAGTCCTGAGATATTCTCATGAGTTACAGTAACCGATACTGTGTCGAAGCAAACATGTGATTTGAACTTTTCGCAAGTATTAGGGGTTTTTTTTCCTAGACTCAGTAAAAAAAAAAGGAAAAAGAAAGAGGAAGAAGGGTACTGTTCTACTATGGCGGCGCCACTTGAGGCCTTCGGTAAAAGCGTAATCTTTGCTGTCATCTGGCGAAAGTACGATTATCTGATAACCTAAATCAAGTGAATTTCAAAGGTATATTTTACTTCTCATATTGCTTGTTTTTAACGCCTCACCAGTCAAAATGAGATTCTGTTTCACATTTGAAGATTTCTCGCCTGATAAGAGTTTTTTATAACAAAATTTTAACCATTAGAGAGAGCTAATCTTTCTGATTAGGAAATGTGTTTGCTCTTTGAAAAGAACTTCTTAGAGCTCTGCAATTCGCACAAGAAGAGTAGGTTTCACACATATGAGATATCGCTGCTTTCCACACCCCTTCAGAAACAAGGGTGTTTTCCAATTTTTCCAAGTTGCTTCTTAGCTTAATCAATAGCTCAAATCTCGGCAATTCCAGCGATATACTTAGGTTCTGAGGAAACCTTTCAGTTCGCTGTAACAGCCAAAATAAAAGTATGTTTCACACTTGTGGCGTTTCAACTGCCTTTCGTCGGGAGAGCATTTTCCTCAGGCTTTCAGAAACCATTCGATAGTCTGAATTCTGCTGATTCCTGTGATGCATATGGTTTTTCAAATGGACTTCCTAGTGAGCTGTAATAGGTTAGGGCGCGCAATGCAGCGACGGCACCTGGCCACACTGCACTGCCAGGTATGTGGATGCGATCTTGAGAGAATGAGTAACAAAATCTTATTCTGACTGGCATGGCGCCACAAATAAGCTATTTGAGAAATCAAACATGCCATTGAAATTCACTTAGTTTGAGCTACCGATCAAACTACAGAAACTTCACTTCCTTTCATTTTCGTGAAAAAAAATTTCACTTGACAAAGTGCAAAACGTTCGTCTTCGATGACTCTCTATGAGGAGTGTAAAGCTCCCAAGAGAACTGGCTATAAAAATATCAAAAGACGACGGATTCTGCCCGACTGACGAGTCTGTAAGGACGAAACACGTGTATCGGGCTGTACAAGAGCCCTTACCAGACCACATGACAAGTTGGCTCAAATAATAAAGAAAAGAAACTACAGAAACGTTTTACAGAAACAAAAAATACGTTCGTACCGAAGGCCTCAATTGTCGCTGTCATAATAAGACAGTACCGAAAAAGAAAACACGCGTCAACTGTGAAACACAACTTTATATTCGCTGTTACAGTGCAGTAATTGAGCTTTTCAAGTAACCAACTGCAGTATCATAATCGCCGTGAGTTAAGGCATCGAATAACTTCCAGGAGTTTGAAAAAGAGATAGAGAAGGCCTTATACTCTAGAGGGTTGAGAATTGGACTGAGATAACAGAAAAGTGATAAAACATGTTCTTGAGTCGCTTGTCAGGTTGAATGCTAGACAGGCGCCTGTTTCGTCCCCAAGGACTGAGCGCCGATTCGTTCATGGAAAAGTATAGCCTCAAAGGGATCGACCGAATCGAGGAACGGAGCTACTGATGAGTCCCGGTAGGACACGAAACAGGCTCCTGTCTAGCACTTAGACCTCACAAACAACTCAAAACATGTTCTATCATTATCAGAGTGTTATCGTTTTAAGCGGAAGTCTATAGAAAAAAAGCGGCAGAATGGAGAGGTATATCAGAAAAGTATCTAGGAATAGACAAAAATTTGACTAAATAGACAAGTACTACGAGAAAAGCAGTACCTCTGTGCACATGTAGCATGGTAGTAAAGTTTACATAACCCGATCTCGCAGCGGGTTACCACACCAGAACGAGCTTCCAATATATCCGTACATCCATTACAGCTCTAGAAAAAAATTCAACTTTACTCTCCGCATCGATAACATAGTAACTAGTTATGATCCTGAACAGGGATTTCTTCATAAAAATTAGCATATTCACCTGAAGACAGGTATCCTAATGCTCTACAAGTTTTGTCGACCTTGCTCATAGATTTTCATTCACCAAATTTCCGCATATAATAGGTTGGGGAAAAAGTTCTGAGTAAATGCTTCCAACTTTTTTGTGAGTCGATCATTTCTCGTGTTTTCAGGTTCATTTAAAAGCCCGTCTTCTCCCGCGTTGATTGGTATATATTCATCTACTTCTTTCAAGATGGCGTTAACAAGCGAGCAAATGAGGTTGTTCATGATGCACAAATGGCTATTGGGTTCAAATGCAACGGTGGCAACTGAACTCATCAATCTGGCTTGGCGCGAAGACACAGTTGGCAAAAGTACGGTGTACAAGTGGTTCAGAAAGTTTGACGAAGGTAAAGGAAGTTTCGTTCAATGGAGCACTGGTTGTGCGACAAAAAGTTTGGTACCAATAATGAATTGCACAATCTGGTCATTCATTTCTTCGACAGCAAGAAATCGGAATTTTATGATCGCGGAATCGATCTTTTGCCGAAGAAGTTTCAGGAAGTGTTTGAAGTTGAAGGGGAGTACTTTGACTACTATTTCGGCTTTGTTCAGGTATACAGG
Source organism: Parelaphostrongylus tenuis (assembly GCA_019055375.1). Taxonomy (NCBI): domain Eukaryota; kingdom Metazoa; phylum Nematoda; class Chromadorea; order Rhabditida; family Metastrongylidae; genus Parelaphostrongylus; species Parelaphostrongylus tenuis. The sequence goes on from JAHQIW010002010.1 coordinate 216,783, forward strand.
TGCATAAATAAATGTTTTACAAGCACTTTCTCAAGACCTTTTCCCCAACCTATTAGTATTTTTGAGCGAGGTCTCAAAAAGCGGAAAGGAAATGTATGAAGAAATTCAAGCTATTAGATGATTATCAAAAGTTTTTGAGAAGAGTGATGAAAAAGTCCCGTCCTAAACAGGCAAAGCAATATTCTGTTAGCAGTAGTTTGATCGCTATAAAAAATAAATGATGAAAGATTTATTGTGAGAAAACACTCGAAAACTCTTTTGGAGGTCAAATTCGCAAGCGTGAAATTATGTAAAAATAAAAAAATTTTCGAGGCTATCCATACATAAAAGAACTTCAGAAGTGTTTCTTAGTCTTTCAATGGCAGCATGAATTTGTTCATGGAGAAGACAATTTAAGTAACATAGACAGTTTAATTCTTAGATTCTAGTATCATATTATCATTATTACCATATTTTTTCAATTTTATTTCATTTATTTATTATTTATTTTATTTATTTCTATTTTTATTTACTTTTTATTTTATTTTATTTTCTTATTACATTTTTTTATTTTTATTATTATTTATTATTCCAGTACGCAGCTAACTACTGCCCTTCGGAATCATGGTAATATGTAGATAGAATATGAAAATACCTTTCTGCCAAAAATCCGATGATCCATCTCTTGCCAGCTGACAGCACTCAGATGATCGATGTCACCAAAGGTAATACCACGTGTGTATAGCGCGCACACGAGATGAACCCACCGTCCTCCGACATCTGAATAACAAATTAGTCGTTGATGAAAGCAATTCATTTCGCCGAATGATAAAAAGGGTATAGAGAATGTAAACAGAGATTGGGAGGCAGCATCACACAGTGATTTCTGATGCAATATATCAAGAAGCAAAGTGCTGGTACGAATCTCCCATTAGTCCCTTGCGATCACTCAATGAACGCTTAAGGTAACACCTTAGCTCGGCCAGTCCCTTGATTGTAAGGAGGATAGTCTCGACCAGCAATCTAGAATATTCTTAAAGAAGACGAAATCCTGACCCAGTAATCGAAGAACACGTGAAATCTCTGACGACCTATGTGTAGAAGAATGCGAGGAACGAGTCCAATTTTAGAAGCCCTAAGAATCGCACAGTATATCGTGATGACGGGTCGTGTAAAATAAGGATTTCGGTTCTTTCTGATTAGGAGAGAACACATGAAAAACCGATCTTATTCGCTAGAGAGAAACTTTTCATAAGAGTGTTAGTGACCAATCGAAATCTGAGACTTGAGACTATAGCCCCACGTCGCCAGTTTTCCAAAACACTCCTTTCCAGATCAAATCATATCCAGATCCAGATCAAAAATACTGTTTCACGCTCGCCTTTCACCTTTATTTTCTTCACGCGTATAAATCGTCGAAAGCCGGTCAATATGTAGAGAGTTCTCGTAGTATCTTATTCAATCGTTTTGTTTGGAATTTCTCTCAAAACGGAGAAAAAATTCTCAATTGAATAACAAAATATCGGTCATCCCGCTTGTCCCGCCACTGTCACGCCTCCTGTGACGGCCCTCACCTTGTTGGAGAATTTGTAAACGGTACGAAAAATGTAAAAATCGATCATATTTTACCTGCTAAATCGTATTTTCATGAAGTAAGTATATGGCCAAAATCAGAAAACATTACCCTATCAGATGATTAATGATAGTTTGAAGAGATAGCCATATTCGGCGACATTTAAAGCACAAATCGAAGGATAGAGGAGATTAGATAATCAAAAGAGCATTCTGAAAAGCAAACCCATTTTTGAGCTATTTGAAGCTTATGCTCTAGTTTGAATATTATCAGTCTGAGGAAGGAGTTTTGTCCAGCGAAATGTAAGCGAGATAAGAGAAAAAACACACGGTTTTATGAAACATGATTTTATTCTGAATGTTACGATGTTATGAAGGGGTGTTTTGAAAAGCCGGCGACGTGGTGTTGTAGCCACAAGTTTCAAAGTTCCTCTCGAGCGAATGAAATCTGTTTTTCATTTGTTCCCTTCTGATTAGTATGAAACAATAATTCTCGCTATTTCAATTTGAAAGTAATATGAAATGGAGAGAAAAAGTACCAGAGCGCTTCATTGCTCCGTATCTTGACGGGCAAAGCTCACAATATGGTGGTTCCTGGAACCCGTAGATGCAAGGTTCGCAGAACCACGGCTCTGTTGACGAACTTGAATCGTTGCTATCGTTGTCCTCGTTAAGATCCAATGTTGGATAGCACGCATCGTGCACCGTTAAACCACACCTGAAAAGAAGTTATATCTACAAATTAGGATCGCATTGCTTATAAAAAAATACAGAAATATTATCTTAAAAACTATACAGCAGGCTAATAGCACGCCTGCGTAGTCTTTGAGAGGAAGTTCTCTCTCAAGGGTTCACTGACCTCTAAGAGCTTGGAGGGCTTAGTCTAACGCATAGGCAGACGTGAAACCCCAATAGTGTGGTGGCCGGAAGCAGCCAGATTGTACCCGCTTACACTCGTTCCCAAATTAGTAATGATGATGAAAGAGACCTAAACAACAAGAAAACTCACTTGTCACATTGTATAACCTCTTCGGCCTTTGCGACACGGGAGAGATTGAGACATACGGCGCAAATCAGCGCTCGCTGGAAGCAGGGGGTTAAATGATATGAAGCATTTATAATTAGGTTACATGATCACAGTCTGAAAATGATTATGAGTGACCAAATTTAGAAAAACTTGAAAATTTCAAGGAAAACTTGAAAATTTTATGAGCTTGACTACACGAGCCCTATGTTCACTTCCATCCATATAATGGCGACGAAAGAGTAACTCGAATAGATTTCAACGTTCTAACTTTGATTTGTTTCTGTGTCCTACATGATTACCGAGTGGATAACTACCTTTTATGTCCAGAAATTTACCAAAAAACCCTGCGACTGGAGATCAAGTATGGCTTATAGGCACAGATCGGCCAACATGTGTTGGTTTCAATACACAGCTCGCGCAGCGAAAATACGGACGCCACACACTCTCACCACAGGGAAATTCATACGTTGAAGGCTTAGTAGTGTGTAGATCTATACGAATCATGATTTCGAAACCCAGTTAACCCTTCGCGGACGACAGTTGATCGCAAGCGAAACAAGATTTTCGTTGATTAATAATGATTTCCTCTCCGTAAAAAAACTTCAGGATTTTGTAAAGCTCTTACAGTATACGATTTTTTCTACAAGCTTATATACCCCTTGTGCATATATAACTGTTTATACGAAAAAAAAAACTACGAGCGTGAAATTTAATTTTTTCCTCGCTCCTACAACGCGCTTTGAAGATCATCCTATACATCGAATTAAGCTTCGGAATCGCCGAGATTTGCGCTATTGAATTAGTATGGCCTGATGAAAAGCCATCCACACTCCTTGCTGTGTAAACAAAACACCCTGAGTGTGAAACAGATTGATTTTCGCTGCTACAGCTTGCTAAAAGTGCCTTTTAAAAAGCAAACACAGCGCTGAAATCGCTAAGATTTGAGCTTTTAAACGATCGCTTAAATCTCAGTACAAAAATCCTTGTAAAGCAAAAAGACTGCCAGAATTTGGCGCATCGAAAACGATGCGTGCACTTTGCAAATGATTGACTTGAGCTCATAGCTCAAAGCTTGTAGTGCGACATCGAGATCTCACACCTTACACACCTTAGAAATTGAAGATAAAAGGTGTTGAAAAACAATGAGAATAACTCACTTCTACGTTGTCATCGCATTTGGTTCCGCCAGCCATGACATCCTACAACGTGATCATTAGAAAGAGCAAAAGAAAAAAATGCAAATTTCCTCATCACATACCTCATTGATGGTTTCACCATTCTCTTCATCGTCCTCCGACGAGCTGCTCGAGTTATCGTCAGAGTCACTACTTTCAGAATCCGAGCACTCAGTTGATCCAGTGTGATGGTCTGCTAGAAATTCTCAACTACAAGGCAAACTTTGACTGAAAAGACACCTACAAAAGAAAAAATCACGTAGGTGCTAAATGATAACGAGGATTGCATGAAAAAATGTCACTCCAACAGTATTGAAATTCGAGAACTATTACAACTTATTCAAGTAAGTGACTGCAAAAAGCTGCCCTGGGAAGATATTGAACCCGAGTTCCACTCACACCACAGGGGCATGCTATCGATACGCAAGATGCCATCGCTCTGCTACCACTCATACCTTGATATGAAGGCTTCAATACAAGGTGCCAATATTAAAATTAATTAATCATGAATGATGATGACCTAAAAGACCTTATAGTTCTGTAAAGGCCAATCACTGAGAAATGGGACCATGCTTTCGATTTCATCAACATCGTTTGATGATCGAAAGCCTAACTGGTCTTTACATGACTCGCGGTGACCTAACGGTGTATCAAGTCCGTGCTACCATCTTCCCAGACAAGTCTGGTACCAAATCATTAAACCCGGAGGGAAAGAAGGCTTGGTCGGTCTTGAGAGCTGGAACAAGCTATCGACGTTCGATGGTCGACAATGCGCTTACCGTGCAGCACCTCTAACCACTGCGCCATATGCGCACCTATAGTTACTTAGGGATAACTATGCGCTCCACAGTTACATAAGAATAACAGTAGCAGTAGGAACACTGATAAGAGAACTCGATTCATATTCAATCCAAAAGCTTCTGAGATCACAGAATGATGTGAAAATCGCAAGAACTCACCTATGAAATCTTCGTCGTCGTCCTCGTCGTCGGCATTTGGTAATATCATGTCCAGCACGGCAGCTGTTGGTTTAATCTGCCTCTTTCCTGGAGCACGAGAACCTGAAAAATACAAACTGATGGGGGAACAAACATTTGTCAATCTCATTAATTAGACAAAAAGATTAGCGCTTAGCAACCACCAACTGAAATCTCACCGATGAATAATTTGAAATACTTCGGGAAATCAGATCTACACCTAAAAACTTGGTGAACCTGAAAAATACTTGCACAAAAACAGCTGGATTTACCCTTCGAAAAGTTGGATTTTGGCCGTAGAAATCGACTCCACGTATATAACCACATATAGCAGATGTTTCCTTACACCCTGCTTCCTAATAACCTGCGATACTAACCATTCGTCCACACTCTCCCTCTACACACAAGACAATTAAGTAGACAATGAGGACAAAGTAAATGTTTCGTCACATGGATAGCACAAATTCTGCCGTCTTGGGCAAAGCAATATGAAGAACTAAAGGAATGCTATTCGTGCAATATCTCCTAAATTAAAAAAAATCTCACAGCTTGGTGGTAGAAAATTATTTTTCCACGCTCTTCTCTTTTTTTTTCTTTTCGTTAACGTTTCAAAACGCTTCATCTTCTTCGAAACCGATGATTCGAGTGGCCTGCCATCGTTATCTTCGTTGTCGATCGAGTCATCAACCGAGTAATTTCTCTTCTTTTTTTTCAATGGACTGGCGAGAAATTTTCCAGATTTTTTCGCTTCTGTTGATTATTCTCATGGATTCGAGTTTTTGTTGTTTTGTCGAATATTTAGTAAACAATCTGCCGGAGATGTAAAACTCGATTTTATTTTTCTGCTAAACGCACTTCCAGAAAGTAAGCACATTGCTAGAATCAGGAAACATTACGCTATCAGATGATTACCGATGGTCTAAAGAAAGAGACCTGTCAGGCGAGGCCTAAGGCACAGATCAAAAGACCAGAAGAGCTTTTTAGAAAGCGAACATATTTTTGAGCTCTTTCAAGCTTGTGCTATAGTTTGAGCACTAGCATTCTGAGAAGGGAGTTTTGTCCAGCGATATATGAGCGAGATAAGAGAGAAAACAAGTGGTTTCATGAAACATGACTTTATCTTAGAAGTTACAGCGTTACAAAGGGGTATTTTAGAAAACCGATGACGTTGGGCTGTAGCTTCAAGTCTCAGCTTTAAAATGGTTACTAACACTCCTACGAAAACTTCCTATCTAGCAAATGACATCGGTTTATTCATTGGCTGCCTCCTAATCAGAAAGAACCTCAATCACCTTTAACGATGCTACGAATGGATTTGAGGTGGCCCATCCCTCAAGGATTGATCAGGTTCGATTCTTTACTTACTTCATAGCATTTTGAATCAAAGATGATCGAATAATAATCTACAAAGGACGAGAAGCCAACGAGTCTTTAACTGATTTTGTGTTGCATGTGGAATTCGTTGTGTTCAACACGATCCAAGCGCCTTTATAACTATGGATATCCTTAGTAGAATGGTCGATCAAAGGGTCCTATTATAAGCAATCAAATCAGTGTTACCTCAGGTCGAATGTGGTTCATACGCAGCATTATCTCTGCCTGTGTGGATCCAATGATACTAAGTATACGCAAAACTTTCAACACCAAGCGGGAGTTGACCCGTGGTCCATTCGTACTGGTACGGCGCCTTTAACCACTACATCGCCGAGGTCACCATTCTGCTACCAATCCTTCTCGTAGATTTCATACACGTACGACCTTCTCAAAATTTCAGGATAAACGATGAAAGATTCGGCATTGATCTCTAGCTCTACGCTGTGCCCTATCGGCGTGTCATAGAAGTGATCAGATTAACAGCTGCTCGGTCATGTATCGAGTCAGTACTGCTAACTTCCTCAATAAGTTTGTTACCAATTCAGCGACCCCGGAGGGCTAGAGGCTTGGTGAACACAGGGCGCGGGATCGAACCATCGACGTTTGTACTATAGGCATTACACTGCGCTGCATACAGTCTATATCAAAAAAGCAAAGAAAAAAGTGAAGATTCGTCTCATATCTGGATTGTGATTTTAGTTCAAGCTTCAAAAGCAAAATATGAGAATTGGTTAAAGTCCGTCCGTTCAATAGACAATAAGTGTCATCTACTCCAACATCAGACACATGTACTATGAAAGGATAGATTAGAGCTCTCGGCGTTAATTAATCCGACATGGTGAGCGTTGGGAGGGGGATCGAACCATCGACCGCGGATTGACCATTTGAGCTGCACAAGACCTCTGTACGAAACGATAGCGTAAAGCGTCACAAGTCTCGATTATTCTCAAATCCGAGAAAGACTAATAGCAAGGAGTGAGTCTGTGTGTCATGTGATATTCAAAGCCACTTGGTAGCCGTGCATTTACTTTAGCGTGAAGCTTTACGTTTGTTTTTTTTTGAGTATCTGAGATTCTTTCCAATTATAAGGAAACGAAGGAAAAAGCGATCTCACTCTCTGAAGAGAAGCTTTTCATGGAAAAGTTAGTAACCATTCAAAAGCTGAGAATCGAGCTACAGCCCCACATCGTCGGTTTTTCAAAACATCCTTTTATAATGATGTAGGATCCAGAAAAAATCATGTTTCATACCCACCGTGTGCCTTCATTTCTATGCGCGTATAGTTCGCTGAAAGCACGAAAAGCATACAAGCGTGTAGGGAATTTCCGTAATATCAGAATCATAAGTTCTTTTCCCAGAGTTTCTGTCGATGCACTACAATTTCCCCAACTGAATAACGATATTTCAAACGTGATCGATCGCCCCGCCCTGCCTCCCCCCCTCTACTCAACTCCATGGACTGGCCGATAAACAAGGTCTCCGAAAATATAAAACTCGATCGATTTTCCCCGCTAAACGGTATCTCCAGAAAATAAGCACAGCATTGGAATCACTAGAAATTACGATATCGAAAGATTACTAATAGTCTAAAGAAAGAGCTCTGTCTGACGAGGTGTGAAGCAAAAATCTTTCCTTCTCCTACAGCGCTTCCAAAAAAGCTTTTCAAAGAAGCAAATATATTCTTGAGTTCTTCAAAACTTATGCTACCCAATGAGTACTAGTACTCTATTGAGGTTTGTTCAGCGAAATGTAAACGAGATAAGGAAAAAAAAGCGTGTTTTGAGTAACATAATTTCTTTTGGATTTGACTGCGTCATAAAAGGGTGTTTTGGAAAACCTACCACATGGGGCTCTAACCAGGACTTAAGCTTTCGAACGATTATTAACACTTCTATGAAAATCCTGTCCAGCGATTAAGCTCGATTTTTCATTTGTTCCTTTATAATCCGAAAGAATCTTAACTGAAATCAAATTTTTGTTTATTTCCCTTCTTGACGCTTTATTTTCCTAAGCATTCATCTTGTAAAAATAACACGATTACGAGTATAAATTATAAAAAGAAAACTTTCGGACTTATGGAATTTTCCCTATAGAAAGTGATTTAGACAGGAACTACACTAGAAACAAAGGATTTATGACAGAGTAGAAAAGCAGATGGCTACCGGCTGTCAAAGGGCTCGAGCCTAATCCAGTACCCTGCACCAATCAGGAATCCGAGGGATTTTCTCTCAGCTGAGCTAGGCACATTCCTGCCGTACGCGAGGCTCTGTGCGGCTTGTCTCCAATGAATCTTTAGAAGATTTTAAAATAAGCAAACTGTGTTTTAAGGAAAAAGTTTAAATGCAGAAGTCAAAAGGGTAAAGCTCTCGACGCAATCACTTTTTGAAAAATGAGCTATGCATTTGCTTCCATGCGTAGCATCATTAAACGATGATTGAATTCATCTCCGTCCTTGATTGGGTTGATCAGAAATTTTGTGGAGCGTTTTGCTTTTGTTTTTACTATCGTTTAGAGGACCTTGTGATTATTTTGGTACATAACACTTATACATTTATTTTGAGATGGAATTGTCCCGAGAGCAAAGGCGATTGTTGATGCTATACGAGTATCGTTGAATTCCAAAGCAGCACTTGAACACAAGCGATATTCAAGTATCATCAGCAATCGTTTTTGCTCTCGGGACGGCTCCATTCAAGAGCAAATCTAATGGGTTGGAAAGAAAGTTTTGGGGCACTCATAAAAGTTTGAAAATCTATGCATCAATTCCAAACAAAACAAAGATAACTATGCTTCTGCTATCGACTGCTTTTTTACAGACCCGCTCAAAATGATTTAATCTGATAAGGATATACATATTTTGAGCCATAAAAGCCATAAGCTCTAGTTTTCTACGACTTTCTGCCATCGATCCATCAAGTTTCGGATCTGATAAAAGTCAATGCGCTTCCAAATCGGAAAAAGAAAAAAATTAAACAAAACAACACTCCTCCGAACGAAAATTCGAACGAAAGGATAATTTCGTTTATTCTCTCGTTCCTTTCAAATGAGATAAGTACAGCTACAAAACGTACGAAAAGGGCAGATTTGGAACAATCGGTGGCCATCATAGAAATACCACCGAATACTTTGAGACGCCAGCTAGTTCGCAACCGCTTATATGACCGTCTCTGTATAATGAAAGATTGTAAAATATGTCCTAACGGCAGCGACGGGATTGCATTAGCGTAAGTACAGTCTACCTAATCTATTGCAAAACGTGTAGCGATAAATATATTGGCGAAACGGGTAGGCCGCTCTATGCACGCATAGAAGAACACCTAGCTGACAAGCGTCTCAAAAAACGGAACATCCCGCTAGGGATGCATAGATCACAGAAGCTGACGGAGCCATCCTTACGTAGGAACATGATGCATCAGCGCCAAAGATTTGAGAAGCGTTTCGGATTAACACCATCAATCCAACTATATACCGCAAGGAGGAATGCCTCGTTATCACTGGTGATACGAGATAAGCCCGTTGTTTTGATGATTAGGGTGCATTACGAGCCCATGTAATCCTCCTTCGGTTGATTCCGCTTGAATCGTTCAATGGAACACATATGAGAAAACGGTGAGTATGTTGAGCGTTGATTTTATATACCCAAAGATGTGAAGTGCTGTGCAAAAAAACTTGCGTCATCAGGGATTTGAACCCAGATCGCACTCTTTCCGGGAGCGTATGCTAATCGCTACACCACTGGCGCTCGTTTTGCACAGCACTCCTTTAACGCTATAACGAGTTGTCTGCGATTGGAATCGAGGTCCGGTGTTTATTTTCTAAAGTGGTGATGGAGGTGGTTGACTGATCGGATTGTAGACAACTTGACCTTTCAAGGCTCTGAAGAAGGCGAACTGCCGAAATGTCAGCTGTTGAGAAAAGAAATAATATAACACCTCGTGTTTGGCTCAAAAACAAAATTAGGAGTTATTGAAGCATCCCGAGGTTTACAGATAGTCGGGGAAGTGTTAGAAAAAGTACAATAGTAACTACTCTTCAAAATATTGGCCATCGTTGTCTACGACTTTCCACTATTGATCCGTTAAGTTCCGGATCTGGATGGAAGTACCAGTCCTTCGACTTCAAATCAAAGACTCTTGACGTGCTTCTTCAACTTCATCGAACGATTTAGATCGGTGACCTTTAAAAGGTCTCGCATTGATCGGAAAAGGCCACTGGTCGGATGAAGCGCAACGTCTGGACTTTAAGCGGAAAGCGGCAGAAAATCGACTCCGTCCAACCCACATCAAACTTGTCCCTAGGCTTTTTGGGTCGACCTGGCATTGTTCTATTGCATCAAAACCTGCCTTTAACTGACCATAGCCGGGTAATTTTAACAGTAACAGTTTATAAACGTGAAGACAAAGACGAATGATATCTAGGTCTTCAGTGGGAGATTCCAACACCACAAACTGTACCAAACCCTTGATATGCATGGGTGTTATCTCATGCTTATCGAAATGCTCCCAACACTTTATTTTCAACCTAGTATAAGTGATGTTTGTCGAAATAACCACAAGAAGCTGCTCTAGACTACAGTAGTAAAGGAGAACTCAGATTCATGAAAGATAATCAACAAAAACGAAAAGCAGACCCACTAACATGCATGGCTCAAAAATAATCATCAGGCATATTGAAATTTCAGCTGTGGTCTTGAGAAAACACTCGAAACAAAAAATCCTTATAGATACTTATAATAACTCGTGGGTAGCCTGGCGATGTATCTTGTCAGTGCTGCTATCCCTCTATACAAGCCTGGTAGTATCAATTCGACAACTTCGGAGCAATGGAAGGCTAAGTGGTGGCTGAGCGTGGAATCGAACTATCGAGTGTAGATTAGTCATACGAGTCGCACAGCAGCTCTAATAACTGCGCCATACGCGCCCACAATTTGTACTACAGATTGAGGATTTTCTGGATAGAGAATTCGTGACAATTCATAGATCCGTTCAAGAAACAATTACATGAAGCAGCAGAGTCTTGATGCTCTGAAATGCGAGAAAGAATGGTAACAACTGAAATTTGATGATTCAGATAGGATTCGAAGCCATTTGATAGATTTATATCTACTCCAAGATGAGCCAAAAATCGATAATTTTGATTCCTTAATAATTAAAATCCAATTATTGTTTCTCTGGAGATATTTCTGAGGAAAATAGCCGAATTTTGAGAAGAAAATATGAAGAGCGAGATTACTAAAATCATAGATTTTTTTCAAGAAGAGCTCTACAGATGGTGACGAGACGGAAAACGAGCGATATGTCATGGAATAAGAGAGTGGATAACCAGGCTGAAAGCCGGAAAAGCCGTCGATCTCAATTTGAATGCCATTCAATTTGATCTATAAAGTGATCTACAGGGGACGCGAGCGAGGCGGACAGGTGAGAAAATCGTATCAGTCGAGGTCAAATAACCGTTCCTGACTCACTTGTATAGCTGAAGAAACTCTTGCGTTCAGCTTCTGTCATTGTTTGACGTCGTCGATGTCTTCGAGTGTAGATGCGAGTCGTAATAGATCTACGGAGCAGTACGAACCCCGCCGCCGCCGCGGTGGTGGTGTCTGTGGCGGCCGCGGGAATGTCACAGCCGACCGCGCACGCACGACGCTGCGTGCGATCTTTCGTTGCGGGAACCATCGACGACGTTCACTAGTGGATTAGAGCAGCTTAAGTCCTCACGTGTAACATTCTGTGTCCTGAGCGGGACTGAACCAGGACCTCGTCCTTAACTGAGGCTTATGCTTACCACCACACTACAGAGACAGAGAGGGACTGAGAAGACACTTTCCAGTTGGCTTAGGTTTCGGCGGTTTCGCCCTCTTCATAGCCTGAAAGAGTAAAATTGGCGCGCAATCTATCTACCTAAACACTTTCAAACCAAAGCGGATTTGACTCTAAAGGTGAATGTTGAATTATGATATTCCAATTGGAGGTACGTTACTGTACCTTCGCTTTGTCAGATTATCTGTTACACATCAAATCGGTGGCGTAGTGCGTAATGTCCTGGATACAATTCTACAGGTGGGTTCGGGTTCATTTCCAACAAGTGAACGCAGATCTTCTCTGTGGTTCTAGGCTTACAGGAAAATGTGAGTGAGTTGATCACAGGCTTACAAAAGAAATATCCGAGCTCCTAGGTAAAGGATAAAAGGATAAAGCTCTCGGCGTTGATCAATCCCTGAGGGATGCGCCATGCATTCGACTTCAATTTCTAACTTCGTTTGAGGTGATTGAATGCATATCTGGCCTTTACAATGACTCGCGGTGGCCTCCCGCTGAACCGAGTCAGTGCTGCTTATCTACCAGACAAGTCTGAGACCTGTCTGGTACCAATTTACCGACCCCGGAGGGATGGATGGCTTGGTGGGCCATGAGCGCGAGATCGGACCATTGACCTCGTGTGCGACGCAGAGCACCTCTAACCACTGCGCCACATGCGCTCTGAGCTCCTAGGTATCTTTCAGAAATCATCGTGAAAAGAAAGTTCCCAGATTTTTTTTTCGATTTTAATACACTTTTAAATACTGCAACGGTAGAGTGCGATAACGGCTTGAAAACCCGGGGTCCTTCTAACCTGGCAAATCTTGAATCCTAGATGTTATTAATGCTTAGGATGGCTCAGGAACCGTGGAACACTACCAACTTATTCGAGCTTGCAAAATAGCCCTATGAGAAAAACAATTTGGTTTGACGGGACAATTTTTTAAGCCAACTCCATTCGCTAGACGGGAATTTTTCATAGGAGTGTCAGTAATCATTCGAAAGCTTAGATTTCTGGCCACAGCTTCACGTTGCCGATTTTTTGAAACACCGTTTTATTACGTTCTAGAATCTGAGATAAGATTATGTTTCACACGATGACGTGTTTTTCTATCCAATCTCGCTTTTATTTGGCTCGACAAAACTCCTTCCTCAGAGTGCTAGTGCTCATTTTATGGCACAAGCTTAGAAGAACTCAGAAATGTGATTGTTTTTTGAGGAGTCTCTTTTGATCTTTGATCTCCTTTGGTCTTTTGATTTAAGCTTTGAACCTCGCCGAACGGAGCTCTTTTTCTAGATTATCAGCCATCATCTGATAGCGTAATGTTTCCTGCTTCTACCGATGTGCTTATTTTCTGGAAATATGGATCAGTAGGGAAATTAAGATCTAATTCAAAATTTTTGGCGAGGCTTTCTTTTTACAGACTTTTCCACGAGGCGAAGGCCGTAGCAGGAGGCGTGGCAGGGGTGGGGCAAGGCGGGACGATCGATATCTTGTTATTCGGTTGGGAATTTTTCCTCCACTTTGGAAGGAGCTCCTGAAAATGATTGAATAAGATACTACGGAAGTTTCTCTACACATTGATATGCTTTCCGGCTTGCAGCGAATTATAACGCGTCGTAAAAGTGAAGGCAAAGCGCTAGTGTGAAACAAATTTTATCTTGGATGCTACAACGTTATAAATGGGTGTTTCGAAGAAATGCTGACGTAGAGTTGTAGCCAAAGATTTAGGCTTTCGAACGATTGCTAACACTCCTATGAAAATTCCTATCCAGCGAATGAGATTGGCTTAAAACTTTGTCGCCGCCTAACCAAACTGTGTCAGGTGGAAAACCAGAAGCGAGAGTATTGTATTGACCTCTAGAAAACAGGATTAAGAATACGCTCCGACAAACACTGAAGCTAAGCGATTGAGTGGTAGGTAATATTAGGAACACAAGAGAAATTACGATGAATCTTATGGCAAGACGTTAATGAAGGTCCTAGACAAAATTGCGGTTCTTCCCATGATACGTGTTTTATGGCAAGTGTATCGGCTTAGTGACTTAGAAAAAATACAGCTAATGTCTCCATGCAATCATCTTTTAGAGTCATCACTTTCTTGATGAGCAGATACGATTAACAGGATCAATTCAACAGACACTGGATATTTGAGATTCCGATGATCTTATATTTATATTCAGGGTACGGAAATGAGGATCTGGTTAACCCCTAGGGAGTCAGCCATAGAAATCGATGCGCGCATAGCGAACTGCGCGATTTACGTTTCCTGGTTAAGGTTTTTTTTTCTCCGTTTTGCAAAAACTTTTGGAATTCTTGTATTAATATGATAGAATACAATTATCTCTATTTGCTCATATGCTTTCGGTATAGCTAAATATGTCATGTAGAGAGAAAAAAGCTGGTTTATTACGCAGTCATACTGAATTTGGCAATCATCTATTGTACTAAAGTGTAAGTGGAGATCACAATAAGATCTTTGAGTTTTTCTTCCCTAGTTTTATACAGTACCAAGAATCGCCATAGTAAATATAAATTAGTAAACAAGGAGTAATTATTTAAAAATGATGATGCATGCTGTATGCGATACCAGTTAATCGATAACTTTCACTACAGTTGAGTTTATATCAGTTCTTCGTCTATTTCCAGTTACTTAGACTTGACGTGTATGAGACTAAAGTTGGGAAATTATGGACAGTGAAAGATTTCTGAGGAAAGGGCAATTGTGTTTGAGTAAAAAGCTTCTAACATTGGTATTTTTTCTTATTCCTCTTCTTGATCCACCATCACAGTGTTTTTTTTTCATTGTGCGGATCCCATTACCTTTAGCATTCAATTCGTTTCTCGTCTTTTTCTTGAACGGCTTAGAATACTGATTGAGCGAGTCTCCTTGCAATCTTGAGGACAGCCTTGCTGCGGCGTTCCATGGGGCGTTATTGTTGACTGCCGCAGAGAGTTGGAAGGTGGAACTCGCCTCCACGTGCACCGCGACGAGCATCGCAACCACTCGGCTATGACGCCCCAACATCGGTATCATGCAAATTCACCTGTATCACCTGTCGTCCCGTTGATCGTCGAGTGACTCGAGCGGGTACCAGCAACTCTTCCATTTTTCCCTATCGCGTGCAAGAGTAGCCCAGTGGGTCCTCCTTGCTCTAGGAATTCGCTGAGCATCATATCTTTCTTCCATCGCTTTCGTGAAGAAATCGGACCAACGGGTCAGTGGTCTTCCTTTAGAGCGCTTGACGTCCCGAGGAATCCAGTCGGTAACGGCTCTCGTCCATCGGTTGTCGTTGAAGCGCATCACGTGTCCGGCCCACCTTATTTTCGGTATCCTGGCGTGTAGAACGGCGTCTCTGATTTTCGATCGTTGACGTAGGTCGGAAGTTCGGATCCTTTGTCTCATTTGCGAAATACGAGACACTCCTAGCATCGACCTTTCGACTGCGCGTTCGATAACGGCAAGTGATCTTTCATCCTGCTTACGTAGCGACCAGGTTTCTGCTGCATACGTTAGGGCAGGGATAATTGTCGAGTCGAAAAGGTGGGCACGGAGTCGGATGTTCTTTGTCCTCTTCACTACATCTTCGATGCTCTTAAACGTTCCCCAAGCCGCTCGTTTCCTCCTGCTCAACTCTGGGGCTAGGTCGTTCATCATGTTGATTTCACGACCTAGATAGATGTAACTGGAGCATTCGGAAATTGTCGTTCCGTTGAGCGTGAATGGGGCATTAGAAACCCATCCGTTCCTCATGAACATTGTTTTCGTTAGATTCAGTTGAAGACCGATCTTTCCACAGGCGTTATCGAAATCAGTCAACATTCGTTCCGCTTGGCTGATGTTTGGTGTTATGAGAACGATATCGTCAGCAAAGCGAAGATGGTTTAATTGTCGACCGTCAATTTTCACTCCCATTTCGTCCCATTCTAATGTTCGCATGACGTTTTGTAGGGTGGCAGTGAATAGTTTTGGCGATATTGTATCGCCTTGTCGAACCCCTCTTCTTACGTCAATTGTGATATTGTTGTAGAATGGAGATATTCTGGTCGTGAAATCTTTATAAAGCTCACGAAGGATCATTATGTACCGAGTAGGGACGCCCTGGTTATCCAGAGCCTCTATAACCGCTTCTGTTTCCACTGAATCAAAGGCTTTTTTCAGATCGATGAAAGTGAGACAGAGTGGTTGTTTGTACTCTCGCGAAACTTCAATGAGTCTTGTGATCGTGTGGATGTGGTCCATGGTACTAAATCCTTTTCTGAACCCTGCTTGTTCTCATGGCTGTCCTTCGTCCAGTGTTCTGTCAATCCTGTTCAGGATGACTCGAGTAAAGAGTTTATAGACAACGGACAGCAAGCAGATTGGGCGATAATTGCCTATGTCGTGAAGGTCTCCCTTTTTGAACAACAATACGGTCTTGCTGGTTTTCCATTGAATAGGGACCTTGCATTCTGACAGGTAGCGAGTGAAGAGCCGAGCCAGGGTGTTGATGAGAACTGGCGGCAGGTTCTTCAGGTGTTCTGGTCTAATCCTGTCTGAACCGGGTGTTGTTCTGTTTTTCACCGACGATATAGCATGTCGGATTTCGGAAGGAAGGACCGGTGGAATGACATATTCGTCCTCTTTCAATTTATATGACGGTAAGAGAACATGGCTAGCGAAGAGATCCGAGTAGTACTGGTGGATGATTTTCTCCATAGCCCTTCTGGAAGCTGTAAGTGTCCCGTCAGGCTATCGGAGTGCAATCATCTTGGTCTTATAGTTGGCGAAGCCTCGCTGGGCTTTGCGAATGCTCTTCCCAGCTTCTGCAGCTTCTGCCATAACTGCTGCTCTTCTCTCTTTAAGGTCTTCTTTTATCGCTTCTCTGCATCGTTTCGCAAGTTCGGACGTAAGGTTTCGGTTGCCTGCGGCTCGTGCGATTCCACGTTGACGTATCAGCTCGAGTGTCTGCGGAGACAAGCGTCTCTTCGTGACCTTAGGACTTTCGGCTCTTTTAGCGCCAACGTGAAGATATTCAACGAGTCGATCGTATTCTTCGTCGATGTTGTCGACAACGGTATCTTCCCAAGAGCCCGCTAATGATTTGAATACGTCCCAGTTTATTGTAGTTCTGGGACTTCGTTGTTTGAATTTAGCGGCTTTCTCTCCTCTCCTCGAAAATCGGAACGTTGCGCGAAGGAGGCGATGGTCTGATCCCGTGTAGAACTTGGGAACAACAGCGACGTCGGTCAAGCAAAACCTTCGATTTACTATGATGTGATCTATTTCGTTATGGTACTCTCCATTGGGAGACTCCCACGTCCATCGCTGAGAGAGAGGCTTTTGGAATTGCGAGTTACCATGGATGGTTTGGGTCGTCATGATAAACTCGGATAGCCTCTCACCCTGTTCATTCCATTCTAGTCCGTGGGTCCCTATGTGACGTTCTTCAGACGTTCTTCTAGGTCCAATTTTTGCGTTAAAATCTCCGACAATGACCTTGAAGAATGTATGATCTTCTCTGAAGAATTTTTCGAGGTCCATATAGAACGCTTCGACTTCGTCTTCGTCATAGCTTGATGTTGGTGCGTAAGCAACGAAGATGGTCAAAGCCGGCATAGAACCACATCGTTTCAACCGTAATCGTCCGATGCGGGTTGTTAGTTGTTCGAACGAATCAATGTTCACGGTCAAATTCGATTTGACGAGGACGCCAACGCCACCGACACCTCTGCGATCGCATGTTCCAAGGAACAGTTCTTCTCCGGTGTCATAGACAGCGTGAAAAGGATGGCGGCTTCTCGTCTCAGCCAGGCCAATGACGTCGTACCTTATTCTTCTTGCTTGAATCAACAGATCTTCTACAGCGGATTGTTGAGCAAGGGTTCTTGCATTGTAGGTACAGATCGTCATTTTAGTCCGTTTCGATCTTGGCAGCCTAGTTCGGCCCTGAGATTTTAGCAGCCTCTCCGTACTCGTCCTACCTGGCGCTGCCGTACCAGGGGCTCTTTCGGTGTCAGGGGAATGAGGCCCATATTTGTTACTGTTTTTGGCATTTTTGATACCCAACGTGTAGCTTGCCAGGCTCTAAACGTGGGGGCTGGGTACTCACGAGTAGCTTTCCAGTCTCTCTCTCGGAGGAGCGGGAGGAGCTTATTTGTTGGAGGCGACTCCTAACCGCCTCCCATGTACTTCCCAGCCGCTTGATTGCAGGCTTTTGGCCGACTTCACTCGTAGAAATAGAGTTTTGTCAAGTCGGCACTGCAGAAGCAGGGAGCTCGTCCCCTGAATCCACCTGCGTCTCTGGGAAGCACACGGTCGCTTTTGGTTCGCGTTTTATTCCCTATCCACCACCTGGGGACGCGTCACGTGCCCTCGCGACTAACCGGGCGGGATCCCTCAAAGAGGGAGGTCCGTGGATCATGAGCGCATGTGGCGCAGTGGTTAGAGGTGCCCTGCGCCCCACACGAGGTCAATGGTTCGATCTCGCGCTCATGGCCCACCAAGCCATCCATCCCTCCGGGGTCGGTAAACTGGTACCAGGACAGGTCTCAGACTTGTCTGGGACGATAAGCAGCACTGACTCTGTTCAGCGGGTGGCCACCGCGAGTCATTGTAAAGGCCAGATATGCATTCAATCACCTCCAACGAAGTTAAAAATTGAAGTCGAATGCATGGCGCATCCCTCAGGGATTGATCAACTCCGAGAGCCCTATCATGCAAATTATCTGTGATAAATATGTGTCCCCAACAAAGTATTCTCACTACCTTTTCCCTATTAGCACCCACATTCAAAGAACTCATTTTTTTATTCCTCCTTGACGTTTCAGTAATTATTCGGCAACATGAATATCGAGAATTCGGAGGATGTTATAATTCCTCAAATAGCTCTAATATTATATTGTAAACGTAAAAATAAAATTTTATTTCACACTCGAATATCTTTCGCTGGACAGGCTTTTGATTCAGCCTTCCACTAACCATTTAATATCACAAATCTCAGCAATCAGTGATAAGCTTGGTTCTTCAGGAGGACGTTCTAGCGCGCTGTTACAGCTAAAAGACTATTGAGTATTGCACTCGGTGCGGTATTGACTTGAACAGCGCAACTTACACGTGACGTGCGATGGGTGATGAGGGCAAAACGCATATTCCTTTAGCTATAATAGCACACTAAGATGTCACCACAAGCCAAGTATTTTATTGAAATCATTGAGATTTGCGCTATCGAATGGGTATGAAAGTCTGAAAGAAAAGCCGTGTCCAGCGAAGAATACCCAAATGTACAACTCGCATTTTTATTCTTGTTGCTACAGCTCGATAAGAGACTTTTTTCAAAAAGCAGGGACACCATTTTCTTCCCGAGATCAAGCTATCGACTGATTATTAAAAGGCGACGGCTTGCTGCCAATGTTGCAAAATTCATCCATACCGGTGGAAGGCATACACGCCTCATGTGAAATACAATTTTAATTCCAGTGTTTCAGCGCAATGAAAAGGTTTTTTTGGAAAACAAAAACGCTATAAAATTTGTATTTGTGCTATCGATTAATTACTGAATTTTATGAGAAGCTTTGCTTATAGAAAGATGCTTGTGTGTGGAATAACATTTACCTTCAATATTACAACATAATATAAAGGCGTTTCAAAAAATAAAATCAAACCTTTTAAATTCTTGAGATTTGAACTATCAAACAACTTCAGCTTTGAAAAAGCAGAAAATGGCACAAAATTACGAACTTTCCCACAACTTTTGGTCTTGTTTGCGTGTCCAGTGATATTTTGTCATTCAACGCAGAAGTATGGTGACACAGTTGGACCACAAATACAGACCTTATTCTACCTTTCGTTCGAGTGCTTTCTTAAGACCATGCTCAAATTACAATATGCCAGGTAATCAATTTTTGAGCCACGTATGTGGTCTGTTAAATGGGCTGACTTATAGAGCCCGACACCACGTGTTTGGATCTTGACGGTCTCGTCAGTCGGGCAGTAAGCCTTTGTCTGTAACCAATCCTCTCGGGGCGCTCAGTCCTCTATACTAAGAGTCGGCGACGACGAACATTTTACACTGCCCATTAAGTGAAATTATTACTGAATAGGCAGCGTTGTACACTCGATTGCTCTTGGCTGGTATCGTTAAGATATCATAATTTCGTTCCGAGTGTTTTCTTAGTGGAGAATGAAGGCGAGGAAACGAGACGAATTCCAGAACTGCTGGGATGCGCATAGCAAATACTGGGCAGCGGCTTCTTTAAGATAGGAAAAATGAAAATTACCCTACTTTTCACTTCAACTTAAAATCCTTTCATTGCTGCTAAATAATCAGCTGTGGATTTTTCAAGATGCCCAATGGCACTGTCGTCGATCATTTTCGTTTTCCTGAGATATAACAAGAGAACTTGATGAACATATGAGTATTGATGTTCTGTCTGGAAAAATGGTATTTTTCAGAAGGCATATAAATCTGGTCACAAAGCGGGCACTTCTTCCAATTTCTGGTCCCGTTACGTTTTTCAGTATTATTTTATCACGTTACGTCAAAGTTTCTTATCAAAATTGTTTCAAAAACAAAAGAAGGCGTATTTGCCGAAACGTCAGCCACAAGCAATAGCGAAAACCCATCGACCGGAAAGAAGAACAATCGATTGTGAAAAGATACCAACCTCGTGAAGCTTTAAATAAAGATTAGTTTTCTAACCTTTTCTTCTCATTTTAAAAATTGACTCATAAATGTAGACTTTATTCATTCGAACTCATTGGGTGATATAAGGAGAGGTTTCGTTAGTGTTTAACAAATTTTATAACGTTTCATTCAGGTGAACTGTGTTGATTATTGATTTAATTTCGTAAATTTAGCAAAAATCCGCGAATTTCATTAAGTGGTGCTTGAGAATTAATTCTATCGCATGTTGAATGAGTACGATAAAGCGAGTTCGTCCGATCCCAGCCGAACAATGTACGACGATTGGTTTTCTAAATATGTCGATTATAGCCGGCGAAGAAGAGTGAGGTTTATATTAGGCTGAGAAAAAAGGTCCTTATGACCAGCTGAAAATGCAAAATTTATATATAATTTCAATCAAAAACAGCAAGAGTTATTCATGAAAACCGATGTGCAAGCTACCCGATCTGCTCAAAATACTGTTCCCTGGTCTTAGAGTCGAAAAACTCTTGGCATGCGTCATCAACTTGATCAAATGTCTCAAATCGATGTCTAAGCAGGAAATGTTTCATTGGGCATAAAAGACCATAATCAAAAGGCGCAGCATCTGGACTGTAGGCTGGGTGAGGTAGGATCTCGGTTCCCTATAATTCATCGTATTTTTCCTTGGTCTTCCTTGCGGTGTGAGGTTTGGTATTCCGTTGCTCAAACAGCGCGCGCTTCTGACGAATCAATGTCGAGTAGTTTCCCTTCAACAGATCGTTGACTCGGTCCAGCTGCTTGGTAGAGATAAACACAGTAGAGCTCTTTCGCAGCGTCTCCTGTCAAAAATTGTCGCGTTCAGCAACAGCGTAGCAAAACTCGAAGCTCAATTTTATCCATCATCATCAATTGATATCCTATGAGTAAATTGAAGTTTGATGCACTACAGCTGGCGTTGCCGTGAAAGTTTCTTATAGGGATTGTTCCCGAAATATTCCCATAAATTTACAATAAGCGGTGCTGTGTGAAACAAGCACTAAATTTGAGTTTTTCAAGGGTGTTAAGAAACATTTTCCCCAACCTAATAACAGAGAATAAAGAATAGAGCTCTCGGCCTTCAACAATCTCTGTATGATACGTCATTTGGCTCTATCAAGCATTATAAGAGGTTGTTGAATGCGTATACCTCTTACGCAATGATTTACTTGACGACTTTGAAGAACTGGAACAAGCTAGAGAAGGGAGGTGGAGCCGAACTAGGGGCTACCAATGCGGGCACGTCTAATCATTGCTACATGAACCCCTGAACGAGTTTGTCCTGTATCGTTTAGATTCATTAGCACCATACATCTCCTTCTCATCGTTGGTCAACCACTTCATTGTCGCTGGTTGATGCTCCAGCATGTTGAGATACAGTCGACTTCTATGTTACCATCAGTGTACACTCTTGCATACCGACGTAAATATGTATAAGACTATGTCTACTTGATTTTCTTCTTTGAGCAGAACACGAGGTGTTACATTAAACTTTATTCGATAGCTGACGTTTCGGCAGTTCGCCTTCTTCAGAGCCTGGAAAGGTCAAAATGTTTGCAATACAATCAGTCAAACACCTCTATTACTTCTTTAGAGAAAATCACCAGACCTAGATTTCAATCGTATCAAGCAAAAATCAACACTCAACATACTCACCGCTTTTTATATGTGTTCCACTGGATGATCCAAGTGGAGATCACCGGCAAGAGAGACACATAGGCTCGTAATGCACCCTACCCATCAAAACAACAGTCTTATATACTGGCTCATATCACGAGTGTTTACAAGGCATTCCTCCCTGCGGTTTATGGTTGGATTGGTCGTATTAATTCAAAATGCTTCCAAGATCTTTCGCGCTGATGTTTTTTGCTCCTGCGCAAGGATGGTGATTTCGATTTCAAAATCAACTCCGTCGTGCTTCTGTGCTCTATGCGTCCCTAGCGGGGTGTTTTGTCTATTAAGACGCTGGTCAGCTAGGTGTTCTTCTATGCGTGCATAGAGCGGCCTACCCGTTTCGCCAACATATTTATCACTACACGCCTTGCAAGAGATTAGGTAGACTGTACCTACGCTCATGCAATCACCGTCTCTGCCGTTAGGACATATTTTACAATCATTCATCATACAGAGATAAAACGATGTTTGAAAAGAGCGGGTTTAGAGCAATCGGTGGCCATTATTGAAATACCACCGAATACTCTAAGACGCCAACTAGTTCGCAACCGCTTATATGACCGTCTCTGTATGATGAAAGATTGTAAAATATGTCCTAACGGCAGAGACGGTGATTGCATGAGCGTAGGTACAGTCTACCTAATCTCTTGCAAAGCGTGTAGTGATAAATATGTTGGCGAAACGGGTAGGCCGCTCTATGCACGCATAGAAGAACACCTAGCTGACCAGCGTCTTAATAGACAAAACACCCCGCTAGGGACGCATAGAGCACAGAAGCACGACGGAGTTGATTTTGAAATCGAAATCACCATCCTTGCGCAGGAGCAAAAAACATCAGCGCGAAAGATCTTGGAAGCATTTTGAATTAATACGACCAATCCAACCATAAACCGCAGGGAGGAATGCCTTGTAAACACTCGTGATATGAGCCAGTATATAAGACTGTTGTTTTGATGGGTAGGGTGCATTACGAGCCTATGTGTCTCTCTTGCCGGTGATCTCCACTTGGATCATCCAGTGGAACACATATAAAAAGCGGTGAGTATGTTGAGTGTTGATTTTTGCTTGATACGATTGAAATCTAGGTCTGGTGATTTTCTCTAAAGAAGTAATAGAGGTGTTTGACTGATTGTATTGCAAACATTTTGACCTTTCCAGGCTCTGAAGAAGGCGAACTGCCGAAACGTCAGCTATCGAATAAAGTTTAATGTAACACCTCGTGTTCTGCTCAAAGAAGAAAATCAAGAATCATACTGAAGCATGCCGAGGTTAATAGACAGTCGGTCTTGGGAGTTGTTAGAAGACTATGTCTACTTTTATGCAGAAGCTACAAGTCTCCTTGCAGAATCAGACGAGATATGTGATGAAGCTCATACGCTTCCTAATCAGAAATGTGATTATTACTTCTGTTGTACCCTCTACTAACAACTCCTTCTTTATGAACGAGTTACATACCGTTGCGACAAGTCAGCGTAAAACAAGAAAAAAAGGCAAAGCTCCCTGCATTGGTTAATCCTCAGGGAACGCGCTATGCATCTGACTTCATCCCGAATCAATAAG
Source organism: Parelaphostrongylus tenuis (assembly GCA_019055375.1). NCBI lineage: Eukaryota > Metazoa > Nematoda > Chromadorea > Rhabditida > Metastrongylidae > Parelaphostrongylus > Parelaphostrongylus tenuis. Next base: position 240,580 of record JAHQIW010002010.1, read on the forward strand.
TGACTGAATGCATAATTGGCTTCTATAATGACTTGAGATCGTCTACCGATACATGAATTGAGCCTTGCTTTTCTTCTAGACAACTCTGTCCAAGCATGTCGACACCGAAAGAGTGAAAGGGTTAGTGAGCTTAGGAGGCACGAATGAACCACGTGTATTATGTAGGACACCTTTAATCAATGCGCCACACTTGCCCCGGCTAAGTAGTCCAAGCTTGAGATTTTCATGGGATGTCTGAAGTTGAATTTTTCGATAACATGGGGATTATCCGTTAAGGCCAGTTCCTTTATAAATCAACAACTCACGAGTTGGATTGAATTTCAGATGGTAAGGAGATAGGCACAAGATCTGCTTCAGGTACTACTCGATCTGAACAGTCCCTCCAATGGTAATGGGTGCAGTAATGAAATGATTCACCCTTGACTTTCATCTTCAATTGGCCTATGTAGATGTTCACTCGTGTTGTGGAAGGAAATTGCAACTAAACGAAAACAATGGGTCATACTCGACTTTCGACCATTTATGTAGACCTCACTCAAAACAATAATAATGTTATAAAGTGGTAACATGTTTTGAGCAGATTGTTATGAGGTCTGATACGCGCACTTATAGGTGTATCCCTTTGACGACTACCGTTGATAGGCAGGAGGCGTCTCGCCGTTGCTTACGCGGCACTCTCGGAGGGGAGGGGGAGAGGCGCATCTGCGTCTCTGCGCAAGAATGTTGCGTTTCCTGTCCTCCGTTGTCACGAGTGCCTTCACTATCACGATACATGTCGCCGCCGTTACAGTAGCTAATTGAAACCGTGGGAAAGTTGAGGGTGAGAAAAAAGGCAGAGGAGAGTACGCCCGACGCAAATACAATAACGAAACAAAGTTTGTTTGCCAAAAATGATTTTGCATTTTTATATACAGTGGAATTTTTCGATCGACCTAATCTATGAAAATTATTCATTCCTGCAATCTTTGTCATTTCACTACTATAACTGTCAAGACCATCACTATCATTAAACTTATCACAATCATTATCGAATAAAATATGATTCATTTTATCAGTTACAAATTTGACTATTGGTCACTGAAATGTCTAGCACTGTCTAAATGCCCTTATCAGACTTCACAAACAGCTCAGAACAGTGACAATCATTATCACTATCATAATCATTACCATTACCGCTATCATTTGGCGATGCAGTGTTCTCGTTGAAACATAAAAAAAGGTATATGGAATATGGAAGATATAGATTTTTTTTTTTACTAAGATTATCTCTGTAGAAGCTTTTTTGATGAGATTCCATCAGTTCGTAATGAAAATGCTTCCTCAAAACCTGAGTTCGTCTCTTCCTATTCATTATGCTGTCTGGCATCTGCCTTCTCACGAGCGCGCCGCCTTTCTCACGGGGCGCGTTGCCACCTTTACAGTAGCCGAGGAGATTTCACGTCGCGCGATGTGGGACGAAACGTTCCACATAGTCTTCAAACGGTTATATACCAATAAGATCGGCTGAACCAACGAAATCTGTGCTACCGATGAAACCGGAAAGACGAAACAGGCTCTTCTCCAGCAATTTATAAGTGCTCATATCAAACCTCATAACCGGCTGAACACAAGTTATCATTTTATCACATTATTATTGTTTTGAAGGAGCTCCTGTATATTGGTCTAGTGTAGGGTGGTATTTTTCATAATTTGATATTCGACCACTTTGCCAAAAGCGCTCATCAGTTTAAATCTTGGTTCTTTTCCGTTGTGGAAGCAAATAAAGGAACGATCCCTGTCGGTGGGCAAAAAGTTTTCATAGGAGTGTTAGTAATTATTCGAAAGCTTGAAGCTCTGGCAACGGCGCTACGTAGCCTTTTTCCAAAATGACCTTTTACAATGCTGCAACATACTAATAAAAATATTCTTCAGACCTGCTGAGCGTTTCATTTTTATCACGCGTATAATTCGCTGCAAGCACGAAAGGCATACAAAGATGTAGAGAAAATCTCGCAACATCTGGGTAAATGGTTTTATCCGGGTTTTCTTTCAAAACGGAAAAAATTCTAAATTGAATAACTAGTTGCATCTCACATGTCTAACGCATGGGGCCGTTGATCGATCGCCGAGTCTTCAGCCCGTGGATTAGCCGGTAAATAAGCGCGTCAATAGTTAAATTCGATCTTATTCACTCTGCTACACTACAACGAAACAGTCTCTTCAGGAAATAAGCACAACGTTGGAATCACTGAAACTTACGCTATCAAATGATTACTAATAGTTTAAAGAAAGAGCTCTGTCCAGCGAAGTGTGAAACACAATAGTTTTCTTTTCCCTGCAGGGCTATCAAAAGAACTTTTTCTAAAAAGCAAGCACATTTTGAGTAAAGAGTACTAGCATTATAGAAAAGGAGTTTTATTCTGCAAAATGCTAGCGAGATAAGAAAAAAACATCTGGTCATTCGAAACAATTTAGTTCGAATTTGACAGCTTTATACAATGGTGTTTTGAAAAACCAATTACTCAACGCGTTAACCAGATATTTGAGCTTTCTAATGATTACTAACACTCTTACGAGAAGTTCATACCCAGTGAGCAGGGTTGAATATTCATTTGTTCCTGCATATTGAAAGAACCAAGTTTTCTTCCAATCTGCCATGTTTGTCGTACCTAGAGTGTTTATCTCTCGCAGTTACCTCTTCGCGTTTTCAAGATCACTGTTACATTATCAAATGTGAGTGGACTGGTTTCGGGTGACAGAGCCACGTATGCAGCAGATTTCTTCGAACCCTGAACGTTTCACATTAATAAATATGCTTTGAAATCTCATGATTCAACAGTCTGCAAAACTCCTTAGAATTCGCCACTACGTCTCATATAAGTGTCACTAAAGTCTACTGAATCATAGTCCCACCCAAACGACCATGGCTAAATTAACTCCTTTATTATACACAGTCTTCAAATCTGTTCATATACAGACAAGATGGGGAAAACCTGTGCAAACCTGCTTTACGGAATTGCGCAACCCAATATCGCGTCATTTTCCTTCTGAACAACCATCACCAAATGTCTGCTCATGTATTCGGCACCTGAACTATTGTGAATTGAGTCCGACGAGTTTCGCTCATACGTCAGCACCGTCACATTGTATCTCACATCTCTCCTTTCATAAAAAAAGAATAGGCTGTAGAAAAAGGTTAAAAGTTATTCAAATATATTTCTACAAAATCTAGCGTTGTGCAAATGAGCGCGTTGCCACAAATGACACTATGAGGGTATCAAACACGTGACAAATAGTTCAGACAATCTCGAGGGTAGTCTGGCTATGGCGTTCCATAGGGCGTCGTTCTTGACTTCCGGAGAGGGCTAGAGGGGTGGGGCTCGGCTTCATGAGCTCCTCGACGAGCATCACCATTACTCGGTCATGGCACCCCATTCCTCGCCTTCGTTCTCTGAAAAGGTCTTCGGATATCTCACGTGTCGCTTTGGCTGCTATTTGGGAATTTAGAGTTCTTCGTAAATGACTTGCAGTGGTGGTTATGAAAACTCACCATTCAATCTTGGAGGTAGCCAAGCTATGGCGTTTCCGAAGGAGATTCGTTTTCTGATTACAAAAGAATATTAGGGAGAGGATCGATACGGTACTTAGCTTATCACCTTGATTTCTGTTGGACCTCATCATTAGTCAGCGCCATCTCGCCTCCATGAAAAGTTCTAATATGTCAAATCTTAAGCCGATACGTTGCTCCATTTATTTTTTTTTGTTTCATTCGTAAAATTTCCGCCGATAAAATGCTTGCTGCAAATCATCTTGTCTTTCGCAGCATCAAGTTTGGCTAATCATTCGGTTCCATTCCTTTATCGGAATCCCTTTTTTGCTATCTAATCCGTAAAGGACCGCTAAAGAAGTCGATGAGCGCAGAGTTAATTGTGCGATTTCGATGTTTGATTGAGGTTATTTTCTTCGCTTCCAAAAAGTTTTGGAATTCTTGCATTGCTACGACAGAGCACGATTTCTCTACTCGCTCACATGATTATGGTTCAGATATATGTGCCATGTATAGAGAAAAACGCTGGTTACTACGTATATAACTGAACTTGGCAATTAGTGGATTGTATTTGATTGTACAAAGGACATCACCAAAATCTTTATTTTTGGTCCTTAGTTCTATACAAGACCCAAGAGTCGTCTTGGTAAGTATAGATGCGAAAACGATTAGTTCATTGAAAATGACGATTTACTGCGTATGTTATACCAGTTCATCGTCAACTTTTAGTCTAGCTAAGTTCATAATATTTGTTTTATTCCAGTTATTTAGAGTAGACGTATGTGAGAGGATATTAAGAACTTATGTCTAGTAGAGGGATTGTGAGCGTAGAGGGACCATCGTGTTTGAGTAAAAGGCTAAGAACATTATCAATGTGCAATTAGTGGACAGAAATAGAAATAGAAATATGTATTACATATATATATATATGTACATATAAATACATATTATACTTATGCAAAAAGCACTCCACATAAGGTATTTCCATTATCTCCACCTGTAAAAGCCCCTTGGAAAAACGCATTTCTTGATTTTATTTGATGTTTCATATCAGTTTGATAGACTGAATCTCGAGAAATCCAATGGTGTACTTCGTTTTTGAAAGGGCCTTCTAACTGCACCACGACGGTAAAAATAATATTACGTTTCACATTTGAGCCTTTTTCGCCGCACAGATCTCTCTCAGGTCTCCATTTGACTCTCAGTAACGATTCTGTGGCTTAAATCCCGAAGATCTCAGAGGTAAACTTGGTTTGTGAAAAAACTTCTCAATGCGCTGTTGCAGCCAAAAGACAATTTGGTTTCGCACGCGGCACGCACTCTTCACTATAGTATGTGGATGGGATTTCATTGGCAGCAAGTCATCGCGCTTTCAAAACACACCGATTATCTGCGAAACGCATTCTTCTTCTGGCTGCTACAGTAGAAGAATAAGTCCTCTCCAAAAACACAGTTGCTATTGATATCGTCAAGATTGACGCTATCGAACAACTGCTGAATGTTTTACGAAAGAGCATTGTTCTGCGAGAAATGATTAAGTGTGAATAATAATTTTTTGTACTGTAATAGCGCAATAAAAAATCTATTCCAAAACCAAATACATTTTTAAAATTGCCGAGAGTTTAGCTAATGAATCACTTTCGAAGCGCTGAAGAAAAAAAAATCGAAAATGTGTTTTGCCGAAAGGTCAAATCAGGATGCGGGCATCAAAAGTGGCCAGATTTGCCAAATCCAATACTCTTCTAGCTGCTGCACCTCAAACAAAAGTCCTTTTCTAAAATAAGTATACCAGTGACATTGTCGAGATATATTCTATTTAGTGGTCACTGATATCTAAGAAAGCAGCATCGTCCGCTGCAAAATGCTTGATGGTGAAACGTAACTTTATTTTTGCTGTTACTGCGCAACAAAAAAACAATTTCAAACACGAGGTACATTTCTGAAATTCTCGAGATTTAAGCTATCCAATGATTATTAAATTGCTAAAAAGAAAATTAGAAAACATCTTTTTTGTCGGAGGCTGAAAAGGCGTAGAGATAACAGAAAAGTACCTTCCGCAATGGTGAACGCGCACTTTTCGTACACTTACTCCAGCTACATACTACAACTACCTCCACATAGAACTCCATTGGGAGGTGTCTAGTTGTAATCAGTGTGCTTTCAAACTACGTTCACACAAGATAGGCCACGAAAATGCACAATAAGGATTGAACGTATGATTTTTCAAGGATGTGGGATTTCCACTGCAAAATGAAGATTTTTCAAGACAAGTAGTTGCTCTATATATTAGAAAAACCTTTGTAAAAGTTTTATTTGTGATATCCCATCCTTCATTTGACGATAAGACGTTCTGTCGCATAAACTTAACATATAATTACCAATAAACTAACTATAAAGTCCTAGTGCTGTGGTAAAATTTTAGGTGTAGGATGCAGTATTCTTTTCGTTCTTACAGTGTTCTATGATAACCGTTCGGGGAACCAATTACAACATCGAAGCCGTCGAGATTTTTGGACTATCGAATGACTGAAATTGTTTGGCGAGAAGCTATATACAAGCCCTAGCTGAGCTTAAAGCAATTTAACTGTAAAAACACATTTTCATAGAATCGCAGAGAAAAAATTTAACTCAAAATTCAACTTTGATTTAAAATTCAAAAAATTAGGATTTGAGCCTTCCAATGACTATGTGGTGTCTAGAAGAAAAGTTTTCTCCAGCGAAAAGCCTTCAAATAATCGTGTACCTCAGCTGGTAGACGTCGTCCCTTAGAGGTTGTAGTTTTAGTAGTCATTCATAAGCTTGAATCAGGAGAATTCTGGGTGTACTTCATTTCTCAAGCAACCTTTTTATTGCAGTATGACAGTGAAGAAAATTGTAGTTCGGTTCGTTAAGATTATAAGGGAACAAATGAAAAACCGAGCTCATTGGCTGTAAAGAAGTTTACATGAGGTTTAGTAATGATTCGAAAGTTTGGATTTGTGGCTACAGCCCACATAGCCGGAATTTCAAAACACTGTTTTATAACGCTGTAAAGTTCAACACCAAATTATGTTCCAACAGACCACGTGATATTTTTTATATCGCTTATATTTCGCTGGAGAGAACTCCCTCCTTAGGGAGCTATTACTTATTCGATAGCACAAGTTTCGAAAAACGTAAAAATACATTTACTCTTTGGAAAAGCTCTTTTGAAAGCGCTTTAGGAGAGAAGAAAGATTTGTGCTGTAAAGCTCGACGGACCGATATCTTTCTTCAGGCTATTAGTAATCATTCGATATCATAAGTTCCAGTAATTCTAACGTTGTGTTTACTTTCTTCAAATAACATTTAGCTGGGAAAATCGAACTGAACTGTTTCACATTTTTGACGACGTCCTCTACCGACCTACTCACAGAGTGGGGGAGGGGGGCGAGGCGATCGACATCGTAATAAATCTTGTTACTTGGGACTTTTCACCTCATCGAGAGAAACTTCAAATAGAAACGTATGATTCTGATACTACGGAAAATTCTCTACACGCTGATATGCTTTTCGTGCTTCCAGGAAAGTGTACACCGATTGGAATTGAGACTCACGGTGAGAATGGGATATAATACCAGTTCTGGATGCTACAATGTTACAAAAGGCTATTTTAAAAACCTGAGACGTTGAACTGTAGCCTGAAGTCTTCGCTTTCGAATGGCTACTAACACTCCTATAAAAACTTCTTCTCCAGCGAATGAGGTCTGTTTTTCATTTGCTCCCTTATAATCAGAGAGATCCTTTATTTCATAGTCAAGCATTTTTCACATTCTAGATATAGCCTTTTAACCCTTTCAGGACCACCAGGTGTAATCGTCATGCGCAGTGCAGATCGCAGCACCGGTGCGCGATTTTTGGTATTTGATTAGGGTTTCTTCACCGTTATGAATGAAAATGTGAGGTTTCTTGAGGATATTTCGATAGTTTGCGATGTTCTGTACTCAGTCGTATGCTTTTGGTGCAAATATAACGCTCATTTTCAAAAAAGCTTTCTTTTCCTTTGCAAGTACAGTGATGTTGGCATTCTCTCAATCGTAATAAGTTATACAAAGTGGAAAACCAATGAATAGTATATCAAGAAAAATCTGTTGTATACTGCATGCGATACTAGTTCATCGATAATTTGTACCATAACTAAGTTTATAACAGGAATTCTCTCTTTTCTAATAATTTGCAGCTCATTAACAAGCAGAATATGGAAATTTATGAGCTACAGAAGAGTTTGCGCAAGAAGGGTCAATTGTATTCAGGAGAACTAGTGACTAAATCAGGCCTCCCGTTTTATCAGTGTTTCAACAAATCCAAGTTTTCTATCTTGTATAGGGGACTGAGCGCCACGAGAGGATTGGCAAAAGAGGGAAGTTATAGACCGCCCAACTGACGAGACTGTAAGGTCGAAACTTATGTATCGGGCTGTGCAAGAGCCCTTAGCAGACCACATGACATATTGGCTCAAATAATAATGAAAAGATCTATTGAAAAGAGTTTCCACCAGTAACTTTTGTTTTCGAATTTCTCAGTTGTTCATCTAAGAAAGCACGAACTGAAAACACGGTAAAATGTACAATTTAACACAATTTTCTGCATTATTCCAACTAGAATGCACTTATGTGATTTGCTAATTTATTGTTGTCGCCGCAAAAAACCTTTGAGGCTCTTCGGATAAAATTTAGGAGTACACTAATGAACAAAGAGGGAGAGTTCCTGAACATAGCCAAACAAATCGCAGTCTATATCAGGCAATATTTCAAGTCTTTTTTACACCTAACACCTTTGTTCGATTTGATCTAATGGCATGGGTAGAGCGGGTTTTAACGTTAACACGCTTATTTCACATGGTAGTCCATAGGCTTGACAACACAATGAAAGTTTTTCAGGAATAAAACAACTTTTACAAATACCATTTTTCTTCTTTACTATAAAAATTTAGGTTATTATACGAATAGCTTTGTACAGATACGTTCAGGATCTAAGGAAAGCGAACGCATCGAAACGTCAGCCATCGATCGTGAAGAAGATATACGAACCTCGTGTCAGATTTGAATAAAGATTACTTCCTGTAATGTTTTTTTATTCAATTTTGAGCAAGCGAGCTACATCATGAAATGTTATGGGACGACATGGAGAAAGTAATGGATGGAAGTCCAGTCTGATAATCACTATTTGAACCACGCATGTCAGTGGTCTATCAATGAGGGCTGACTTATATAGCCCGATACACGTGTTTCGATCTTGCGATCTCGTCAGTCGGGCAGTTGCCTTTTCTCGTCTTTTGCTAATCTCTGTGGGAACTCCAGTCCCCACACTAAGAGTTAGCTTTGACATGCGTGGCTCAAATAGTGATTGTCAGGCATATTGAAATTTTAACAGTGGTCTTAAGACAACACTCGAAACGAAAGATAGGAAGTCAAGTCGTTTTCGCTATACCGATGGTTTCATTTATAGGTGTTTTACGCTTACTTTGATTACAAGCGGCCCATCCCTGAACCATTTATTTTTAGACTGTTTCACCAACTTTTTTCAAAACTGCAAGCGGTATACTTTTCAACCCAGATGCTCTGGCGGCCATTACCAATAGGAGGACGTTATATCGACAGTTTATCACCTATTTATTCACGCTGAACCTCTTTTCAAATGAGTTTGTTTTATGGCATCGACTATGCTGTAATGAGAAATGAGTCAAAAAGAAGCCTTTTCGAAGTGGCCTAGTGTTTGTATACCATGAATCCACTCATGGTGTTTCAAAAGAGCTTGCTTTTATGCAAACTATGCAGTTATCTTACTGAAGTCACGACCGATGCGTTGAAAATTGTTCTCAGACAAAGCGTAGCAAAGCAGTAAGCAAGATCTGCTTTAATCCCTTCCCTAACAACTTCTACTATCAATGAGCGAACGCTGCCGTAAATCGTCTCAGCCAGCATTCTACAAAATCAGTGTCAACTGGTGCTATTTACCGCGTGTATAATGCCTTTCCTTTGTCATGTGCATAGAAATTCGGATTCAATTAGAGCGGGATAAAGAACGAATTCAGAAAATATTATTCACATTATCAATACATCACATGATGCTGACTGGTGCTGCATACTGCGCTTATATTTCCCTTTCAGCTATCATATTTTATGAACCAAATTCAATGAAACAGGATGATGTTCAAATCCAGCAATTGTTATTTACGTTTTCAAAACTATCACAATCAAATTGCGATACAATACTGATGAAGTCCATTTGACACATTCAAGCTGAACATACTGGGAAATTATATTTTGTTCGCATTCTAGCCCAAAACAATTCACACAATGTATACAGCCGTCAGTAGAAAAATGATGGAGATTTTGGACCTCATCCTCGTCAGTGGATCCCCTAGTGGAATGAAAAACCGCAACTGATTTCAATAGTGTGAATTTACAGGTATAATTTATAGTACCATTCTCTATAGGCTGATTTTTCCAACAATTTAGGCTTACTTTTGGTAGAAAACTTGCCGAGTAGCAGTTTTCCGAAAATCAATTTGAACTAGTTTAGATGATACTCTAGTCTTATGGAAAACATTGTTACATATTACGAACCTGAAATTTGGTATAAAGAACGACTTTTTCCAGATTTTCAAAAGATTTCATTACGGAGATTTGAGTAATTGTTATACAGAAGGACTAATTTGCTAAACAAGTGACAACGATCGCCCATGAGTGCTTATCAGAGCTACAGCCGAAGAAATCACCCTTGTCTTGGAAAGACGTGTATCCACAATTAAAAATAGCTCCACATTTGAGTGAAATAAATAAAGTGAATGAAAGCGAGATCTAATCAAGAAGCCTGTTGAAGCGTGCAAAAGACTTAATATGCAATTGAATTTGCGACCCGTGATGAGTTTAGTTAAGAGGGCTGGCGACGTTTGACTAGGGTAAGTGGAGTGAGATAAAGATCATAAGCATCTTCTGAGTTCTCGTGCACATGAGAAAGCGAATATGATGAATCTGTTTGTTAGGCAGCGAAAAACAAGCAACGTAAGGTCTGCAACACTGACGAAGCGATCTTAACGCGGAAGAGATGCTACGAAATCAAAGAATTTTTGAAAAAATGTACAAAGCATGGTCAACAGAAAAGCTTAGCATTGATGGCTTTAGAAGTCTACTTTCATCACCGTAATCTGCGTGCCCCTAACGCTTTCAATCTTTCTAACCCATAGGGGACTAACGTTGATAGATAGGCGACGTCGCGCCATCGCTCACGTAGCAGTCGGTGCTATAGAACTTTCAACTGGAGCACGTCATCTTCTCAGTGTCGTAGTTTCGTAATGATACAGACTATTTTCGAAAAATTTTGTCATCAGTAAAGATGGACCTAAAATGCAGAGACTTCATTAAGACTATTTTTGGTTGAAACATGCCAAAGCAATTACAAAACAATGATTGGCTGTCAGAAAATAATACTGCAGATTGCATTTTTGGATCACTGGCACACTTTAGGGCTTGAAACTTCTATAAAGGTCGGAGAGACCTTATTCTAGTGTATTATGGATAATAGCATTCTATATTATTCACCTATGCTCTGCTATGAACAATATTCATGGCTGCAGTCTGTCATTTCACATGATTTACTTACAACATTCTACATAATTCGTGATGAAACATGGGAATTTGTGTAATACATGGGCTTTTTTCCATTGGAAATTTAGGATTAGTGATAAAGTTACCGGTGTTGATCAGTCCTAAGCGATGCGCCATGCCTTCAAATCTTAGTTTCTTCTTATTGAACGCATACCAGGCCTTTACAATGAATCGCAATTCCCTACCGCTCTGTCAAGTCAGTGCTGCTTATCCTCCAGACAAGTCTGGTACCATTCTACCGACCCCGAAAGGATGGATGCGTTCATGAAAGTTTATCCACTAACATTCCATGTTTTTGCAATCATGTTCTTTTATGATCAGAATTCGAATGTGTAATACCCAAAAACTCGCTGTAAATTGAAGCAATGCACTCCAAAAGCAAACTGTTAGCTTTTTTTTGCTAATAAAACATAGTATGAAGGTAGTTTCATAGATCAAGCTTAGCATCAAAATCGGCATATCTGAAGCTATCGAGTCATCTCAAGAACATCGACTATAAAAGCGAAACAAATGTTATATTCCATCTGGGATTATGTTTCCTTTCGTAACAATGTGGTATTTAAGTTAAAACATAAAGAATTTTTTGAAATATCTACGTTTTTTTCACTAAAATTATCTTTCAAAAAGCTTTTTCAATGATATTCCACCATTTCATGGTGATAATTTCCACTCGGAACCTTGATTCACCTATTATATCCATTGCGATATGCGAAGAAATGTAGGACATGGCTTCAAAGGGCGAAGAATTCTAACGAACAGCTCTAAAATTGAAACTGCTGTAAAAATACTTCCTAAAAATCGAACATTCTTCAAAGATCACAGTTCCTTGTAAATAGATCACATAATCAGTACTTTGCTCATTTTCGTTAATGAGCCTTTTGTGTGAGCCTGCTTATAATGATTCGAATTTTACAATCCTTGGCGGCGATTATCTTACACTGAGCCAAACTACACAACCTGCCTTCTCAAAGCACATTTTTATCGAAACGGCCAGGCATTCTTTTCACATAACTCATCATTACGCCAATATGTGGAACCCAGCACTTCTTACATCTGATTTGCTTTCGCATCCGTCCTGCACAAAGCACTTCGAACGTTTCCTGTAATTGTTTTAGGCACTGGTGGAGAATTCTGCTATTTTTATTAGCGTCGTAGAATGTCGGTCGAGTCAACTTTCCTCACAGTATTCTAGCTGAGTGAGCGATTGTGCTTCCAGTTGTTTACAGGAGTATTGCGTAAGGAGCCGAATTTTCACTTCACTCCTGATGAACTGCGTCACTGACCACGCTTACCCAGCCATTTCCCCAATGGACTGTATAGAAAAGAAAACCGAACCAACAAAACTGGAGTGGTTTTATTATTGCATAAGACAAGAATGTTGATGTAGCACTGTGAAGTCGGAAAAGAATTTCAGGATTTCAGATTGCAGTGCCAGCAGTTGAAATGATATCGTTTGAAGGCACCTCATTCGTAAAAGTCGGCTAAGTAACTCTGTCACAAATAGCTTATCAAAATTCTAGATGATTTTATTTACAAAAAAGCATGATTTAATCAAGTTTCAGTGCAAAAAGAAGGAATAGGATGGAAAGGTAACACATTAATTAACAAAATTCACATTCATAGCAGAATTTGTAGTAATGAACAACAATGAAATGTGTTTCGCATGATCATGAGCTATATCAAAAATAAATAATCTTAAAGATCAACTTTGTCTACAACGCTGCTTTCGAGCAACTATCGTTGAGCTTTCTCGAAATTTTACTGCCGTGATAGGTACTCCTGTCCTTTATTACATCAATATCAAAACTTTGATCCGTCTCATAGTTTTTTTTTTCCTGTGCGAATACCAGTGCCCTTAGCATTGAAATCGTTCTTCGTTTTCTTTTTGAACATCATAAAATATCGGTTGATTACGTCTCTGCAATCTCGAAGATAGCCAATATGGCGTTTCATGAGGCGTTCGTTTTTGACTGTCGGACTATTTTTTGGGGGAGGGGAGTTGCAAATAAAGCAACGAATAAACTCGGTCAGTCAGTTTATCAATGATGTCGCTTGCAAGACGACGACGAGACGAAAGGAAATGCTGGAACATAAAAGTTGAAGACAAACAGTCGACGTATTTGAGGGAATTATTTGTCACATGCACAGCTGCCAAATGCTCCAAATATAGTTTTCATTTTGATATTGTAACGAAAAATTTCTTCCCACTACAGAATCCAGAGCAAATAATACAAATGCTGAATCAAAGCTAAAAGCGAAACAGAAAATCAATCTCATAATCTTAAAAGGACCTATAGAGTAACAAGGATCAAATAGATTATGCAAACAACTATAGCCTTCAAAATGTGTCAGAAGCTTATATTACGCAGAATGAAACTGCTGATAAACAGCCGTTTTTCCTATCAAATAAAAAGCTTTACACAGAGGATTTTCCGTAAATTCGACCAGTATAACATTATTGAGTTCACCCTCGAGAGCTGATAAATGAGAATAGGGCAGGTTCTATTCTGTGTTATGAAACCAACCAACCATTTATCTCCTAGGAAGTAGTAAGGCACGGCGCTCTGATATGCTACCAGTTGTTATGTCTCATCTAATGTACTTCTCACTGCAATTATAAGCCAGAAAAATTCTTGTTCATAGTCTTTGCCAGGAGCACATTTGGCGGAGTGGTTAGAGGTGCCCAGCGTCGTACACGAGGTCAATGGTTCGATCTCGCGCTTATAGCTCACCGAGCCATCCCTCCGGGGTCGGCAAATTGGTACCCGAACTGATCACGGACTTGTTTGGGAAGGTAAGCAGCACTGACTCGATACAGCGGGGGGCAGCGCGAGTCATTCTAAAGGCCAGATATGGATTCATTTGCCTCAAACGAAGTCAAGAATTGAAGACACATGCATGACGCATCCCTCAGGGATAGATCAACGCCGAAATTTTTATGAAACACTGAAAATCTAAGCGGTACTCGAAAAACTTTGAGAAGTTTGAATTTTTTCTCTGAAAATCTGGTGAAGCACATCGAAAATTTCTTTCTTGCCATGGCGAAGCTAAATATAGAGTCAACTAAGTATTGAGTTGAGGAAAAGGGTGCACGTCAAGACAGTATAATGAGAGGCATGCAGTTTCTATTCAGAATATATAGGAGTTATTTCTAATGGAGGCAAAAAACGAATGAAAATGCATTGACTCAGAAGAGCGAATTTCTATGCGTCTCGGTATGAGTAATTGGAACAAGTAATTCTTGTGGACTGCCTTTAATATGAAACGTGATTCGCCCCAATCGCCGTTTTTTTTGCTGTTTGCAACTAAACCCGCCGCGTCTGACACCTTAAGAAACGGTTCTGAAGAAGGTGAAGTCGCCGAAAAAATACCTATCGATATCAACAAGTGCAGTCCTCTCGGATTATAAAATCGTACTTCTGTTTTGACAAAACCGTAGTAAACATGCAATTCACGGAGAGAACATAATTTCGAAAAGCTGTGCTTTCAACTATTCAAATATATTCACCATTTACACTTTTCGTTAAAATTAATTTGAATTTCGATACAAAATTTCATTTGCTGAGATTTTCATGAAAAATCATGCTGTGAGTCGCTTTGTTTTCATTCCAAAATTGATAATACAACAGTTTATAAACGCTTTCACTACGATGCTTCATCAGTATTCAGCTAGAAGTCATGCACTGTATCCTGCTACTCTTCGTAAGTTCGTTGCTAAATGAATCGCTTATCATTCGGATATTTCAATAATAACTTTTCATTTCAGTTCTGCCATTCTTGTGGCAGAACAATTTTCAATAGTATCAGGTAATAGGTGGTTTCGTGTGAAAAATGTTGATAACAAGTAATCGTAGGTACTCTGTTTAGCACAAAACAATGTGACTAACATGACGACGAGCGCGACACCTGCCCCTCACTGCTTCACCCTAATTCGACAATGGCTGCATCCTCAACAGCATCCGGTAAAACCTATAGTGGTCAAAGCGGTTTCAGTGAAGAAATAAGACAAACGTATCTGTATCATCACTATTTAGGACCAAATAATGGGGCAACTCGACCATGGCAAATTCCACGGCGGCTTCTACTCCAACGTTCCAGCGAATGTTAGCACGCCAGTAAGACTAATAGGGTCAAAACTACTGCTAGTGGAATAACAGGTCAAACATAGCCGAGAAATGCTCGATTTAGCACAAGCACAACAGAACACAACATCTGCTGCTAATATTACGACTACATCACCAACAACTACAACCACAACACGTCGTTAGTTGTCACCAAAAGCACTTCTCAGCACGTTAAAATTAGATTTTCTCAAAAACATCCAGTTCCCATTCAAGGGCAAATGTAGGAGAATTTCTCTTCTCAAAAATCTCTTTTTCTTTTAGCATCAACTGATTGTGGCTTTTCGTTAATGAGCCATGCCTATAGAGTTACCGCACTTGGAATGCATAACAACTTTAGGTAAGTGATTTTTTTCACTGTATGAAAACCCCACGCTTCTCATATCTCTTATGTGAAAATGTGATAGCACTTTAATATCAGATCAGCGGTTGCAACTGGAAGAATGCGAAACGGTGAATATCCTAATGAAAACGCACCACCAGCTTCACTTATGTACTTGTTGGTAAGCAATTCTACTACGAACGTAAGTCTGAAGAGACATTTTTCCGGGTAGGTAGAGTCCATCTCACTATGGAGGTGCAACGAGGTATTTTTCTCGCAAATGTCGAACCGATTTATACAGCTATGCATTCATCGCATATCAGCAATTTCTAATATAGGAACGTGTTATAATTCCCTCGAAAAGCCTGGCTAAAAAAATCGCATGCTGGAAATTATACTTTTCGCGAGATGGTAAATTTTTTTCTGGTCACACAGTAAAGAAGGAAACTGTTGTTAGTGATAGGATGATTTTAGTATAGCTGTTCTAACACTCCACTAGAAATTTTCTTAGTCGGCTGGTGAATTAATTAGTAGTTTTGAAAAATTCCCCAGATTGCGCCAAAAGCTTTGTCAAGACAGGCTTCAGAATTGACAATGTACGCTAGGCTGTTTAATGTATTCGTAAAACTACTAGTTCATCTCTTAGACATATGACTGCGCCGCTGAGCAACACGCATTCAATCATGTGAGAGGATGCAGTGGACAGGGATCAATTCCTATAGCTCGACCTGGTTACAGTGAGAATATTCACGTCCTTCGAACAACAGCAACTGATGACTTGGGAGCAATTCAGAATGTGAGGAGAAATATTTTCTTATCGCTTTCGTTTCATCAGTAAACGACACTATTGCACAATTTTCACACCATGGATAGAACTGCTCAAAATTTTGTTGATGAAAATGTGTATATTAATTATATTCAATTTTATAGGCAATAGTAACATGGCAGAATGAATTACCTGGACATGGAATACCTTCAAATATGATATATGCTCCTCACGTTGCAAATCGTAGATCGAGAACAGTAACAAATGTTGCAAAGGTTCATTAGTGATGCGACTGTACCGATTTTTGAAAGAAATCGTAAAATATGATCAGCCAATAGAATTTATCATGAATACATTACAGATTGTCTGGGGAACTAATAGACGTGTTGGTTGCGCAACTATAGTATGCGCTGGATTCTATTTCACATCTTGCTTATATCCAAATCCGTAAGTCGAAAACATCGCACGTCACTTACACTGAATTCGATGCAGTAGAATTTCGATGGTATGCCCGTTTCAGAGTGGGCTTCGTCGGACACAGCATATACACCATTGGTGCTGTGTGTTCAGGATGTCCTAACGGTCCCAACAACTGCGATCTAGCTATCGGATTGTGTTCACAGAGTTGATATATCGATGGAAAATGAGCATAAATGAGTATTTCAAACACTCGTCTATCGTGTAAACAACATAGCGACAATATACAAATTATGTCATGTTGCAAAGTATTATGAGGAAACATTGTCAAACTATTACCATAGTAAGGATTGATGAACACAGTAATCATCCAACAAGTTATTGTGTGCTTGACAATATCCAACATGAAGGTCATGGAAAAGTCACAGTGAAATGAGCGTAGAACAGTTAATGTCATATTGAATAGTAAAACTACTCCGTACTTGCATAGCCAGCCTTGACGTAAAACTAAACCTTGAAACAAGAAAATGAAAGATTTCTTACTTCAAATAAGACAGCACGAGTTAAGTATTTTCTGTACCAGATCGACGGCCCATGTTTCGGCGATTCACCTCCCTTCAGAGTCTAGGCGTAACACATCATACCAAATGTGAAACTTCGACAAAAGTTTATAAATTTAATGTAAATATATCCAAACTAAGTTGAAACTCTACCATTGTTTTAAATCCGCTAAATTCAACCAATCGCTGAGCTACTTACGAAATGTAAAAAGAAAGGATAGAATAGATCTCATAACAAAATCGATGTTGTTCCAAAAATCAGATGGGAAAACGACTTCGAAACCACTATTCATACCTACGGAGTACGCGCCGCTACTGGAAGGTGTCTGAGAAACACTGGTCTGGGAACTCTGTAAGATTCAATGGAATCACCCACCACATTACATTGCCGCATGGTTCGGTGTCGTCAGTATACTGTGTACGTAGGCACAGATTGCGTAATATGCCCTAATCGTAGAGACGGAGACAGGACGGTATGAGTTTAGGCTCAACATTCCAAACTTCTCACAGAGATGTGGTGACGAATACATAAGCAAAACGGGATGACCACTTTGTGTCCGCATAATAGAACATCTAGATGGGCTTGAGGTCTTACTAAAAACTTTGGGATGAGAATCTCAGCCGTCGACGCCAAAAATCCTATGGTTCTTTGGATAAACAATAAGTCCAAGAATGAATAGAATGGGAGAAAGTGTTAACACACCAATTACTACGTTGAGGGAAAAGTTTCCTAACACCGGGGAAAAGTCAAACATTGTATGTTCCACACAGTATTGGTTATTATAAATTCATTGGACTATCTGCGGAATATTTCCATTCTCACGACAGCGCTAGCTATAGTTCAAGGAAGGAAGAGTACTCGACATTGATTCGGCAAAAACGCGCACTGATTCAGCAAAGCAGTACCAAACCTCTCACGTCAAAGAAGACTAAGAAAATGTTTGATGAATTAGAGGAAAACGAGGTTTTGCCGCACACTGCCTACAGTCCAGATGCTGAGTCGTCCAACTATGCTCTTTTGCATGTGCGTGACGCCGATTTAAGACATTTGATGAAATTGGGAAGGCATGTCAAAAGTTTTTTCGAATCAGATCGCAAGGAATGGTATTTCGAGCAGGTCCTCAAAGTTGCAGGTTGTGGTAGAAAATCGTGGATATTGATGATCTTTGATTGGGGGAACAAATATTGTTGTTTTCAAATTGAACTAATGAATAAACTTTGAATTCAGGGATGGTTAAGAACTTCACCTCAGTTGGTTTTGGTAAGGTTCATCTACTTTCCTCGTATACGTATCTTAAGGAAGGGGACGGTTTTTGTATGATAGATAGACTTTAAAAGAATTCTGATAATCATTATTTGAGCCACGCATGTCAGTGGTCTGTCAATGAGGACTGACTTATAGAGCCCGATATACGTGTTTCGATCTTGCGATCTCGTCAGTCGGGCAGTTACCCGTTCTCGTCGTCGCTAACTCTTATTGTGGGGACTGGAGCACCCACAGAGATTAGCAAAAGACGAGAACGGGTAACTGCCCGACTGACGAGATCGCAAGATCGAAACACGTGTATCGGGCTCTATAAGTCAGCCCTCATTGACAGACCACTGACATGCGTGGCTCAAATAATGATTATCAGGCATATTGAAATTTGAGCTGTGGTCTTAAGAAAACACTCGAAATGAAAGATATGTTATATTTAAAAGAGTTGTACCAGATTTTCAACAATTTATGCCAAGATCAAATGAAGTTTGGTTTTTTGAAATGTTACGAAAAGACGCACCAATCATTCTGTCTGTGTGGCACAAAAAGTAACTATAATGTCGTTTTCTTGATGTAAATCTTGCCTACATAATCAAATGTTCTGCAGAATTTCTTTGCAGAAAAAATCCAAAAAAGTGCACATCGCGAATATTTTTCTTCATGTTCAAACCGTTGAGGTCCGCATTGATTCTCACACCACAGACGGCGGGATCGTGTGGCCACCGTTACGCGCTTAATAACGATGAGGTAACTTTCTAATGAAATTTAGATTTTCATCACCACTAAAGAGATTTAATCGTCAGTAATTAGCAGAAAAGGATAGACGCGACGGCATATCATGCCCTCTGGAAGTCTTTTTTCACTCGACAGAGCACTAGACTTTTCGTTTTTACTCGATCGGTTGAGAGAAAGTAGTGCCAACATTGTGTTTTTTTCTAGAAGAGCCTTTGCAGTGCGCTAGCAGCGATGAAGGAATCAATTTTCGACTTCAGCGCAGCTTTTCCTTAGTTGGGACATGCCGATGGCGTTTCACCAATGTCCTTGTTGTCATTCGATAACTTGAAAAACGGCAGAACCTAGTAGAGTGCACCAAGGAATTCTTTTCGCCAACAGGACGTTACTTCTGATTTGAGTCGCTCCGGTGGTTTGAAGGCACAGTATTTATGATGAGTTTTGGTGTTCCATGGAATGAGAGTATATCAAAACTCAGGGTTTTATGTCGTGAAATTTGTTTCGGAGGTAAAAAAAATATAATCTGAATAATTATTTGACTATTTGTTCAATTGCAGTGAGGCCAGATATGGAGTCGAATTGTTGTTGACATAGTAAATGAGAGATAAATGAGAGTCAAATACGAATCATACGAATGCGATAACACCAAAATGCTCAATAAAAAGTTTGATTATTCCAATAACAAATCTAAAAATAAGTTTTTGTGAGTACTAAGTTCACCCATGAGAAATACAAGGTTTTGGAGGAAGCGTTGGCGATATTTTTACTGCTCAAAGTCTTAAGATCCCTTCTATCATTTGTTACCGTTTGATGACCATTAAATTTTTTTAGCGGTAATATATCTGAATTTTATGAGAAATCCAACACACCGTTATTGTGAGCGCGCAGCGCTCACCGTGTGATCCCGTCGCCTGAGGCGTGAGAAGTCATCGCGGTCCGCAAAGGGTTAAACGATTGCCAAAGTAATTACGGCGTGGACTTTATTTTACAATTGTTTCGTAGATAAATCTTGTACTACAGTTGACAACGTAAGCAAGATTTGCAGTGGAAGGACGACATGCTGATGAGCTTTTTTACCGCACAGACGGAATAATTTCAATGTTTCATATAGTAGCAACTGAAGAGACAAACCTTAATCAATCTTGGCATGTGTGAGGAAAATTTAGTGCAAAATTTGATCTTTCAATAGTGAAAAAGTCCAAAACTTCCCACATTTTTCGACGGACTACTGTATGATTATGCGATTAATTTCAGCTAGAAAGAAAGCAAAAAATTTTTTTCGTCAACAATTTCTACCTGATTGTTTCATTTGATCATCAGCGTCGCATCGCTATTTGTTAGTGATGGTTTCATAAACGTCAATAACATTTACTGAATATGAACTTTACCACTGCTTGATTATATATAAACGCTTTCACTATGATGCTTCATCAGTATTCAGCTAGAAGTCATGCACTGTATCGTGCTACTCTTCGTAAGTTTGTTGCTAAATATATCGCTCATTATTCGGATATTTTGATAATAACTTTTCCATTTCAGTTTGCCATTCTTGTGACAGAACAATTTTCAATAGTATCAGGTAATAGGTGGTTCGTGTGAAAAATATTGATGACGACTGGTTGTAAGTATTCTGTTCAGCACAACAACCACCAGCTACGGCTAGCACGACCACGACAACTGTCTCACTCCTTCTACAACTACGTCATCCGCGACCGACAACTGTCTCAACTCCTCCTACAACTACGTCAACCGTGAGCGTGACAACTGCTTCTCCTACTACACCTAGTTCGACAATTGCTGGAACCTCTACAGTATCCGGTAAACTTATAGTGGTCAAAGCAGTTTTGGTGAAAAAATAAGTAAAACATATCTGTATAATCTCTAATTAGGAACAAATACGGGGAGCAGCTCGACCGTAGCAAGTCCCACGCCTTCAGCAAGTGCTAGCATCAGCAGTAAGACTAATAGTGTCCAAACTACTTCTAGTGGAATAACAGGTCAAACATAACTAAGAAATGCTCGATTTAGCACAATCACCACAGAGCACAACATCCAGTACTACTACTACTACTACTACATCAACAACAACTACAACCACAAGACGTTAGTTCTCACTAAAAGCACTTCTGAGCACATCAAAATTAGATTTTCTCAAAAACATCCAATTCCAAGTAACTTGCAAGAGCAAATGTTAGAGAGATTTCTCTTCTCAAAATCTCTTTTTCTTTTAGCGTCAACTGACTGTGGTTTTTCGTTAATGAGCTATGCCTATAGAGTTACCGCACTTGGAATGCATAACAACTTTAGGTAAGTGATTTTTTCAGTGTATGAAAACCCTACGCTTCTCATATCTCTTATGTGAAAATGTAATAGCACTTCAATATCAGATCAGCTGTTGCAACTGGAAGAATGCGAAACGGTGAATATCCTAATGAAAACGCACCACCTTCTTCACATATGAACTTGTTGGTAAGCAATTCTACTATGAAACGTAAGTCTGACGAGCTATTTTTCAGTAGTTAGAATACGACTCACTATGGAGGCGCAACGAGGTATTTTTCTGCGAATGTCGAACCGAAATATACAGCCATGCATACATCGCATATCAGCAATCTCTAATATAGGAACGTGTTTGATAGTTCGTTCGAAAAGCCTAGCTAAGAAGAATCGCATGCTGGAAATTATACTTTTTGTGAGACGGTAAATCTTCTTCTGGTCACACAATAAAGCAGACAACTGTTGTTAGTGATAGGGGGATTTCAGTATAGCTATTCTAATACTCCACTGGGAAAATTTCTTAGTCGGCTGGTGAGTTAATTAGTAGTTTAAAAATTCCCGGATCGCGGCAAAAGCTTTGTCGAGGCAGGCTTCAGAATCAACAGTGTACGCTAGACTATTAATGTATTCGTAAAATTACTATTTCTTCTCTTAGAAATATGACTGCGCCGCTGAGCAGCACGCATTCAATCATGTGAGAGGATGCAGTGGACACGGATCAGTTCCATTTGCTCGACCTGGCTACAGTGAGAATATTCACGTCCTTCGAACAACAGCAACTGATCACTTGGGAGCAATTCAGAATGTGAGGAGAAAAGTCTTCTTATCATTTCGTTTCATTAGTAAACGAAATTATTGCACAATTCCCATCATGGATAAAACTGCCTCAAAATTCTTATGATGAAATGTGTACATTAATTATGTTCAATTTCATAGGCAATTGTAACATGGCAGAATGAACTACCTGGACATGGAATACCTTCAAATATGATATTTATGCCCTCACGTTGCCCATCGTACATGGAGAACAGTAACAAATGTTGCAAAGGTTTACTACTGATGATTTTTGGAATAAACCATGAAATATGATCAGCCATTTGAATTTATCATGAATACATTACAGATTCTCTGGGGAACTAATACACGTGTTGGTTGCGCAACTATAGTATGCTCCGGATTCTATTTCACATCTTGCTTATATCCATATCCGTAAGTCGAAAACATCGCACTTCACTTGCACTGAGTTCGATGCAGTAGAATTTCGATGGTATGCCCGTTTCAGAGTGGGCTTCGTCGGACACAGCATATACACCATTGGTGCTGTGTGTTCAGGATGTCCTAACGGTCCCAACAACTGCGATCTGGCTATCGGATTGTGTTCATAGAGTTGATATATCGATGGAAAATGAGCATAAATGAGAATTTCAAACTCTCGTCTGTCGGGTAAAGAGCCCACAGACAATATACAAATTATGTTATGCTGCAAAGTACTGAACAAGACGAAGACGTCGAGACGCTAAGCGTAACTGTTAATTGAAAATTAGCTCAGAAATTAAAAAAAAAACCATTCATAAACTGAGTATTTTATTACAAAAACAAAATATTCGCAGATAGCTGAACATTTTACACTATAGAATAGATAGATAAAACAACTTACATTGTATACAGTTGAGCAAGAACTCGGAGATAGACATCGTGAGGCTAGTAAAGAAACTAGCTTGATAAAGAAGAAATGAAACCTGGTACAAAATCCAGAACTGATTACCCTTGGGAATGATGAACAATATTTGCAGACTAGACGAGGACACGATGTAAAAAGTGACCAACCGTCACTATGTATTTGATAGATTTCAATACTTTATAGCAAATTCTGAAGTTCAAACGGAATCGTAGAAGTAATTCTACAAGTATATTACCAGTAAATTGATAGAGACTTAATCAGGTATAACACTGGAAGTAGGCGAATGAAGTGATGAGGCAGATCGGAGATATAACAAGAGAGGAACGGATGTTGATTCGCTGATAGCTCGTCATTATAAAGAGCAGCATAGCTCAGTGTCTTCTCAAGATAACAAATCAACGACATCTCACATGACATCATTACAAGAACATAATGAAGAGGTGGTCGCACGCATAATCTAAAAGTATCTTTTTCGTAACGTGAGATATTGTGACACTGATGGGCTTAACATAACATAGCAGTTAGTTTGACTTTTGCATAGCAGAAAAGCTAATTCTACCAATGATGGATCCTGTAATGCTCAATAAGAACACTTTGGTATAATTTTAAAGCTCAATGTAAGTAGTTGATTATCTGTGTACTCTACATAACTCTATCTTACAAACTAGTCGTCAGAGCTTAAGCAAGACTGGTATATCTTCTTCAGAAGCAATGGCTGCGATCTCGGCGCGTTCGCCCTTCCTCAGAGCCTAGACGTATAACTCTATACTGTATTTTAGTATTTGATATTAATACAAGCGAAAAATAGTAAAAGCCTGATTTTAGAACATTTCAAAACGACCCATTGAGGGAAGCACATCGTTCACCTTCCTTAATATAATGAATTCACTCCTAATACTGTTCACTAACTGTGAATTAATGGACCTTACTCAGCCCAAAAAATCAGTATGAGATAGGTCAGCACAACACGCGTGATGATCAGGCTCCTTCTATTCTATTCAATTTTCGATTTTCGAAATTCGTCCTAAGAACCTCATGGGCTTTCCGTGCGGAGTTATTGACAAGTGCCTCACGTTTTCATCACTACCTGTGAATCGTAATTGTTATGCCTCCGTATCATTACGGAGGAGCACACAAAGTGGTCTGCCCGTTTCGCCGATCTATTCATTGCCACATCTCTTACAAAAAATCTAGGTCAAGACAACTTCTTAGCATTTTCCGCTCCCTCTACTCCTCTCTCAACAACTATATCACTTATCTCTCGCGCAGTACTTTTGAAATTTATGAATGAATTCAATCTATTTTCCTTTCGTTGCTTATTCGCTGCACGAACCTCTTTCGCGAGATCTTTTGCATTCAAAAAACATTTCGGTACTTTTCCAATTTCCGTACCCTGTTTCAACTACTCAGTAGAAACGCAATTTTTAAGCTTCCTCAGAGTTTTAGTAATCGTTCAATAGCATAGAACAAAAAACCTTCAATGGTATTCTAATTTCAAAATGGCTCCAATATTACGCTAAAACAGCCCAAATAGATTATGTTCCTCATAAAAACATCACTCGCTGAATAAAGCTACTTCCTTAAACTTTCAACAACTGATCGATAGATAAAATTTCGCTAAATCCAATGAACTCATTTCGTTTTTGAAAAAAACTTCCTATTGCGTTGCAACAGCCGAAAGAAGATTGGATTTTGCAAAATTACACCATTTTCGTCATCCGCAGCTTTTTTCGACTTCTTGAGAGAAACGAGCCTTTCGCTTTTTTTCTCAAGTTTTAAAGATTATCTATCAGCTCAAGTCTCAAAGATTTCAATAGCGCAATTTATTTCCAAAATGGCTCCATTATTGCGCTTTGACAGCAAAACGAAAATTATGTTTCTTATTCAAACATCTCTCGCTGAACAAAGCTACAAAGCTTTTCCTTTACACTTTTAGTAATCAATCGATAGCTCAAATCCCAACAATCAAAATGATATATTTGTTCGTTGGTAAAAGCTTTCTAGTGCGCTGTAGCGACCAGGAGATTGTTAAATTTCGTACAGCGAAACATCGACGTAAAACCACCGTGCTTTGCCGCTATATGGATAGAGATTTCGCAACAAGAGCGCTAAGCTACCGTGCTTTTCTCAGTGCCAAATTTGCGGAACTCAATCTTCTTTCCATTGCTACAACGTTAAGGAAGTCCTTTTCAAAAACCAAATACATCATTGGAATCTGGAAGATTTGAGCTACCGAATGGTTACTATAAGCCCAAAGGAAAAGCTTTGATCAGCTAGAAATGTTCAAATGAAACATAATTCTATTTTCGCAGTTATGGAGCAATATTAGAGCCATTTTGAAAATACGAAATTCCGTTGAACTGTTTTTATTTAAGCTGTCTAAGAACTATTTAGTCTTTGAGAAACAACAAAAAATCCGTTTCCTTCAAAGGGGTCAGAGCAGTGTGCGTATAACGGAAAAAAACCAATATTCCTCACCACAGACGTATATTGTAATATTCAAGATAGGCTATTTCTATACACTTTCACAACGGACCAGGATGGTTCACTTAAGAATTAGGCACCATTCTTTTTGACGAAATAAAATGTTTACCACGTTCTCTCGCAGGAGTTTTCATTAAGCATTACCGATAGACTGGAATGTGATCCACGGAATTGAACAGGTGAAGTGTTTTTCTGGAAAATTTTCAAAGCTTTCAATTGCTTCTCTCCTTTTCAGAATAATTAAAATAGTAATATTGTAACAGAAAGAAGTCAAATTTCAACAGGTTCCAAACACTTTCTTTTCAAAATTACTTTGGAAATTAATCACTTTCATTGTGCACAGGCGGAAAACACAATCGGAATCATGTTATAGAGAACAAATTCTATCAAATCCAATTTGAAAAGCGTTCCAATTACCTCATTTTAGTCTGCAGAAATTTGATATCACGAACTGTTCTTCCTGGATTATGATCATCAATAGGATCACGTATGAATACGGAATTTCCTGAGACATTTGCTGGTCCATCGTCCTGGCCATTTCTAGATCTGCTTTCGAAAGCGGTGTAAAAGAATATTGTGTCAGGGATGAGCTCAACACTACAAATATGAAAGTTGACATCGTAAAATCACTCACCTCGGTTTCATGGCGGCATCACGCATGCAGATGTAATAACGGTCAAAATTGAAGTTACTGTAGTAATAAAGAAATGACACAAACAATTCCGCCACCGTAAGACTGTTGGACTCAATCTCTAGGAACAGTAGGCGATTTGCAAAAGTAAACTTCAAAATGATCAGAAGCTTCTCACGATTTCATTGTTAGTACACAAATGCCAAGTTCCTCACATAAGCTTCGAAGCAGTAGTCTGATATTGATTCTAGGGTAAGAAAATATACGCAAACCTGGACCGCCGTCTGGAAAGCTCTCGTCGTCAAAATCCACATCCATGGGAAATCGAATCTCTCCATTGACGTTTCGAGCGTATTTGTCTAGAACAACGAGCATATTATAGTTTAGTAATGATGGAAATTTAAGGCATCAGTATATGAAAAATCTACAATTTTTCCCTCATAAGCCAAACAGGAGATTCTTATAACACAATATAATGGACATCTGATAATTTAGCGGTTTTGTCTACTTCAGAACCTGAAAAGATCACGTTGTCTAAAACCCAGTCAGCTGAACACCTCCACTGGTTCAACAGAAGACTAATGAAGTTGTTTAGCTGACTGGGTTGTAGACAATCTGATCTTCCCAACCTTCCGACGAACACGGTACCGCCAAAGTGTTGGCCGTTCGGACAAAGTTTTTATAATGACTTCGCACTTGCTTTAGAAGAAAAAACTGAATTATCGAAGTGCGCCGATATGAATGAATAGTTGGTATGTAGAAAAAATAGAGTCGTCTGAATATAAGACTGTTGATGTGCCTGGTTTCTTAACACGAATAATTTACTAATAGAGATGGGGAAATTTACTGAGCAAGTCGAATTTTCATTAAAATGCATTAGAAAGATGTCTCACCTGGAAAAAGTTTCTGTAGACTGGGTAAGATTGGAGGAGAGGCGACAGATTGAAGCAGGTGAATAACTAATAGAAC
Source organism: Parelaphostrongylus tenuis (assembly GCA_019055375.1). Taxonomy (NCBI): domain Eukaryota; kingdom Metazoa; phylum Nematoda; class Chromadorea; order Rhabditida; family Metastrongylidae; genus Parelaphostrongylus; species Parelaphostrongylus tenuis. Next base: position 267,952 of record JAHQIW010002010.1, read on the forward strand.
CAAAGCATAACTAAAAATACTATGAAGACTTATTGAAGAAGCATTCTAAATCTTCGAATAAAATATGACGAGAATGATATACTACAATTGGAATTCAAAACAAAAGATCAAGATAAAGTTTCAATCCTTCGAACTCATCTCCAACAATACCTGTTAAATCCGCCGTCTGTTGTATTTTTCACTCCATTGTTTGCCGCCCATTCCTTTACCAGCGTACAAAGTGGTTGCAAATCGCAAATCCCACCTAAGATAAGTTAAGGTAGAACAATCTGTGATGCCGTAATCGCGTAACAGTCACTCTCGACGCATACTTCGCAATGGGAGAAGGTCATCTGGCTAATCGTGAGGAAACGAGCGTGGAAAGGGGCTAAAACAAGGGTTGGAGCCACATTTGCCACTATTTTATCTGGAATATTCCATAAAAACACCAAAACATCCATTAGCATATCCAAAATCTCATGTCATAATTTTGAAGAGCCTCTCTACAGGTGCAAGTCGCAAAACGAAAATGCCAAGGTCACATCTGCAACAATGAAAAGGTACAGCAGCGGGAAATAGGACACAAGAGAACGGAAGCTGCTAAAATCACAGTTTATTGGGAAACTGCCTTGATGTGGAAATGACTATTATAACAGTATCATACAAGATTTGATTTGACATTTGAAAACTTGTTGTTTCATGGCATATAGACCAAATGTTAGTTCATTTCGCAAAGATGAGGAATACTATCGTCTATTGAAGGTCGTAAAAAAATGAATGCTAGAAGTATTGAGATCCGCAAGGCGAAAAAAAAAACTGTGATGACAGATCAAACAGAGTGATAAAGTGGTGAAGACTAAGGTCGTAAAAATGAGATGACATCTGCCGCAGTGATTAGAAGTGCTCTGTGTCGTACGCAAGACGATGGTTCGATCTGATGGCTCACCAAGCCATCTATCCCTCCTGGGTCGGTAAATTGCGTACCAGACTGGTCGCAGACTTGTCTGGGAGGACAATCAACACTGACTCGATACAGCGGAGGAGCACCTTGACGTTTGTAAAAGGCCAGATATGCATACAATCACGTCAGGACGAAGTTAGATTGAAGACAAATTTATGGAGCATCCATTGAGGATTGATCAATGCCAAGAGCTTTATCCACTTATTCTTTGGAAGGTCGTAAATGTCGTTTATGTTACCGGAGAAAAAATTGTGCATTGGATGATGTGAAGTTCCTGAGGTGCTGGTATTTTTATCAACATAAACTTGGAATTGAATATCCACGAATACAAAGTGCTCAAATCGACACAAGCTGAATGCCTACAGCAGAAAGGATTGAAATGTTGAAGCTGATAATATTGAACAGATCAAGCCCAAAAATCTAATATCGCGATCACTCAATGAAGGATATCATAGGCCTCAGCTTCATTATCTCTGCATTTGGATCCACGTCGCACAAGCCCTTTTATTACCATTCGTTTTTCTACGAACCTCTTCAAGAGCGAGCTTCGTTTCGTGTGCGGAGCCCATCAGATCGCGTCTATTTTTGAATATTAAATCATGCTGGTTTTTGACAATAAGCAATAATTTATCGATAATTAAAAAAGTTGCGCGGTTGTGAACAGGATAAGATCATAAGAAAATCTCGCTCTTCAATTCTAAGAGTCACCGTCTATACAAGTTTCAGTCAGGAATGGAGAAAAACTAATTTTAGTCTATACATTTGCATAAGCATGACAACACACGAACTTAGGCAAACTACATATGGAAATGTATACATATAAGTATATGTATGTATATATGCATTGTGTATACATATACATAATGTATATGTAAATACATGCGTCTATATAAAGTTATTAACCATATGGTACTATGGCTCATAAACAAAATACCGTCACAATATGAAAATGGTTTGCAACTTATGAGTTCTAAAGTAATTTTTACGACCGCGAAATATTGACGATGACTAACTGAAATGGTTGTGTACTACCCCTTGAATTTTTAGTTAGTGAACTTGCCCAAAAATCGGTTTTCATGTATTTCCAAACATAGAATAAAATTCTTTTCGATCACTCCAACACAACATCGCTGTTCTAGAGGCTTTCGAATAAGTGTGGAAAATCTGGCAAAAAAAAAACCCCGCCGCGACGAAATGAATTGAAATCGACATATAAGGATCGTGGAGTAGTGCTCCAGTGTGTGTATCGAAATCAATGCACATACTCACGAGATGGCTACTTTCATTTTTCCGACCCTCAGAATGTCAAATATGATCACAAGATGCTATGCAGCGAAGTGAATCCTATTCAGAAAAGAATGCCATGAGAACACTATGTAAAGCGAAAAAAATAAGCAAAATATCTTCATACTCAAACTGTTCTTCTAAAGACTTCGCTCAAAACAATATATCTGTATACATATTTCGAGCCATTCATGAGATCTGTTATGGCACTTATAAAAATGTTTAATACGTGTTTCGGCTTTTCAGCCTTATCAGTAACACGGTGGTTTTCGTTTGGTTCAATCCATTGTAAGAGGACTACCCCCCACCACTAATGATTACATTGTTCTAAGAGTGGCCTTTGAAAAACAGTTGAATATATGAGTATAAGCAAATTTATAAGTCAAGAGCACTTGACTGTTAATGATTGCAAAGTCGGGTGATCTTGTCACTTGACATACGTGCAGTGTAACATCTTCGTCAGTCGATTCCTTTACATGCAGGATATATACCCTTACAAGCGATTGGCTCAAACGAAAGGCATTATGCTATTGACGAGCTGAAAGGCCGAAACTCGTATGTAGCACTTTAGAAGCGCCAATAACAGCTCTTATGAAAGGCTTAGAAGATGATATTAGATTAAGCAAATAAGGACTGATATAGTATTATAGAAGAGCGCATGTGGCGCAGTGGTTAGAGGTGCTCTGCGTCGCACACGAGGTCACTGGTTCGATCTCGCGCTCATGGCCTCACCAAGACATCCATCCCCCCGGGGTCGGTAAATTGGTACCAGGAAGGTCTCAGACTTGTCTGGGAGGATAAGCAGCACTGACTCGGTTCAGCGGGAGGCCACCGCGAGTCATTGTAAAGGCCAGATATGCATTCAATCACCTCAAACGAAGTTGAAAAATTGGAGTCGAATGCATGACGCATCCCTCAGGGATTGATCAACGCCGAGAGTTTATCCTTTATCCTTTATAGTATAATAGGTAATTAACACACACATAAAAAAGGCTAGTTAATTCGCTCCGCCTATGTATGGAAGTGGCATACTTACAGCGCGTATCCACGAATGAGAAAGCTATTCTGTATTCCTGGTACATATGACTCTGTACAGCAGCTAAGATCAACATTCACTCCTCCTTTAAAATCGATTTTCAGAAGCGGAACCTGAAATACCTCATGAAATCAAATTGACTGGCTGACTACAAGATGATAAACCGACCTTATGAGCTTAAAATCATTCTTTTTTTTGGAATTATATGAATGTTTTGGGGGTTTCAAAAACAGTCGATCTTTTGATAAACCGACCTTTGATATTTGTTTATTTTTTCATGACATCATATCATTTTCCAGAAACTCAACACTAAGTTCGCATAAGAAGGTTTAGCGTTCGTCTAGCACATAGAGTCGATTATGGATTGTGACACGCGAAATAGAGAAGCATGCCTGAATGATGCCGTAGAACGCTGGGTAGGACTCAAGTAATGTTTTGTACCACTCTTCTACGCAATTGAGAGATAACAATCAATCATTGTATTGTGTTTGTATCGTACACAATTCTATACTTGTGATAGACTATCTAACTTAATACTGAAGACTTCTTGACACACAAAGCTTGTAA
>JAHQIW010002013.1:0-204857 GCA_019055375.1 Parelaphostrongylus tenuis
CTCGTCGACAGAAACTGGTAATAAAAACAGATCAGTGGGAGGGAAGTACAACGACCTGGATCTCGCGCGAGCACGACGCGAAAACTTCTATATTCCTCGGACCAAATCGAATATAGACAGGAATACGCAGTGCATCAACCCGTGGAGCACAGAGCGGGCGGAGACACCCAAGCTTAGAAGACAACCGCCTCGATCAATCAGCGAGGAAGCTGAGAAAGGAATGATCCTTTCCCGACGTGCCTTTTTCCAGGAATTGCAACAAGCAAAGGAGGAGCTCAAGCATTTGTATCACGTCTTGTGATGCAAACGGTGCGTTTGCAGCTCAAAAATTTCAACTGTTGTGTTTCTTCATGGCATATTCTAGAAAGGCGTAGGGCTACCACCATCGCTCCACAGTTTAATGCAATCCGATAAAAATGGTTTTTTTTATCTCTTTGAATTAGTGACATCTTTGTACTTCAGGTCTTTGATGTTCTCGAAATACAAAGCTCGTAGCGCGCTCCTACCTAATTTCGTTACCTCGCACATTTGAGTCACTTGAAGTTAAAATTACTTATGAACCGTTGTCGTGCCAGAAGTTTGTTTTGGATTTGACGAAGATGGTTTGTCAGTTTTGAAAGTTAGTATTTGCCTCAGGGATCCAAAGCAGAAATCTAACAAGTACTCAAAAGTAGATCCTTGATGTCCAACTAAAGCAATTTTAGAAAAATTTCAGAGAATGTTCTAGAATTATAGGAAAATTATAATAAAAGCATCAAAGTGATAGTCTTTAAATCGAAGAAATTTCTTACATTAGTCTTTTCACCTTTTTATAGAGATTAATGGTAATCAATGTGTTAGGTGATAATTCAATGGATTTTGAATAATAAAATAATCAACTTTAAAACTACGCTAAGCTTCTCAATTTTGCCATGATGTTAGGAGAAGGCGCCTCTTCAGGACTTATAATACTTGCAGATGCAAAGATGAAAGGTGATCAGTACTGCATTATTACCAGCAACACAGTGACGGGTTTGCACTGCGAATATGATGTCAATAAAAAATGCACGGAAAAGGAATTTGCGATAACGCCTATTTCTGCCAATAACACACTCATTTTAGGAACACTTTCGGTTATGTTTGTAGCTTTTTGTGTACACACTTAGTTTTGTAATGAACAAATATGTGTAAACAACAAACATCATCATGGCGGGTTGGAGCAGGCAGATGTGGCAAGATGTAGTGAACAGAGCGATTCGAACGTTGGCATCAGGCCATTGGATCCACTTTTTCTCTGCATTCTGCTATTGTTGACGGAACAAGGAAATTAATTTTATAATGGTTGGAAAGAAATTTCATTCCAAACAATGTTTGTTGTAGCATTACAGAAGCAAGGAAATGGCACTATGTAGATGTTGACTGATCAGAGCAATGCAGAATTTACAGCAAAGCGTGAAATGTGGTTAGTCGTGTTCAGTACACTGCTAAAAAGTAGGAAAAATCTGGAAATAAAAGTCACACAGAAAAATTTCTCTCCGTTTCCAATTGAAAAACTATATCATCACACTTCTACTGGCGATGAAGAAACTACCTTAGAGAAGATTGCAATAGAAATGAAAAGAGTTGGACTTCTCATAGTTTTAAGACTTATTTCATAGTTTAAACTATATGAGTTTCTGTACCAATGTCTCCCGTAATCGATGTAGGCATTAACCCGTAAAATGTGAAAGACTTCCGAATTTGGCAAGTTGGTAATTTTCTTATGAGCTGCGGCATGTCTCATGAAAGGCCTTCAAACTTCAAAAATGATACATAGAAGATTGGAGCTGTCCCAAGTTCCTCGACAACGTTCCCATCTAACGTCTGCAATCTTAAGAATTGTGATCGCACGAGTTAGCAAATGATTCAGGATTACGTAAATTTTTCACACAGTAATCTTAGAACTGTTGTAGCAGAAGTGGAAAAATGCCTTATATTGAAGAAAGAGTGACAGCGAGTGGACTCGGTGCGTAGTGGTTACCCTCCTCTCACCTGCGCTCCTTGGTAATAGTGAAACACAAGCTCTTTCTCCATCTGGGATCAGATATTGTGTATAATACTTAGCATTCTTGAACATATAACTATAGCGTCAAAGCTCTGCTATTAAGCAGTAGAACGAAATTTTTGTAGTTTATTGTACAATTATATTGAGCGTGCAATGCATTTATTATGACACAGGTACAAAGCTATGCATTGTATTGTTGATAGAAATTCAATTTTTACCTTAATAGAAGCACTTTCTATAAAAAAATTGGCTAGCTGACGAACTATAATTGTTTCCTTGTAGCCTAGAAAGAGTGGTGAGCAAAACAGGCGTCAGTAATGCAACTGGTTAGAGCACGCGCCCCAGCATAGAGTTTAGCCGAGGGGTTCGAGCCCTGTCTACGCGATTAGCTTTGCACATCACTCGACATCACTGGGTATATCTGTCACATTATATGTCAGTAATAGCGGTCTCAATGAGAAAAATTGCGACTTGATGCTATGGTTATTCAACATTTTTCCCACGAGTAACTTGAGTTCTTTCTATGTGACAAGAAAAAGAGAAAAGAAAAGATTCTATGTGAGTCTTTTCGATGTTCACGAATTCGTCAACATTTCATTATGAAAGCCATTTTCTTTTCAGCGTCACCTTCACGCATATAATTGGCTTTCCTTTTCTTCCATTCAGCCGATACTCTGAAGTCGGACAGCCACATCGCCGATGCTTGATTTTGCACAGTAAATCACCCTAAGTCAAATGACGTAGTTACCTGACATTGTGGTGACCGGCAGTCGAGCTCATAGCTATTGATGACTAACGCTTCGGCGACCCACTTCGTCAGAGTTTAACGTACTATACCATATCATACGTGATTGTTCAGGTTAATCTATTGTATTCATCAAGAACCTAATAGAAACAATTCAATAATTTGGTTATCTTTCAAAAACCATCTTTTTAATCCATGGCATCGACTGATATTAGAAACTCGCAACAACATTCGAAATAATTTTCGAAATAAAAAAATGTTTGAAGCCGTATGGTTCTGGCGTACCAACCTCGCCTAAGCTTCAGACGTTTTTTTGAAATTATCTCTTTAAAACTTATACGGGAGAGGTCACCGCTCCTATTTGACGCACCGTAAGAAATGAACCATACTCAGACTAAAAAATGAATGTGGGATAGGCAACATACTACTTGTTATGCCCAAGCATTCTCCTGTTCTCCTTATTCTTGAAATTTGTGAGTAAAAATACATGTTTTTAGTTATGTCTAAGTGCTATACAGGCGCCTTTTCGTCCTACTAGGAATCAGCAGTACCGTCTCTTGGTTCAGTCGATCCCTGAGGTTAACTCCTCCATGAAGGAATCGACGCCGACGAAAAATCACCACAAGTCAGATGACGGACTTGCCTAACATTGTAGTGATCGGCAATCGAGCTTGTGCTTACAAAGTATCATACCTCTTCTTTAATGCGCTTTTTTTATTGACTTAGCTTTAACAATGATAATCTGATAACGATATCACATATTTTGAGCTATGCCAAAGTGCTATACAGGCGTCCGACCAGGGGCTCATCGGCATCGATTTCTTCATGGAGGAGTATAATCTCACAGGATTGTATGAACCAAAAGCAGGGTGTTACTGTGGAGCCTTGGTAGGACGAAAGCAGGCGCCTGTATAGAACCTTAGACATGACTTAAGACTGTTGTATCCTTATCAGATCTGAAACACTTAGAGGCGGCTCAAAACATGTTATAATCCTATTAGATTGCTATTGTTTTGGCCAGGTTTGTGATAAAGCTGTCAAAGAAAGAGGAATTTACAGATTAATTTAAAAGGCTTCTAGGGTTTTTTCGCGAGCGGATTGATTCTGAAATAACATGATTGCCGACCATTGGCAACAATTCCATTGTTCCTCCTATTCATTTCTCGGAGTGCGATAGATAAGATATTGGCATGTGTGACGATACAATCCCTCTCTTTTACTCTGATGTTCTAAATGTAAGGCCGTGACAGTTTGATACTAGCCTTAGTTGGCTAGAGCTTGTGTGACTGCTGTATCAAGTAAAGTAAGAACCTTTTCAACTACAAAACGGACACACAGCGGCTTCTTGGCTCTTGCTGAACTCCAAAAGCTTTGCAATCGAAAAAATAGCACCGGATATTTTTCCGGAGCCCTCCTTGTTTGAATGACTGACCTTTGTCTGATTCTACCGATTTAATCAGGATCACTTAAGTGATAAGTTTATAGAGCAAGGAGCAATCAAATTGGACGATAGGTGACGACGTCATAAAGTCTCCCTTTTTTGCACAATAACACGATCTTGCTGACTTCTACTGAGCAGAAACGTATCAAAAGGCAACGCAGTAAGAACCTAAATAGCTGAATCGATAAGAACCGAACGGATAGCTGTTCGCGTGCTTCAGATTTTAATCCTTTTGAGCAGGTGTTGCTCAATGCTTCATCGACGAAGTAGCACCTTGAATTTCGAAAGGGTACGCCAGTGGAATATTATAATCTTGTTTTCGCTACTTGACAAAACTGTGAAGTAATCAAGCGAAAGCTTATAGGATTGGGATGCTAAACCCCATCTGGCCCGGGAATAACTAAACTGGTGTGTTAAGGAAATTTTCCTCAACCTAATAACATACGATTTACTGAGTCAAAATACGTGTGAACTTTCAAATTAAGCAATAAATTACACGTTTGAGTCGGATCTCAACGTTGCCTGCTAAACGGACAAATCTCTGTCGCTGATCTCATCATCGAAAAGTGTCTTCAACACCCAACATGGAGCTATTTTTTGAAGTGGACTTCGATGAAACGACCGGCCGTTAAAACGAACTCCACGGAAAACATCGTATGATCAATATAATCACAAATCAAGCAACCCCCATGTGCATAGAGTAAAGAAATTGTCTTTCAAATCGCTAAGCATTCAAAAATCACCAAGCAGACGCACATATCTAAAGTTCGCTCTCTTATAAGAAGTTCCGCCCTTGATAGGATCACCACGTGCGGGAAAGTTGTTTTGATTTTGAACATTACGATTTTAAAACATGTCTGTTGTCTTCAAGTTCACGTCTCAAAAACTGATTTAAAATGATTAGAAAATCACTCCATTGAAACTTTAAGAATGTAGAGCAATTTTATTCTCCTTCATAAGATAAGCAAAGGCTCCAACGTCTCTGAAAAAGTTTTTGAACAAACCTTCAACAAATCGGTGGGTTCTATGTGAGTTTTTATGTTTTTAGAGGAAGTGTATCGTTAAGAACAAGAAAATCATGTATTCAAAATCTCCAGACGTTCCAAAAGCTGACACTCATTCAATATAGGGATGATCAGATCTGTGTGGCGATTGAGTAGGACGATAGCTTCTAATCTGTCTCAAATATATAGATGAGTTATTTGATAGCCGTACCGGTTAAAGTGCTACCAGCAACTGGTGCAAGCCACTTTTAAAAAACTATTCGGTACAAATTAGTTATGACGGGACAAATTGGAAACCGATCTCATTCGCTGGGGTAGGAAATTTCATGGGAGAGTTAGTAGCGTTCAAAAAGCTGCGACTTAATTTATGGCCTACAGCACCAACGTCGCTGGTTTATCAAACACCCCTTTATAGTGGTGCAGCATTCAAAGTAAAATCATGCTTCATAAAACCACTGTGCTTTTTTTCTCTTATCTCGCTCATATTTCGCTGGACAAAACTCCTACCATAGAGTGCTAGAACACAGGGCTATAGCACTGGCTTCCTTGAACTCAAAAATATGTTTACATTCAAAGCTCTTCTGACTCCTATGGCCCTTTGATTTGTGCTCTGAACCTCGCCGGACAGAGCTTTCTCGCAGCTACTAGTAATTATCTGATGGCATATTTTTTCCCAGTTCAAGCGATGTGCTTATTTCTGAAGATACGGTTCAGCAGAGAAAATAAGATTGAGTTTTACATTTTTGACAACGTTGTTTATACGGCTAATCGATAAGGCGATAATCAGGATAGATGGCGAGGCAGGGGAGCGGCGAGGCGGGACAATCGATATATATTGTTATTCAGTTGGGAGATTTTCCTTCGCGCATAAAACGATTGTCTAAAATAGCACAAATTTTACATACTGATATGTTTCCGGCTTCCATCGAATTATAAGTGCGACAAAACTGAAGGCGAAAGGCGAGTGTGAAACAATTTTTGATCTGGATGCTACAGCGTTGTAAGGGTATTTTGAAAAACCGACGACGTGTAGCTGCATCAAGTCTCAGCTTTTCGGGCGGTTACTAACACTCCTATGAAACTTCTTCTCCAGCGAATGAGATCCATTTTCATTTGTCCCATCATAACTGAAAAAAATCTTCTATTCATTCTATGAATTGGTTTCACAGATTGCACAATGAGTAAAACATGGAGAGATTCAGTGTACCTACACTGGTCTGAACTGCGACGTTTGCAACATCACCAGGAAGTTATTACAACTGGAGTTATGATTGCGCAATGTTTGCAAAAACACAGGTCGTGAAATGCTATCGCTTGTAGGGTGTCCTAAGGTGTCCTAGATGCGAATTCTCACATTTGCTACCCTCAGAGCGAGTTCAACTAATTAAGAGAAAAAGTTATTTATTATTTCACCCTCATTTCATCAACCCACCTTCCACCATTCCTGCAAAACAGTGACGCGTGAGTGGATACATAGCCTTTGAAGCGGGTGATACCGTCGAAACGGCCTAAGTCACCACGGAAATGCCTTGAAATGGTATCTTAGAGTACTTCAACCAGATTAGCTCCTCCAAAAAAAATGTAAGGATCTTTGAATGGTGCGTAAATTAATCAAGTGCAAATGGGTCTTTCTAAGCTGACGTCCTCTGCATCCGGGTTGATGACTACTGAATGATCAGAAAACAAAGGTGTGAAAGTTCTGCACTACAAAGTAAGCAGGAAAGCATTATGAGGCCAAACAAGTTTGCCTCAAACACATCAGTTATATCCTCATCATATGATCTAAGAAAACTTTAAATATGGCACCCTCACTACCACGATAGGAAGATAGAGCTCGCGCCACTAGTCTGCCACCAAAGTCTTGAAAAATATCGCCTTGCCAGAATCCAGCAGAATATAATCTTGGGTGTTGCAGCGATGGACTGTCATTATGAAAACAGATAATCATGTCTCTCACATGTTGTGTGGTCGTTAGAAAAAAGATTTGATATAGCAAACCTCCCAACGGAAGTTTTGCTATCTTTTCGGGAATTACATGATAATTTAGGTAACGCAGATGGTCCACGACCCTAGAGAGCAAGTGCTACCGCAGAGGTTCGAGGACCTTAGACGAAATGGTCCAAGTGGCGTGGGCGGCACCCAGCTGCCACCAACCTCAACAGGCAGTTCGATCGACGGGCATCATCCGAACGGTCGTCTGACCTCACCCGGACCACCTCACCTCATTTCATTGCCAACTCATTATTGCTCTCCTCACATAGTCTCGTTATCATGTAACTAATTGCTATCATAAGGTTGAGTTCATACAACTGTCAGATGAACTCAATAGAATTGTGAGCGGAACATATCACTAACGTGGCGGAGCAAACTCACTTAGGCTATGCTCGGCCCATCACCGCGGTTAAGGGATTCTGCCCATATATAATCAGTAGCGACCCCACTGCTAACACTATATACTCACCCACTGGATCCCGCCGCCGGTGTTCTACTTGGGGGCGAACATAGCAATCCCAAACGGGCTCCGCCGCCTAGTCATGCTCCGTTAATAACAACATTCATTGTATCGTCACACGACGATACATCTCATCAAATACAATCACTTATCCATATTATCGCCACAAGACGATACATCACATTCAACAGACATATGTTCATATAACGAAATGTCGCAATCGTATATATATTGTTCTTATTATATTATTACAGTAATGTATGTATATTATAGGTTGTTTGGTACTACAGCATTGTTTGGTGGTACCACTTCATTGTTCGGTTTCACCACATTGTTTCGTATAACCCATATAAAGGATTTGAACTTTGTGCTCTTGTCGGTTACAAGAGACAAGTTGGCAGAAGACACGGTCACACAGACCAAAGTTCAGCCCGTAGCAACTTGGAAGTGCAACCAGCCACTTCAAAGGGCAAAAGTCGTCGCAACCCGGAAGTTCGACGCGAGCAGCACAAAGGTCAGTGCGCCGCTAAGGACAATCTAACCATATTCAGATATCGATCGGGTCACTGCCTGAGACAAATCCAGGGACCACACAGCAAAAACCACTGAACCTCACACTTGGTGCATTGGATATGTATACAATATACTAGCCACGACGATCGAGTACACAACACTCTGTGTTCGTGATAATTTACTGGACATAGAGTGTAAAACGTTCGTCGTGATGATTTTCTTATTGCCCATGTAGAAGCTGTAAGTGTCCCGTCAAGGCTTCTGCGTGCTGTCACCTTTTAAGTAATTGGCGAAGCTTCGCTAAACTTTGCAAATGCTCTTTCCAGCTTCTGCACCTCTGCCATAATCACGCCCGCCTTTCTCTAAGCTCTTTTTCTCGCTTTCTCTGTAGCGTTTCGCAAGTTCGGACATAAGGTTTCGGTTGCCTGTAGCTCGTGCTATTCTACGTTGACGTATCAGCTCGAAGGTCTGCGGAGACAAGAGCCTCTTTGTGACTTTCAGACTCTCTCGGCTTTCATAGCCGCTAACGTGGACATATTCTAACGAGCCGGTCGTATTCTTAGTCGATGTTGTCGACGACGGTATCACTCCCAGAGCCGCTAATAATTTGAATACATCTCATTTGTGGCGCTCTGGGACTCCGTTGTTTAACTTCAGCGGCTTTCTCTCTCTCTTTCGCGAAAAGCGGGACGTGCGCGAAGGATGCGATGTGGCCTGATAGAACTTAGGATCAGCGGCGGCATCGGTCGAGGTAAAACTTATGATTGACTAAGATATGGACTATTTCGTTATGATACTCTCCATGGGAGACTCCCACGTCCACATTTAGAATGAAGGCTTTAGGAATTGTGAGTTATCATGGATGGTTTGGGTCGTCATGATAAACTACACTCCTCTCACCAGTGTTCATTCTAGTCCTGGGACCAATGTGACATTCTTCAGACGTTCTTCTAGGTCCAAGTTTTGCGTGAATTTTCAACAATGACCTTGAAGAATAATGATCTCCTCTAAAAAATTTTCGAGGTCCATAAAGAAGAGCATCCACTTCGCAGAATGAGGCCCTTATTTATTGCTGTTGTCGGCGTTCTAATGCCCAACGTATAACTTGCTAGGGTCTGAACTTGAGAGTTATTACTCACGAGTAGCTTACCAGCCTCTCTCGAAGGAGCGAGAGGAGGTTAGTTGTTGGAGGCGACTCCTAACCGCCTGTCATATACTTTCCAGCCGCCTGATTGCAGGCTTTTGGCCGACTTGGCTCTCACTAAGCTAATGTCATTGGTGCTTTGAAAAGGCAAAGGCACCGATATATCACTAACATGGAAATGAAACTCGTTTAACCTCACTGAAAATAATTTAAGAAGTTGTCCTTTGAAAACTTTTTCTTTACAATGTTCACGATTTCATTGTACATGCATACGCCCATTTCCACTAGTTTGGTGCTTTGGTGGCGCTAATCTATACGTTTTAATGTCCCAAAACCGTGACCTATCATTGTGAAATAGTCAGTCGTTGAATTTTATGGAATTGAAACACATTTAGATTGGAAGAACATAGCCTCCGACCATCGGAATAGCTTACAGTGCTTACAGTACAGTACTTTATGCCACTTTACTATTCACTCTCTCGATTTCCTTCTTGTTCGTTCACTAATATGTCCCCAATTAGGTTTCCGAACTTGAAAGAGAAACCCAAAAATTTATCTTTCCAAGTAATCAAAAGTATCAAATAACATCGATCGAAGTATTCTCCGTCTGCCAAAATGCAATTCTGCCAATGCTCTAGCAACAAATCAATTTCGCACTCATAAAACTCATTATTCTTCTGTGCAAACCAATCAATCAATTTTAATCGTAAATGATTGATTTCTAGCAACTTCTTCTTGCCCAGCCAGTGCTTCAATGATCTGAAGAGATGGAAATTGGACAGAAAAATCTGGCGAATACGGTGGATGATCCGTGTGGTCCCAGCCCAAATCGGTCAACTTCTTTGTTTCCTTGGCAACGTGTGGCTTTTCATTGTCTTGAAGCAAAATGACTTGGCGACGGTGGTGACGTGGAATTGTTTGATTGCAACAGTCCAGTTGCTGACGATATCGCTCATCCAGGCAGACGGAGAATACTTCAGCTAATATTATTTGATACGTTTCGATTAAGTGGAAGAATAAATTTTTGAGTTTTTGGATAAAGTTCGGAGATTCAGTTGGAGACAGAATATTTTATCTTCATCATTCATGATAGCTTTGAACTCGACAATCAAAGTTTACAGTTTTTACATTAATCCAGTCCGTCTTTCAAAGTATTGCATGTCACTTAGAATTTGTGTGATTTTTTGCTCAGTGTTTTATTCGATTAGCTAACACTACACAATGGTTATGGAGAAAGTAAAGACGCAGTCATCAGTGTGTCGTCAGGCTATTCAGGAAACTTTTTAGTGTCCAAATTCTTTTCAGAAAGTTCTCACGACTTTTCCTTTCACAATCTAGGTAAAGGATCTGTTTTCTACGCAGAATTTGATGCCTTCTAGAAGCACTGACACAGTTATTGTGAAGTTGTCATTGTTTTTCGATTGCTCATTGACCGCTGCATTTGTTGCATGAGAGGATTGGTTGCTTATAAATGGTGTAGATCGTGAACAAATTTTCTCATGCTCCTCTAATTGCTTTAAGCTCTGGTTAATCCAATCTCACTTTCTAATGGATGAATCAGGTAGGCTCCTTTAGGGAGCAACCTCTTTGCTGAGAAATCACTCGTTTTTGTCTATAAAATCCACGAGTCACTTGTATTCCAAAGCTTTGATTTTCATGTGGCATGTATAGTGGTAGTACAAGTCCACTCCTAAGCCGCTGAGTCTAAATTCACCAAAGGCTTGAAATGGCATTCGAACACTGTTTTCAAACTACTTGGACTATAAAGTGTATTACAATTTAAATTTTTCTTGAATATTTATTTCCATTCTTCACGCTGGTTGTCACATCGCTGTATCTCAGGGCACATTGAAGAAAAAACGAATCTGTCCAAAAGTTTCAACATTCATAAGTTAAGAACAGTTTACTTTGTTTTTTTTTATTTGCAAATTCTCAGTTACTTTTTGACAAGAAAGCAAACTCTAAATTATCAGATTGCACTCAGTAACTTTACTGCATTACTCCGACTAATAAACCCCCCTTCGATGTATTGGTTTATTGATGCTAAAATGCTACACTAGATATCGATTGGATGAAGATGATTGTTTTCAGATACAGCACGGTCCATTTAGTTTCCGCCAACAACTGCAGAAGCTACGGCGAAGTGCGATCCAGACGGACGCGATGCTAACATTCGAATCGCTCTGTTGAATACACTTTGCCACATCTGCCTCGACCAGCTTGCCATGATAATATTTGTGGTCTACTCAAAATTTGTTCTTTACAAAACGAAACACTGCAAAAAAGAGTGCAGTTCAAACCGAGATAGTTTCCTCCAATTGTCAGGGCCGTGGGGGAAACAGGATTTATTTTTCGTTCTCGGCCGTATTCGTACACGCCCCAGCCATATCCGGCATTAGTAAGGAGCAAACTCCCGTCACCGTGTTGCCAACGATGACGCAGCTTGGTGGCGCCATCGCCATCACTGCAGGAAGCTGTGCATTTAGAATGACAAGTTCCCTCCCTAGAAGTAGAAAATGAAGAAGAACAACACCTCATTCCCTGATTTTATTTCATTCTGTAAAACCTTTTGGAACATCAGTTGACATTTTTGAATACTATATGATTCATAGAAAAAAGCTTATGAAGAAACTCTTCCAAAAATAACAGTATTTAGAGGACTCCAATTTCATTGTAATTATGATAGTTTTTTCTTGTATTATAGATATTTTCTACTTATTTAAAAGGATTTTGTTCCTTTATACACAGGAGAATATACTCTCCTTTCCAATGCCTTTTACACTTCTGCGTCCAATTTCAAATGGCTGTTGAATATTGAAAACTCACACATGTCTCCTGGGCTAACCACCATATTGCAACTCATTGGTCTATAGCTGATGGTAAGACTGAGCTGCCCCAAAATGATTGAGATTACAGCATCGGGTAGGAGCGCGCTACGTGCTTGGCTCTCGAGAACATCAAAAACCTAGAAAAACACATTATAATCACTAGACGGGGCTTATTTGAAATGTCTTTAACAATATTATGAGAAGTTACGCCAATCATGGAATCGCTAAGAGCCCGAAGTGTTGTAAAAAATTGCAAAGCTGTGCCCTAAGTCTTTTCAGAATTTACGAAAAAACTTGAAATCTAAGAGTTGCAAACTTACTGTTTGCATTACAAGACGTTGGCACAAATGCCTGAACTGCTCCCTCGCTACTTGGAATACCGGGAAAAACGGGCATTGGGTGTCGACGTGTAGACCATGGCAACAGGCAGAGTGAAGCCAGAGACGGTGAAGGTTCGGAGTGCTTCCTGCAACAACAATTTCAGAGTTTTTTTCCAGCAAAACCTGCTCTTTTAGTTTCGAATCGGTTTTATCACACAGTTCGATTAAGATATCTTTTGAGTAGCGATGTATTGATAAGTTATATTCATTCATCAATATCAGTAAGTTTCTGTTTACGATTGAGATTATTCGCTATATGATAACAATTGTATATTCGTTACCTTGACCTGGTGGCATCACACCGCATCCCATTAGAGTCGAAATTGTGGCTAGCATTAAGATCATGAATGGACCGCTCGAATGCCCCACCATTTTTACAGAAATATCTATTTTGCCTTCTAAATATCCAGGAAAATATGGAACAGTGAAACGAAAAAAAAAAGAAAAATTCACATGTTTTGCATCAGATTACCTACATGTCAACAATGGATTTGGTACTTAGCACTCACACGTGAATAAAGTCCACGTGATATCTCTTTGACTACTCCAAGAGTTAAAGGGTTGCCAACTCACCTCGATTATGCAGATTTTTCAAGGCACGTTTTGTGATAGGTTCTGTTACTCTGAAGCAAAAAAAAAGAATTGGTTAATTGCGTAGAACACATGTTACATGTAAAGTAACTATAAGCTATACAGAAGGGAGCATTTGAGGAAAAATTTCAGTGAACGTGTAATCAAGTGGAGCGGCTGAAAGTCGATTCCCACCTTCTCATTTTCAATGCTGCGACATAAGATCCCGACATTCTCAAAAATATATATTCAATAGCAACAAAACGCTGGAACCACAAAAGCGCTTTCAAGAAAAAATATGCACTGCGGTTGGAAACAAAGTTCTGGGGCACTTGAATAAGCAAATAGGATAACTTCCATACATATCATGGGAATATTGCAGTTTCTCATATGAGATTTTCCCACTGGAAGTTTAGATATCATTCGTCTTTATTTTCGCTTTAACACAGGCCTCCGTCATGTTCAACGATACAATCGAAGTTCGTGTTGCGTCATTATTGGAGAAAAGGTCTTCCAGAGCGAGCTGCAGTCGATGAAATCAACGAAGTTGCAAGGGAAGGCACAACAAGCAAATCTGCTACCGGACGCTGGTTCAAACGCTTCTCAATGCCGAAGATCTTGACCTGAAGACAAGCCTTGTTTAGCAGTTCCGACAAAGCTGAACAACGAAGATTTTATTGCTGCTTTGAAAATGGACCGTCATCAAGTGCTTGCGAATTGGTAACCGGAACTCGATGGTTGTCATATAACTGTGTTGACTCATTTCCACCTATTTAACTGTGTCCAAAAAAGCTATGACAATATCCATGTGAAGTCACTGAAACACAAGACGCCAAAAGAGTTCAATGAAGTTAAAGAAGCATGTCAAGAGTTCCCTGCTTTGAAGTCGAAAGAATGGTACTTCGAATAGATCCGAAACTTGAAGAACCGATGGCAGGAAGTCGTTATAAAACGATGGCCTTAAATATGAAGTGGAATTCATGCAGAGATCCTCATTGTTTTACAAATGCCCCTGAATTTTCTTTCCACCCTAATAATATTTTAGAGAAATATTGGTAGACAGAAACGGTTAACAACTTCCAATGCGGAACGTTTTCGGCAACAAATTTCTGAGATGCTGATTTTGTGTCTGTTGGAATTTGAAGTTCTCGCTAGCCTCTCACATTTAGTACACCGACGAAACCTTTCTTGCCAGTGGGGATATCATATGATAGTCAAATCAAAAATTCTTCTTAAATTTTCCCTAAGAGTCCAGAGAAAAGCGGGAATATAATGTCACCAAGAATCCACCCATATGGGTAAGCAAAAAAAAAATGGTGCCATAGTCCTCCTAGGAGGGAAAATCTATCGAGGCATCTGGTCTATCCGGTCTTGTTTTCGAGCTCAATAATGCTAAAATTTGATATAATTGCAAATTATATCGAAACAGGGAAGTAAAGTAGACATTCTCTAGATACGACTAACCTGCCACTGTGTTGACGCTTCCTTAGCCAATTTCTAGACGTCATTTGCTTCCCATCAGCGAAGATGTTTATGAAACGCCGTCAACTCCTCTGATTTCTCCATGATTTCAAGAACACACAAGTTTCGTTTACTGTACATTATAAAGAACTAATATTTTATTCCTGTAACTGTTTATAACTTTTCAGTAGTGTCTCGCAACTCCGCAAATATTTTAAAAATACTACCCTTGAAAACGTTGTTTTCTCATAATAAACGACCGACCCAACTTATTTAGTTTCTCAAGTTTCTGAAGCAATCCAGAATTCTCTACTGAAACCAGCACTTTATCGCAAACAGTGCTGTATAGTACAAGAGAAAGAACTACATTTCAATGTGATCCACACATTTTTGCTAAAGCTCGACGGTATCACTTGTACTCCACTTCACAAAAGAGCTTTCAGAATATGAGGGATTGAATTTGAAATCCTGGATAAGGTTTGTCGACGGCTACACCTCAAGTGAATCTAAGCGTTCCGGAGAAAATTTTTTTTAGTGTGTGAATATCATTAAAGTAATGAGCAACGTAATTTCTGATGCAAAAAATTCCTTCATTTCCAGAATGTGATGAAGTTATCCTACTTGAAACGTAATAAAATCTGTTTTGCCTATTTCATAGATGACAAATTGAAAACACCGCCGGCGTTGTAGGAAGAAAAGCTCTGTTTTGATTTTTTGCAATCAATGATTGATGCTAAATACTTTTGTTTTCAGTGTTTTTCTTTGAGACCACGCTCAAACTACAATATGCGTGATAATTAATTTTCAGCCATGCATTGGATCTGCTGTGGGTACTTGTACAGTGCAATTCACGTGTTTTGGCCTTGCAGCCCTCGTCAATTTCATGGTACCTTTCGTCTGAGCCATTCCTCTTCTAGACACCGTGCAACCAAGAAAAGAATAAGTATTCATGAAAATGTCATATTCAGAGGTTTTCACCGAAGACTTCTACGGTATTTTATTTATACTTACCTACAATTCAGTTAGATTTGTCCTCTACTTCCTTCATCTGTCCGTACACTTTATTGCATGAAGTGCATAAAATTAATGATGCTGGCTGAAAATTTGAAGAAAATCAGTAGTTGGTCAAGAATAGTGCTGCTTGTTGAATGCGATCCCACTTCATCGCTAGTTCTTGATATTTTTCTGATTATTAGTGCAGTTCGCATTTCCATTTCTCAGATCAATGTATAATTTCGTTTGAATTCTCTATTCATAGCTATGGTATGAGAGGAAGAGATGGAGGTTTGTAGTGGTTCTTTCCCGTTCTCTCCAACCTGTTTGAGCCCTTTGGTAGAAACGTGCAAAACGTTCTAACAGTCATTCGATAGCTAAAATCAAGTGAGTTTAAACGATGTTTTTTATTCTTCGAATGGCCTGTTTTCTTCGCTGTCGACCGATCAAAAAAGAGTTTAGTTTCACATTCAAGCAATTCTCGTCTGATAAAGCTTTCTTCATAGCAATTAACAATCGCAGTAGTTAGGAAAAAGCTTAGCAATTCCAACGGCGTATTTGATGTTGATAAAGGACTTCTCAGAGTGTTGTGACGGCCAAAAGAAGATTAGATTTCTAAAATCTGAATAGTTTTCAATGTTCGCATCATGTTTTGATCTACCAGGAAAAACGCGTTTCCTGATTTTTGTCAGAGTTATATTAACCATTCGATGGAGTTTAAATCTTGGAAATCTTGATGGTATACTTCATTCTTAAAATGGCTCCCTTAATGCGCTCCAACAGTAATAATCAAAATATCTTTCACACTCAAGCATTTCCCACTGAAGTTAGCTTCCCCGCTGGACTTCTAGTAATTCTTCAATAGCTCAAATCTCGACGATTTCCACAATAATTTGTTTTCGAAAAGAACCTTTGCTGTATTGAAGCAGTCAAAAGAAGATTACCCTTCGTAATTACTTGATGTGTTGCTAAAAGCACGGTGACTCGAGGCCAATTTGGCGAAATCCCACCCTTCGGAGTGCGAAACCCAATCGTTTTCTTTAGACTATCACATCTCACTAAGGCTCCTCGCTAGGAATAAACTAAGTTCTTAAAATTGTTGAGATTTGCACTATCGAATTGTGATTAATTGTTCATAGAAAACTCTATTCGGTGAGAAATTCTTAATTTTTTTATACAAAAATTTAATTTCGACAGTTACAGCGCTAAAAACAAGCATGTGAGGAAGAAAATACACCATCCAAGTTCACCTGATTTTAGCTATTCAATGAATACTATTAATCTAGTAAAATAGGTATTTTCTAGAAAAAATCAATGTCTCACGATCTCAATTCTCAATGCGATTGCATACGACAGAAATCATTTCCAAAACTGAGGATTTTCAGGACACTTAAGCGTTATTCTTTTGAAATAAATCTACAGGAACTATCAATGGTATTCCGAGTTTTGTTTTAGCAAAAAACCCCTATAAGAATCGAATTATAATTATATAATTCCAAAAAATTCACTTTCAATTAAAACATTTGGATTACGATTGCAACACGTCATCTTTTATTTTAGTTATTAGAACGTACTGTGGGATCATTTTCATACAACAAGCTTAGTATTAAAGTCAGAATTTCTCAAGCTATCTATTCACAGCAGAAATATCAAGAAGATATGAGAAAATGCCCAACAACACCGGAAAATATAATCCTTTTTGATAGTATATGGTTTTTTTCTCTTGAAAAAGGAAAGATTTTGGGCAGCATTAGCGTTAATATTGCCAAAATCGTACATGGGAGTCTTATCAATGATATTTCATCCTTTTTCGATGCAATGTTCCTCTGAGAGCTCAAAGGGATATTACACGATTATCAACCAAGAGTAATCGTGTGTGCAGCACTACCCGTTTGGTGATTTTTATCACTTGGCAGGGAGTGGTTTTGCACTGTATAAGTGCCCATAACAGACCATATGCATGGCTCACAAATAACTATCACGTATATCAAAGCTAAATAAGCTGTTTCGCGTCGTTTTGGTCAAATTACTAAAGATCAAACAGCTACGCTACAGTATTCCCCTTATGCCTCAATGGAATACTGAGTTGAATAATCGAGTTTCGATTTCTACTTTGAATATGTTTTTACTAAAATGACTGAGTAAAAAATTTTCACAACATCGTTTTATGGATTGCTTTCGTTGTCACCTATAGTCCCTCTGATCGCGAGCTACTCAGGCGTGCTCCGGCAAGCCTTTCACTTTTTCTGACTGTATGAAAAGGCTGCCCAATGAGTTCTACTAGCTAGATTCGATGGATTTAGAAATTTTGTGAAGAAATCAAATCTGATGGCCGTCCTGTTATACGTTTGATATTTGAGGGAATTGGGTTGGTAACGGCTCTTATTAATCGCTTATCGGTCAGAAACTTTACGTATTCGCACACCTGATCTTCGACAGCCTGGGGTACAAAGCGGTGTGTTAGGTTTTCGATCGTCGGCTCTAATCAGAATTCGGATTTTTTCTCCCAATACGGTAATGGGTCCTTCCAACTGCGCACTGGATAGCTTCACCTGACCTTTCATCCCGCTTACACGTTTGTGAACATAAATTTGGATGGGAACCATCGCTGAGTTGAAAATCAGGGACAGAGTCGTGAAGTTGACGTTTCAAAAGGCCGTAATTGATTTGGCGGTGGTGGGGCCTTCTCAAACCCCGTCTCTTCATTTCCGCTATTAATAGTAGTATCGCTACAATGGTGAAATTTTTTCTGCAAAGTGATTGTATATCTTGTGAAGGAAGGTCAAATTGCCCCATATCCTACGTTCAAGTGATGAAAAGTTGCGCCGTATGCGTTTGAGATTTGTTTGCATTTAACAAACGTTCTTCCGAGAAAGACTAGACTGCTATTCATGAGTATCGAGCTCTCACGTTCAGCCAAGCAAGCTGTACGCTGGGCATGAAAAGCTATACAGTAAAAAGTTTGCGCCTTATTTACATGTCCATCAAAATTGTCTGCGATAAGAAGATTCTAAGTAGGACGAGTATGGAGGGGCTAAAATCTCAGAGTTATTCTTTACTGGGCTGCACAAACAACAAAAGGCTAAAGTGACCATGTCTCTGAACACTAGGCTCTAGAGTCTTCCAATCGAGAGTACTGTAATCACTTTGTAGTAAGTCACGTTCTCCTCCTAACTAATGTCTCTGTTGATCCAAATTTGTGAAAGAATCCGGTCATTGTCTCTTATAACTCATTTTTGAGGAAAAAAAGAGCAGCTAAATCCAAACAATTGAGCTATAAACTACTATATATTAGTGAATACATATTTGTAACAACATACAACCTCTAAAAGCGGTTGATTGAAAAGATTTCAAGTTTATTATACTTATATCCAATATCTGTGAGCACGACTGGATCCAATGCCAATATCGATATGCCAGGTCAAGCCATTTACGGTTAATGCTGACAGATCGATACAACGGTGTCGAAGTATGAAAGATGGCGGTACGAGAGCCGGTTTGCAATGGTTAGCATGTGCCCCTGATAAAGTGAAATAAGGGTTCGAATCTCGCCCGACGTTTAGAGCTTTGCAAATCACTCATCACTGTTGGATACACATTAGTAACACCATGCCACCGCTAAAAGCAGTTAAATTTAGAAATCTCAAATTGTTTACAACAGATTGCCGCAATTTCGGATCAAACAAACACTTCATTAGTCCACTCTTGAGAATGTTCGTAGTCAACAATAACGACAAAGAATACGCCCGTCTTGTCTAGTATCTTCACGTTGGCGGTGTGAGAGCTGAGAATGCGAAAGTGTCCAAGAGACATTTGTCTCCAGAAACAACTAAGCATGTTTGCTGCCAGCTTGGGGTCGCACATGCCACTTACAAACCGTTAACTAACGTATGATTTCCATACACTTCCTTAGTCAACTCTTAAGAATGTTCGTAGTCAACAATAGCGACAAAGAATACAACCAACCTTGTCTAATACCTTCACGTTGGCGGTGTGAGAGCTGAGAATGCGATAGTGTCCAGATGACATATGTCTCCAGAAACAACTAGGCATATTTGCCAATGTGAGGTCTCACGTGTCACTTGCAACAGCAAACTAACGTCTGAATTCCAAAACGTTGTAGAAAAGCTATGAAAGATTATCCTAACCAGAGATGAGCTGTAACTATGACCGAATATGCAGAAGCTGGGAAGTGCATTCGCAAGTTCTACCGATTTTAAGCTAGTAAAACATTATGATGGTTGTTCTCTGACACTGAGGAACACTTATAAACCCAGGTGCAATAGAGAAAATGACACATGATAATTACTCGGATTACCTTAAACACCACGTCCTTTGAGACTTCTATATGAAATAAAGGAGGATTCCTTTTCCCAAGGTCGAAAAAGATATTCTAAGAGTTATCTCACTGCAAGCAATTCAATAATAGTTCAATAATTAGTCAGCAAATCAAGTTGTGAGCCATTGGCCTATCACTTTGACTTGATTAGCGACCGAATTTTATAGGTATGCAGCATGTCCGGGTTTGAAGAACTTATTTCTCAAAAGAATAGTTTGCTAAGTACTAGGTGTCTTTTGACTATTCAGTTCACCGGCATTTTTTCGCTTGTTTGTTCTCGCCGTTCTCATCTTCCGGCTCAACAAATCGGATTTACACTGCCGAGTGTCATCTTCGATTACCTAACCCTACTGAGTAGTTACAAGATAGGTGAAGAACAACTTGTTGCCAAGCCACTAAGAAAACTAGCAAGTGTTGAGATCTCTTCTCCCAGTAGTTCTTACAAATCTGCCTTTTCTACAGTTGAGGTTCATGACCTCTTTTCCATGTATTAATCTGTCTCTTGGTGCATATCAGAGGTTAATACTTGCTTGTGTTGCAGGTTACGAAGAAAATACTTGTATGTTACTTCGTTTGTATCGAGTTTCCATTTGGCCTCTTTCCTAGATTTCGATAACTCAGGTGAGTTTTTGTGGGAAGCAGTCTCTCTGCCTAATAATTTGTGCAACTGTCTCTTTGAATTTAAGATATCGCCAATGATTATCCGTCGACGTCCTCCGGAGACAGGTTATTTACTCTACATACAACGGCGAATTTCGTGCTTGTGATTTTCCTGTGTATTACCGAATTTCACGTCTTTTTTGATGACGTAAAGATTAGTATATTGTAAACCGACTTTCTCTGACCACGGCATAAACAGTCAATCACTTTTTTTTGTTGATTGAGCCTATAGCACGACTTTTTTGATAGAGAGAGTTCAATTTGGTTGTTTTGGAGCGTTTCATCTTCTTCAGAGCCAGTAATTCGAGTAGATCGTTCAGTATCGTTCGTCCTCGTTATATTTCTGTTTTCGTTCTAGATCGAGTTGAATTTTCATTGGTAGGCATAGCTCAAATGAAGAACCATAATTCTCCCTACATTTCACTGATGTTAAACAAAATAGCTCAACTTCTCGACCTTAACGTACCGTCGAATGACTCCCCAGTGCATGCCATCCATGACCTTCTCATGGAACACGGTTAAGCAATGAACATGAGTGCCCTGCCTATGCGGCAGTCCATGAGATTCCCAAAAGAGCGCTGGAACTGCTGAACCTCTAAATGATCTGGGATGCGTTTCACAAAAAGAAATGGTCGACGAAGGAATAGCAGTGGCTCCAAGCATCTCCAATGCTCTCATGTTTGAGACAGGAGTTAGCACTCGATCTCTCGCCGTTACACTAAGGTAGATATACCGATGTTTCAATATCTTCTTCACACAAGAAGAGATGAGCAAACCTTTTGGACAGATGACCATACAAAATTAATACGAGAAAAATCTAAAAAGTAGATTTAATTCTTGAAAGTTTCAAAAAACCACCCCAAATCTGACTAAATTTCAAAGTGGCAATGATAGGCAAGTAGTAGAGGGGTGCTAGTTCACTACCTCATTTATCGCCACACACACGCGAAAGGGACACATGAGAAATGCTTCGAACATTTTCGCAATTATGTCGAGATCTCAACTCTCAGTTTTTTTTATCAAAAACTGTATGGTCGCTATTGAAAAAGTGATGTCATCATAACTGTTGTTTTTCACTGCAGAAGCAGTAGGAAACTTACAGTAGTCAGCTAATTGGTGGCTAACAATGTCAAGCCAGGAATACAGTATATAACTTCATTTCAACCAATAACCACTGATGTCATAGAACGTACGGTACGGGCTGCTACTAATATAATATAACAAAGCTCGATTGTAGTGATGGAGGAAACAATTCACTAGGGCGAGGCCCGAATGAAGCGCTTGCAAAGCACATAAGTTGATGGCGACTTTCACATAACAAGGACTTCAAAATGGATAGAAAGAAGAGAAATTAACAGAACAATGTAAAAACGCCTCTTCAAAAAAACCTTACAAAACAAAAGTGGCGCAATTTATTTACCAATAAAGTTAACATTTACACAAATGAATTGCTATTAAATGTTATTCAATGATAACAGAATCTTTCTTGTATAAATATGAACCGTCAAGTATGTCAGACGAGGTGGCCCTTTTGCAATACGATATCTGAAAAGACCGCAAGATTTACAACTCGGAAAAGTGATGAAGAAAGAAAAGCAAGAAAATTACGCTACTATTAACATCAAACACCTAGTCCAAAGATGATCTTTCGCAAACTGCTAAAGATTTTCTGTAACTGCGATATAAAAGGAGTTTCGAACGTGAGCTTCTCATAGAAGAGACTTTGCTTCATTTTTCAAGAGTAGCCGTAACTCCTTCAAAGTGTTGCTTGATTTGGATTTGTTCAGAATTGACGTTTCCAAAAGATAAACAAAAGAAATTACAATGTTAATTTGATAAAAAAAAGATACTCTGGAAGAAAGAATATGTTGCAGAATCAATTAACCTTGATACTCTTATAATAATGTTTTTTCTATAGAATCAATGAAATTACTCTAAAATGAGATATGTCATTTCAAAGTTTTGAAAGCGGATGTTTTTTTGCACTGAATAAACATTAACCATCTCTTGTATTATTATAATTATTAACACTGGTTCAAAGTAATCAAACATGCTAGATCGATAGAAAAGAATAGAATACACTTCCACTGTGCCAAAGAACCATGCATGATAAATCTAAAACTTTTATGCTCAAATAATCATGCAATGTACTCTAGATACGGATCGAATGCTTTTTTCTGTGATTGAAACACTAGAGGATGAATGTAAAGCAGTGTTAGAAAAAGTAGCGAAATGAATGGAGTGAAAGCACGAGTAACATTATTTCAACACATATGAGTGTCCCGAAAAATGCCCTTAGCACTGATCACTGATTAGGGAAGCGTGAAGCATTCCATTCCATTTCACTAAGGGCGACAGATGCGGCTTAATGGTTACATGGCCTATGCCCTCACCTTCTGCACCATCCAGTTTCTCCTTTCATGTGTGTTCTAATGACTGGAGCAAAATAAACAAACCGTTATGTTCCGTTGAGATGGTCGATCTGGTAAGAAACAGTTGAGATGAGTAGAACATTGACATCCATCCACACATTCCGCTTTCTCTGGTAATCGATGGAGGACACAGATAGATTTAATGTCGGCATTCATCACGATACGGTGACAACAGTGACCTAGAATAAACACTTAAACTAAAAACAGGATTAATAATCAAAATTCTGCCCTCCTTCACTAACACAGCTGCTTTTTCTCGATTTCTCCGGATAGTTCATAGTTTAGCAATGCAACAGTTTTCAAAGCCATATCATTAGTTGAATATACTTTGAGTGCTTCAAGTCTTCAACGCATATTCTTTGTAGTACACATGTATAGAGCTAATAAAAATGAAGCGCTCAGCGTTGAGCAATGCCCGAGGGATGAGCCAGACATTCGTCTTCAATTTTTCATTTCGTTTGAGATGATTGTATGCATTTCTGGCTTTTACAGTGACTCGCAGTGGCTTCACGGCCTCACGCTGTATCCAGTCAGTGTTGTTTATCCTACCAGACAAGGCTACGACCAGACCGGTACCAATTTATCGACACCGGAGGGATGGATAGCAGAATGAGCCATGCAGGTGAGATCGAGTCGTCTGCACCTCTAACCACTGCGCCACATGCGCTCTTTCGAATTTTACAGCTTGTATTAAACTGACGTTTCCTTGGCTCTTTCACCATGATTTTATTCATTAGAGCTTCATTAGACGCTCAGTAGTTTGAGGAACGGCGATTTTGATACTGGCCTTGGCTTTTAAAAAGACCGTTTCATTAACGCTGTAGCAGTGACGACAAAAAAATTACATTTTCCTTCGAAATGCCTTGTGCGCGCCACGAAAGTTCACGTTTGGCAGATCACTGGATATTTAGTGCTCATTTGAAAAGTCAAAACACACACAAAAATTTTGGGGCTCTACTTGATTTTTGAAGAGGTCCTTATATTGTGTTGTAAGAATGAGAAGAGGCTATGCTTCACATCAGGAGTAGTTAGCCCGTCGCTTGAACCTCACAGAGGGTTTATTTGGCAATATATAATAAAAGTGAACGGCTGATCACTTTGAAACGGTAGCACAAAGTTCGTTCTATTAGATCGATATGTGAAGCTAAGAACTTGTAGGAAAAAACAAAAAAGGCTTTGAATAACGAAAATAGGGCACCTGTTTGATTGCGCTTCATGCAGTGATGTCAACTGCCGCCTCGAAAAAGCGCGATCATCACTTACGATTTCCTCTACAAGCTCCTACGCTTGATGTTTATATAACCCCTAACGAAATGAACTCTGAGGTGATAAACTTCAAGCGTTCAAAAAAATTATGTGAACACGTTGGAACATATGCTTTTCGTCTCACCTGCTTTTATATTATTTTTGCTCATCTCTGTCAATTTTGTTTGGATCGTCTCATAGAATCATTTATATGGTTAGCATGAAGTGGCTCGATTAACAAACCTGGTCGGCAATCCTTGTGAGCTGAGCAAACGGCGCCATTTTCACCACTACGAGATCGACTTATGGCTGGCTGGATACGCTTCATCTTTAATTAGATTTTATTGGATGAAAAAAAGTATGAAATATCTTGCTTATGACGTCAGAACAGGATAATAAAACAAAAACTGACTTTTTAACCTTGATTACCAGAACATCAAAGTTTGTTAGAAAGTTAAGATCAAATGATGTTTAGGAACTATTAGAATGAGAACAAAATTTGGAAAAGAATGATGTTACCTTTTCGTTTGTGACAGCAGTTGTCACAGTGGCCCTAGTGGATGTAGTAAATAACACAGGCGACTCTGCGCTGTCTACATGCGAAGCATCCGCGAGAATGTCCTGCATATACAAATCTGAGCTGCGCAAAAGCAAACACTTGTACAGTATTCATTCATACGGTATCTACTCATTACCCCAGCGTGCTAACGATGAGTTCCGATAGCTTGAGGATATGAAGAACAAGAGTTTCTTGCCATGGGGATCATTTCTGTGCTTTTGTTTGTGAGAACTAAGAGGCAACTTGTTAGAGTCTTCGTTAGCACCCGTGATTCGCAATTCAATCGTCAGTGGGGACCCTGCGCACCTTCCACTGTACTTCTGAGTAATTTGGTTCCGGTCATTCACCTAAGTCAAAATGAACGATATGGTGACATTTTGGTGTAAAATCCTCATATAGCTTACGAATGATCGTCACATGCCAAGTAGAAAAGCTCTGGCTGTGCAGAGTCTCCATTACTGCTTCTCATTCTACTAGAGCAAAGGCTTTCTTCCAATAGATGAAAGTAAGACAGTGCAGTCTTCTGTACTCTTATGGCATTTCAATGAGTCTTGCAATCGTGTGGACGTAGTTTATGATACGAAATCTTTTTCGAGACCCTTCTTGTTCGCATGGCTGCCCTTCATCCAGTGTTTTGTCACTCTTATATAGAATGACTCGACTGAAGATTTTATAGACAGTGGACAGCAAGCAGATTGGGCGATAATTGCCTTTGTCGTGAAGATCTCCATTTCTGAACAATGACACGGTCTTTCTGGTTTTCTATCGACTGGGAAGCTTGCAATCAAGCAGGTAACGAGTAAAGCGGAATCAGGATGTTGATGAGAACTGAGGGTAGATTCCTCAGGTGTTCAGGTCTTATCCTGTTTCGATCAGGTTTGATCTATTCTTCACCATCGATATAGCTTGTCAGATTTCGGAAGAGAGTACCGGTGAACCAACAAATTTATCCTCTCATAGTTTATATGACGATAAGAGAACAAGGCTATTTGACAGATGCGAATAGTAATCTTAGACAAAATTCTTCATCGCTCTTCTGGAATCTGTAAGTGTTCCGCCCGAGCGGTGGTGTGTAGCTATCTTGATCTTGTAACTGACGAAACTTCGATGAGCTTTGCGAGTGTTCCTACCAATTTCAGCAGCTTCGAGTATAACTGCTGCTCGTCTCTCTTTGAAATCTTCATTCATTGCTTCTCTGCAGCGTTTCGCAAGTTCCGACGTAAGTAATAGATTGCTGTAGCTTATGTGAATCTATATTGATGTATCAGCTCGATGAGTTTGTGGAAACAAGAGTCTTTAGTGACTTCAAAATTGTCAACTTTCATAACGCTAACGTGAAGATGCCGGTTGGGTTACTCGTCGATGTTGTTGACGACGTATTTTTCCAAGAGCCAACTTATGTTTTGAATCAGTCGCAGTTTATTCTAGATTTGGGATTTCGTTATTTGAATTTAGCAGATTATCTCGTTTCCGCGAAAAACGGAACGTTGTACGAAGAAGGCGGTGGCCTGGCCCCATATACAATCTAGGTACAACAGCCACATCAGTTAAGCAGAATCATTATGCTATAAGCAATCAATAGAAGAATTTGACATTGACATTAGGCAGGCAAAAGTGGTAGCAACTTCTACCGCTATGTAAATAAACAATTAAATGACAAACCACTATACGTGACATTTGGACTTTTTTTTGAAAAACCACACAATATTGAAAGTAAGAAATAATCAGCTATGTACTAGGCAAATCATGCACTTAGATGTTGTAGATGCTGAACACTAGCGTGGAAAACTTCCAACTGGCTTAATGGAAACTTGGGATAACTTTATGTTGGAGAAAATCAGCAAGTATTTCCGCCTAGAAAATTCATTAGTACCTGTATGCTTCCGACAATTCGCTTTTCCATTCTATTCAACCTTCTTATGATTACTTTCAGTTTATCAAGCAAATTCTTCCTCCATTTTATTCCTCTACGACCATGTCGGCTTTTCTGCTTGTGTTCGAAATTAGCTTTTCCGAGCGCTGCATCGACATCTGAACTCATGTGAAAGTGTATCAAAGCGAGACGGTTTCTTTTATAATATCCGATGACAAATGAATAATCGACGCCTTTCGTTGGACAGAAACTTTTCATAAGAATGTTGATGATCATTTGAAAGCTTAGATCTCTTATTACTTAAGCAACTGCTATTTCACACGGATATTTCTCGCAGGACACAGCTGTTTAAGAAACCCTTCGATAGCGTAAGTTTTGGCAATTCCGACGCTAGGCTTATTTTCTGGAAAGACCGTTTCACTGCAGAGTAGTTGGGAAAATAAAATCGAGTTTGACATATGCGGCGCATTTGCTTGTCAACTTTTTTGTGTATAGGATATGTGCTGAACATCACTCAATACGGCGCTACGCGATCGATCAATGAATTGCGCTGGCGCGTCGTACATGTGGCGTGCAATCTTTGTTATAAGTTGAGATTTTGCTCTCGATGTGGAAGAAGCTCCAAATAAAATAAATGCACAAATCTTATAGCACATGATTTGTCTACACTTTCATAAGTTCTTCGTGCTGCCAGCAAAGTAAAGGTAGAAGCAAGCAGTCTGTTCAAAACAAAATTTTCTTCTAAGTGCTTAAGCGTTATAAGCGACTATTCTCTCAAAAAAAGGAGTACGCAGCGCAATATTCACAGATTTAAGCTTACAAATGATTACCCACACTTTGATCAAATGTTCTTGTCCAACAAAAGAGGGTTGTTTCTTTGTTTGCCCCCGATAACAGAAAAGGAGCGCGAGACTGTTGCTGAAATCGTGCGATTATAGTTTCTTCAATGCTATTAATGATTGCCAAGTGTATCGGTCATATATGTTTGCACTACTCACTCGATGACGTCGGTTAGAGGTATCAGAAAAGATAGCTCACAACTTCATTACTTTGCTTTTACCCCGTGTCGCATGATAAGTGGGAGAAGCAAAAGACTAGGCGTATTCAGTCTTTATCAATTCCTTAGCAAAGTTTAGGGGATTCGATTCTTTTGAACTTAAAAAAAAACTAACTGCTTGATCGATTTGTGCAAATACTATGAGAGACCCAGAAACTATGAAGTTGACGTCTCTGATTCTTCAAAATGATTAGGTATCAGTTCATCTACAGGGAAACCGACGAATTTCGAACACAGTGTCGAACTAATGAAGTTGCATATGTGCTGCAGAAGATCTCTAACCACTGAACAACGTCTTTTCGTACAAAAAATATACATTGTTTGGTACCCACGTAACTGCTGAAGCGACAATGTCAGAGTTCGGATTTCCTCCCTTAATTCTCTCATTCGCTGCTTCTTTCTCCGCAAAATTCGCCGCTCTCTGTGTTCACGTCGAGCCTATAAAAATCAGATTACCAATTCATGTCAAGTATTAGACCATAGATATTATCAACCAAAATATATCTAAGAGAAAATAACGGCTCTAATATAAGGAAAAGACTGAGGCTTCATTAAAGCTCCTATTTCCTCCATGCCCAATCATGTTTGAATCAAAAGGGATTTGATTTTGAAAGAGAAGAGTGTTCCAAATGATTTAAGAACAATAGCAGAATAAAAGAGAAGCACCTCTTTCGCTGAGTGCTTCGTAGACGGTGTAAGATGTGAGCCGACAGGAAACGGTCGCCGAGCGAAATTTGTTCGAGGATCTGCATAGACGACGACTAGCAACATGATGGCAATGTAGACGGCGTAACGCATTGCCTGAATGGTTAGAAAATGTTGTAAAGCGCTCTCTCGGTGGACCAGCGAAATTGAACGAAGAAAATAAAGACAAAAAGGGGATGTTGAAAAGCTCCCAAACCCCAATTCAGGCATTTGGGACGAAAAAATGACAGCTTAAAGAAAAATTCCAGATCTTGCAAGATTGACGCTTAACGTACAGTTGTACTTGAGAACTTCAGCTCCCTACTTGGCTTTCTGTACTAGTTAAGCTGAAAATTTCTGGTTACTAGGTTGGTAGATAAAGAACGCTCAATTTAGAATTCTTTCATTGTTTGCCATTGTATTGAGTAACATTGCTTTTCATACTTCAAATACACTTCGATGAGCTTTTCTAAAAAAAAAAATAGAAAACGATGTATAGTTATGAGGTGGATGTGCTAGTCCGAAATGCCACCTCCTCATGAGTTTCCCCAAAGTGATGTATATATTAAGCAGAATCGATATCAAGATGAACACTGCAGTAGATGTATAAGCAACCCATAAACAGTAAGAGAATTACGAAGCAAATTCTTCGAAAAGAGAATATGACAAGGTGCACAACATCAGTACTGACAACTCATGCTACCCCTACTGACGACCATTAAAAAACTATAACTTATCTTCGACGTCTAGCGTCGGCCTTTGCACAAAGGAAAGTTGATTGTTTTTCTTTTAACACAATGTGGAAAGGAAAAAACCTTTCGCCTTCATCAGTCACTGGGAAATGCATCATGCATTCAACCTATCAAGCGACAGTAGGTATCATAGGATGCATATTTGCCCTATATAATGACTCTGGCCCATAGATGTATCAAGCTAGTGTTGTGACCCTCTAAAACAAGTCTGGTACTAATCGGAGCCGATCCCAAAAGCTAGGAAGACTTGAGGAGTTCAGCGTACGAGATCGAACCAGCGGCGACCAAGTACCCATTACATGGCACTTTCAAGGTTCGCGCGACTCGGATACATTGCTCAGTAGGTTCGAAACATTCACAGATTATGGAAAACTAGTGATTTCATTTGTTACATATGTGAACAAGGTTTGAAATGGCTTACCCGTCATTGCGGCTGAAAGGATTCTCAAGCTGTCAAACAATGTCATATTAGGTCTCCCCATAAGTTTTGGCACTAGAGAAATAAACACCACATTTATTAACCAGGAGCAATAGAAATTTCTTAACAACACTATTTACAGTATGCGCTCAGCCCGAACACATTTCTGTCATCTCTCAGGCAACAGATCAATATCGCGCTCATAAACTCGTCACTTTGGATTCAAAGAAAGTTGCTGATCTTCGACACAAATGACTGATGGCTAGGAACTTCTTCTTGCGCTCACGAAGTGCTCCAGCCACCGGAAGAAGTGATAGTCAGATGGCGACAAGTGAGGAATGCACGGCGGACGATCCACGAACTCCCAGTCCTCTTTTGTCAACTTCCTCTTTGTCAATTTGGCGACAGTCAGCTTTGCGTTATCTTGAAGCAGGATGCGATTGCAGCGGCGTCGACGTGACAAGGTCCGGTTGCAAACGTTCAGGTGCTCAAAGTAGTGCTCGGCGTTAATAGTCTCTCCAGCTGACAGCAACTCCCTGTGAATCGGCTCGATCCGATCCCTAAAGATGA
Organism: Parelaphostrongylus tenuis; assembly: GCA_019055375.1. Classification (NCBI taxonomy): domain Eukaryota; kingdom Metazoa; phylum Nematoda; class Chromadorea; order Rhabditida; family Metastrongylidae; genus Parelaphostrongylus; species Parelaphostrongylus tenuis. Next base: position 30,144 of record JAHQIW010002013.1, read on the forward strand.
TGAATATAGCCCATGGGGGAAATAGATCTGGACTATGAGTTGGAGTCCCTCGTTAGCCTGGTGACAACCACTGATTTCAACGACGCTGACTCTTAAAAATTTATTTTTTGTCGAAGGTGATGATCTTAGCCAGAAATGTACTTAGGCTAATGGCGCACACTTTGGATAGCGTTGTTAAGCAATTTTAATTACTTTAGATTGAATTTGGTGTTTACTGCTCTAGGGCCAAAACTTATGAGAACACCTGATACAAAAGTATGGGTACATTGCCCTCGTTCACTTGGTCAACTATGAATTGAGTAGCTAACCCTGTCGTAGTCCAACGGCAGAAGGATAATTCATTTGACAAGATTTGCGACTGCCCATGTGAGAACCTCTGATATTCTACTACGGCGATTTCAAGCTGTGTCAATGGAGACAACATGGAAAGCTAAGCAGGTAAACCTCCGATTCCAACCCACAATGCAAGACGACGCACAGGTTATACATATCAATATATGTGAATCTTGAAGACTTTTCTTGTTTGGCCGGCACAGCAGTGGTAACAGTGTATTATACTGTTCGCTTCGAGTGCTTTCTTGGAACCACGTTGAAATTTCAATCACATGTATGACCTGTAGTCCCGTTAATCGTCGAGTGACTCGAGTGAGCACCAACAACACTTCCATTTTCCCTATCGCGTGCAAAAGTAGCCCAATGGATCCCCCTTGCTCTAGACATTCGTTGAGCAACATATCTTTCTTCTAGTCAAATTTGAATATAGCTCATAATTGATCCATGGCATCGACTGTTTTTGAAACCTCGCAACAAACATTCCTCTCCTCCGAAACACGCGTGTATGGCCGTGGCGTACCAATTCGGTTAGGCTATGAACATTCTTTTCCAAATTATTTTGGTTATCTCATGATTGTCATCTGAGCCAACTTAGTATGTGATTGGATTGGCTAAAAGACGAAGGGTTCTGCCCGACTGACGACAATGTCCAGGTCGAAATACGTGTATCGGGCTATACAAGAGCCCATCAACAGACCACATACATGTTAGCTCAGATAACAATTATGAGCGGTAACAGTTTTTTGTAGTAGCTACACTGATGATAGTAGTTTGATTGCTGAAATTTCGACGAGTTCGCCTTCTTCAAAGCCTGGGCGTACGTTATCTTAGCCCACTTTGTCAACGCGCAACACTTTTAAAAAGCTCTTTAGACAAACGCGGAAATCCAAAAAATGAACCGGAATAACGAACGCGACACTATCACACGAAATGACGTCTTTTCTCCGTTGGATCTTCACCTAACCTTAGATTATATAGAAAAGTATGAATAATTCACCGAATCATTCATATAGTCCAACAGAACATACGTCTAGGCTTTGAAAAAGGCGAAGTAGCCGAAATGTTGGTCACTGAACTGCTATTACTAGTACTGCTTCTAGAACAACTAATACGAGACTCGAGTCGACTAACTAGATGATTCTTCAAGAATTTACATATATACCTATTATTGAAGCCAAAAGTCGGTCATTTGAATTATTTCAGGTTATCTATAGTTATGGGATGAATATAATCACATGTCAAATGACGCGACCAGTAAGACATTTTGGTTACAAATCTATCTGTTCACATATTTAATTTGGTTATTATATGGCTTACAGAGCTTTCTGAATAACTGTGGTACGCTTTAGGGTAGGTTACTGCTCTCAACCACCTTCATGAAAACTTCCTAAGGGTAAACTCTGGGGATGGGAAACTTAGCCTGGTTGATGAGTGATTTGAGATCCCTTGCTAGAGACATTTTAAATGTAAATGCAAAGATTCAACAACAATGATGATAAAAAGTAAGAATAATCTGGTAAAAATCATGTTTGATTTTGATGGTTCTGCAGTAAACCGTTACAATTCTTATTGAAATTGTGTTTCATGGACTTTATTTTATCCTTAGGCTTGGAGTTGAAGCGAAAATACCTTTGTAGTGAACTGAATGTGATGAACAATGATGTACAAAGGGTTAGGAATGCCATGAATTACGCACACAGTTTCGTTTTAATCTCATCAAATGCCAATTGAACTCATAGCCCACACAATCGCGGTAGACATGCTAGTACTATCTTGTCTATAAGAAACACTCTAATTCAGAAAGGGATGTGAGTACTTATGATTAAAACCATGCGAAGGCTTCAGCATAACACTTCTAGCTTTCCACAGGAAATCTACGGAAACAGCGCTCAATGTCATTCGAGAATAAAACGGTCTCTTCGAATATCAATCATGAGCTAATTGATTGCTTTTTTAATGACGAATAAGGAAAACGAGAAAAAAAACGAACCAAACAAAATGAGTACTGCGGACTATGGTCTGAGTGATAGGTTAAGACGGGTACTGCAGATGAATTGGAAAGCGAGCTTAATGAAATTGTCAACATTTCCCAAAGTGCTGAGAACTTATTTGAAAAACCATCACGAAATTACGAGTGCGCAAGTATTCGACGAACAGTCGTAGATATTCTCGCTCAAAATTAAGTGTATTGCAAAAATACACTTGGGAAAGAGAGGAAGTATTTTTTTGCTGGAAATTATATACGAAGCCAGTTGGTGGTTTGTCTATTTTTTGGCCGTCGGCGTCTTTTCAAAAAATCATCTTATTCCTAAAGCCAGCTCTCTAGAGACTCTCAATCAACAAAGAGTCGCCGCAGCAACCATCATCATCTCCAGTCGACAGTGGCCAAAGTATAGCCATATCAAGCGGAATGGTCGAATAGTATGATAGATGATGAAGCTTCTCAATTCTATTTAGTCAAAATTGTACAATTCACGATAATTCATAATCATTCATAGAGCAGCATAATTTCGATAGATTGATTGGAGCTCCTGTTCAGAACCACAATAGCAATAAAACAGAAGAAAAATGACCTAAAAGACTTTTCTAACTGCAGTGTTGTAGACCATAAAGACTGTAAGTTTATCAGTCTTGTAACTACTACGGTGATGATGATGATATATTTTCGAAATTGTAATAATGAATTCAATTTTCTTTCTGGTTCTTCACCAACTGTCTTATGTTTTACCAGAATAAGAGAGAAGGGCTTCTGTTATTTCTCTTCATTTCACAATGCGTTCGTTATCCCTTCAGATCACTACGCAAAGCGCACGCTGCCTGTGCTGAGCCCCGTGGAAATTTCTTACTAAGCTATCTAATGACTCGATGGAAGAAGAAACATGCCCGTACAATAGATAGTAGTGTGAATGACATGCGATTTGCGCTAAGTTTTGTTCTACTTATAAAGACGATGTACTGAAGTAATTACACCCTAATTTGAAATGTACATACCATAAAAAACTATCCAAAATCTCAAATACTTAACAACTTAAAGGACGAAATGCTAATTGCCGAAAACAACAGTGATCGTTACTCATAACTGATCCAAGCACAGAAAAAATCTGTTTAATTCATTAAATAGTTACGTAATCAAAATTTTTAGGAAAAAAGGCAAAAAAGGACATCGGAAATAAGAGCAGTAATGAGAAAAGGCAAAATTAACCAGTGGTATAGAAACAATGGCGATTTACTTATCAATAATGTCGTTAGACCTCTACATGACCGCCAGTATGGCTTCACTTGTACCCCGCTTGGTGTAAATATAGCTCAAGGAAAAAAACACATGCGCGGAGCAGAAGGAAAGGAATGCAACGAGTTATGATCAATCATAGTTAGCACTCCATGTTGCTTATAAATAGTCTTCATAGTTATTCCAGGTTATAACGAGAGTAAAACGGCTGAGGTAAATCAGAGACATTCAGAACAACCACGTCCATGTGCAGCGCTCCGAAGAACTGATCGCATCATGAGTTCGGGCACGATGAGGATTACGAAATCAGTGGACGGTAAGGTCGCAAGTTCACAAGATGCGCGTATAAGTAAAGCAATAAAGAATGACTATCCTAAATTACTAATCCGAACCTATTCGCCGTTTGGAGAACCACGATATACGCCAGTACTACTGTATTTCTTCAGCGGTTTAGTGAAACATGAAATGCAATAAAAATAGTTCTTACGAAAGCTGTCGGCTAAGTACGGCTGGACTTTACTATCTGTGATAATTTGTAGCATAAGCACTAACACTTTCGTCGTAGATTTCAAGCGTTAATAACTTTTATTCAAAACGAACTAGTAGGTGGATTTAGCACAGCTAAAAACTCGATAGCAAAAAAAAATCAGTAACGCCATCTTAGTGTGCTAACAAAGACTCAGTTTGATAAGATAGAATTTTTGAAATTATTCTCACATGAAATTGTCCAACGGGGGAGCCGTGGCTAAATGGTTGTGATGCTCGTCGCGGAGTTCGTGGAGCCGCTCAACACCCTCCGGCAGTCAACAAGAACGCCCAGTGGAACGCCACAGCCAGGCTATCCTCGAGATTGCAAGGAGACATGCTTGACCCAGTATTCTACGTCATTCAGGAAGAAGACGAAAAACGAATTGAATACCAGAAGTACTGAGATCCGCACAATGAAAATTGTAATGAGGGTCGTGAATAAAAATAAATAATCTTATTTTAAATAAAATAAAGTAATAAATAAAATTATCCGACACATTGAGTGACTTTATTATACTGAATGATAGTTTTTATCTGAGAAAGCCACTCGCAATTCTGACCAACGAATTTTCAAGCAATCCTCAAAGGTAACCACATAATAAAATTATCAGCCTTACGTCTGCATAACACGGCACTGAAGGAGGAGAAGTTGCCGAAATGTCACCATCGATCTTGAAGAAGATGTACGAACCTCACGAAAACTTATAATGAAGTTTACTCCTTACGATACTATTTCTTTTGGCTTCTGAATTAAAAGGCTGAAGTTTAGTGAAAGTTGGACTTTGTGTGAGTGTATTATTAGGACCATTTTCATAAATTTTTCTTCTGATCAAATTAAGTGGAAGTACTTGGTTGAGAAAAAAAAATCCTTAACACCCGCAAAGCGCGCGCTGTTTCAGCAAGACAGTGGAAAAATGACGAATTGGAAGGAGTCGAGGTCTTGTCGTGCCAATCTACAGTCTGATACCGTGCCATCCGATTATGGCCTTTTCCGTTCAATGGAACATTTCCTGCGTGGGCGTCTTTTTAAGACATTTGACCAAAGTTGAAGAAGCGTAAAAGGAGTCCTGTGATTTAAAGCCCGAGGAATGTCAATTTCGAGCAGATCTGAGACTTGACAGAAGATCGTGACAATGACGCTTCGTTTTGAAAAATGATTATTGTTGTTTTTGATTGAACTTGTGTATAGTCTTTCAACTGCAGCGGGTGTCAAGGAAGTCTTTTCTCAACCTGAGAATCAACGTATCCTGCCCTCATCGGTGTGACTACTGCATTAGCTTGCCATTTTGCAGACAATACTTGCTAATTTTCATACTTAGCATTTATGTTATGATATAGTAAAAAAAAATTTATTCAAAAACATGTGGTACACAATAAGAATACGATAATCATGCGCTAAACAAGACGTGAAGGTGTACTTTTTGTGAGTTCATCTACTTCATTATACATCAGTTAAAGTTAGAACTTATTCAAGTCCAGTACCCGTACACAGTAAATCTGGGGAGAATCCTACACGGAACCAAAAAGAGTGATGGGGTGTGCTGCAGCTATGTGACCTACATGGATAAAGACAGGTGTGGATCGGTAAATGGTGCATCTTTTATCTAATTACCTCCGTTTTCCACATTAGAACAGGTGCAGTAAGAAAGTACTGCGCTATGTGGATGCCGTTCCTGTCGCAGAAATTTACGAGGAACTTCAATCTACACAAACCATCATTCTCCTCCTAACTTCCCCCTCCAATGCACGTAACCTTTATTGGTTACTGAATCTTGACTGTAATTGTGAAAAGAAGCGGCCGACAAGGCAAGGCAATACGTAGGATGAATATCATTAACAACGTGTGTTGTTCAACATAGAGATTTATGAAGGGTATTATGAATACATCCAGAAAGTGTTGAAAACGTAGAGTCAGCATCATCGGTGACTGGAAACACGATTGGATTCGTCATTTCATACAAAAAATAGTTTTCTTTGCAGCTCTGACTTATTATAAATCTGCCAGATATGATGGTAGCTAGACAGGGACAAGTTCGCGGCCCTTGTATTGATGAAACCTTGGCACAACGCAGTGAATTCTCCAGAGATCTGCGATGTTCACCAGTCTTCCAATAACGAACGGGCTCCATGGAAAAATCTTGGCAAAGTCAACTATGGGTCTCCTTTCTCCCCCAAGAGGTTTCACTGGAAAAACCTCACATTTTAAGGCGCTTCAGAAAACAGCTTCTCCAAAGAGGAAAATTTTTAGAGTGAATAAATGAACTCAAGAGACCCCTTCGCTTTTGAACAAATTAGATAATCAATTCTGAGTAATCCCTCGTCCACCAGTCAGCATCGACTTCAAAAACCTGAGAAATAATAGGAGAATCCGCCATATTCGCTCTTTGTAGAAAAAAAAAAACCGCACTGTAATGCAAATCCAGTTCACTCACAAACAACGGAAGAATGAACACCCCTTTCATTTGATATAGAACCTTTCCATATGCAAATCTGTTTTCCTTATGGTACAATATGGTTCACCATAAGGTGTAAGTTTTTCTAGTGTATTAGTAGAGATAGGTTCAAGTTCATTTTCAAGTCTCCAACTAATTTTGCAAACCGATGCGAGATATATAAGACGTTCACAATGAGCAATGAGCAAATATATCCTTCCCATGATTAAATATTAACGTATTTACTAAAGTGACATAGATTAAAATGAAAACCAAACCATTCTACGGTATTGGTAGAATGTTTTACGCCTTTAATGAGGCCTGTTATGGCATTTCTAGACCTAGACGTACGTTTCGGCTTGCTAACAATCCTCATCAGCAGCACATGCCATTCGGCTTCTTGTCCTTACCATTTGGAATGACATCCTATTATTACATCCTATTGGCATTTTGATGTCACCCTGTTCAACTGCACTTATTTTTCTCCAATTTTCAAGTTTTATTACATATATCGAAAGAAATGAAAACGATAAAATGACACTATACAACAAGGATGAATGGCTCATCATTGGCAAGACAGGAAAAAAAAGATGCAAATAGTGAAACCCCGTGGACATCACATCGATCTGTATATGACTCAACAAAATAATTTACAGCTCAGAATCTCGGCATCAGAAACTTGAATAAACAGAGGGCAACATATGGAATATTAGTTTCTATACAAAGAAGAACCTATTGATGTGGTGTAATATTCTTCTTACTCCGTAGGCGATAAGCCTACCAAATAGCTCTGTCACACGCCAACAACAAATAGAATATTCTAATACCCGGCGTTTAAATCATTCTAGTCATTGAACCATTGACTAGATCACAGTTGATACAAGTGATATTGGGAGTTATAAGGATTAAAAAGAAAATGTAGGCTAAGAAATGTATAAGAAACAGGGTTCACATTGGACTCCTGAAAGAATACGCAGAAACAGACAAGTTCTGTTCGGAAGTTGAAGATGACAACAATCTTGATCGTTGCGCTTCAGGTTCCATTCGAGAATCTGAAGAAATTTGAAATGTTACATTCTTTGAATTGAGTAATAAAGATCAACACTACACTGAACGAAAGTAAATAGTTGATGATGAAATTAAAATGCGGCCACGAAAAACTTGACTCACATCGAACAAATACTCTGGCTTGATCACCACCTTGAATATAATTACTAGCATAAAACAAAGCTGTAATGATGATCAGGACAGCCATTGTAACAATGACCATTGGCGTATCTCGTTTCCTGTCTTTTTTCTCAGCACAAGCCCACACGTCATTCCACAAGTGGAAAGTGTCATTCATCTAAAGAGATTTTTACGTTCCGTCGAACACCCTCACTATAGATCCCTGAACTCATGTTTGAGAAAATGAAAATCAGCACCGTCCAATTTACCTACCGACAGTGATTTAATCCATTGGCTACGGCAGATGATCGCTGCGCGCGCAAGATTCGTTATTAAAAAGGACTTTTTCCCCATTTGAAAAAAATCCAAGTTTTTCGTGTCGATAAATAAGACGGAAGGCACCGTGCAAGCGACGAGACTGCAAAGCCGAAACAAGTGTATTGCACTGTATAAGTGCCCATAACAGACGAGATGCAGGCTCAAAAGTAATTATCAGGCATTTTGAAATTTGAGCGCAATATTACGAAAACACCCAAAATGAATGGCATGATTTTTCGTGTCGATTTGATACTCCATGTTTTTCTATAAACACTCCGGTTTTCGATGAACGTAGAACACCTATGTGCATATAAAACTCGAATGTGAAAGGAAATCTTCTTTTCATTGTTACAGCGCTCCATGAAAACCTTCTGAAAACCAACTTTAGCTCCAGAATTATCGCGCAAAACTAAAAACGAAAATAGAACATAATTCTCTTTCCGTTGCTATAACGCATCAATAAGGTCTTTTTGATAAAACAGAACACTGAAACAACTTTCATGGAAAAACCTTATCCGGGGAAAAAGCATGCATGAAAGTTAGCGCGTATTCCGCGGAATGCTCATCGTCCCCAAAGGATTCAACTTATTTCAAGTTTGTCATGATGAACTCATAACTAGAACACTACTGTAATCGCGTTTTATTACCATACCAATTTCGAAATCGAGCACCTATTCAAAAGAACACCGAAATCCCACTATGAATATTATTGCTAGCAAGATATTAATGACATTCCGATTTAACGGCAAGTAACCAAAAATTTCTAACAAGTTTATTTACAAAGATCAAGCCTCAGATCGGAACTGGTAGTGCAACGGTAAGATTACAGAAGACATACCGTAGTCTCAATGTCAACACAGAATTCAACGTTCGGCTCAACGTAGATTTCCCAGTAGTAGGAAAATACATCGTCGAAATACTGCTTGCAATAACCACAGATGGTGCCGTTGGGTTCATCAATATTTCTAGTATAGTTTACAACACAGTCTCGCCAATGAAAAAGTTTTTCCTGTGTAAAAAAAACATTGTCTTTGTTGAAGAAGAATGGACAGTTATAACTTTTTTCTCCAAAATGTTCAATTCCAAATTGAATGACCATCTATAGCCAAGGACGCCCAGTTATATGCAAAACTTCCGACCTCTGGTAGAACAGTACGTGGGTTCCACTCCACCTAAGGTATAAGTCTTGTACATCGACAAAAACTTTTTATTTAACCGCTTTTTCAGCAGTGGTATAGTGTTATAACTACATATCCAAAAACAGAGTGATTTGCAAAACTTTGAACCAAGGGCCGAAGTTGATCCGCGCCTTACCCCTGACGTGGGAGCATGCGAACCACTTTACAACCGGGGCTCTTGTTTTGCTATCACTCTTTCTGCCATACAAGGCATCGATTTTGACTAAACCCTTTGAAGGTTGATTGTTGACAGCTCTGATATATAATGTAGAAGAAAAAGGCGCAGTGAAGCAGCGGCCTCAGGTGATTTGGTAGTAGCATGCGCAATCGGATAGGGTGAGACGAGTATTGAGCCCCGCCTGGGGTTGGAAATTTTGCATATCATTCAGCCTCTTTAGGTATATATTTATGATGATTTAACACTGTTATAAGTGGGGTAAAATCAATATTCTGATAGAACAGTTGTCTGATATTAGGTTGCTAAATAAATTTTGGCATTAAAGCGAAAAAAACACTAAACTCGTCAACCACAGGCAATCAAAATTCATGATACATTTTAGTATACAACTTGCCTATACTTGCATCGAGATGGAACTGTCTTGGGAACAAATTTGCTTGTTATTCATGCACAAATGGCGCGCAGGATTAAGGAGCTTGGGCGATGATATGGTTGCAAAAAGGACAGCCTGGTTTGTTGTGGAAAGTGGTTAGCGGAGTTCGAAGCTGGAGAGAACAGTCTGGAGGATCAATCGCGCTAGTGCTGTCCACAGAAAGTTCGATTAGTCTTGCGCGCCGCTTCACTAGCATTTTTCCCTTCGCATCATTCGTGCATGAGTAACAAGTGGAATTGTTCCCACAACAGCTCCATCTTAGAGCAAGTATAGGCAAGCTGTCTACCAAAATGTTCACAAGAAAATGCGCAATTAAAAGATTTCGTAATCATGGAATCTCAATTACAACTTGTAGAAAAAATTTGGTGCCTATTGCTCTGGTGCCAAAAATTATGGAACAACCTAATATTGTATTTCATAGCATAACACATGTTACCCACTTGGAACACTAATGTCTGATTAGTGAACTCCACTCTGGAATCGTTAGCAGTGAAATTCCAACTTATAGTAAGACAGGCTGAAGAAAGGGGTTGTAAACGTTAAGAAACGTAGATATCGCTGCAAGAACCTACTCATAGATAGAATTCACAGGGGAACATACAATGACATCTCGATTTCTCCCATATATTCGAAGACAAAGCCTCCGAAATGTCATAACTATATGATAGTAAGTAGTCCTCATATATCACCTGGCTACATGTTCGGTTATCAAGTGAAGTAACGTTGTCCTAAAAACGTAATTCAGAGTGAAAAACACCAACGTTAAGCACATTTATGGATAAAAAAAACATCTGAACAGATTTATCTCTCCTCTTTATATTATGAAGAATTTTAGCTTGATTCCCACTCATTTCAATCTTTCGAAACCGCCGTTGATAGGCAGGCGGCATCTGCATGTCTGGCTGCCTGCGCCTGATTTCTCACGAGACGCAAGTCAGTAAGGTTTGACGTCGCGCAGCTCGGTACCAAACGTACCGCATGGTTCTCAGAAGGCAAGGAGGCAAAACTGGCTGAGATCTTGGTTGGACGAGCAAATAACGACCACTCAAACACGAACTGTACCGGCGCTACTGCGAATCTTCGTGAGGCGTAGTGCCGGCCTTCTGGGAATAAAGTTTGAGGTGTCTGAACGCACATCTGGCTTTTGAAACATTTCGCTGTGGTCTACTGATGTACCAAGTAAGCAATCCAATCCTTATAAACAAGTCTGGTACTAGTTTACCAACCCCGCAAAAGTGGAAGGCTTGCAAGATATGATCAACCATCGTGTGACGGGACACCTTTAACCACTGCCCCATACGGGCTCTGACCTTCCAAGCACCAAATAACAAATCTTAAAACTTACTAGGTGTTTGGTCTCATACTCAACTTGCTTGAACGCGATATACTGCTCCCAGCAGTTGGTGCACACCTTTGGCGGAATTGACCAATTCGTAGCGCATCTGACCATGTTGGACTGCACAACGGCAAACTTCTGGAAAAAAAAGGAAATACTGAATCATTTGCTCATACCAAAGATAGAACTAAAAGAAAAAGATCGTTGAGATCAAATATTTCCCATCAGATAGTTGGATCACAATGAAATAATGGAAAGGAGATTGTCATGAAATTCCACTAAGCACTTCTTGAATTGCTTTATGGTCGCGACTATGACAAACTTTTTCTCCGTCGAAAGATATAGAATTGAAATAAATAGTGGCCAGAAATGGAATGATAGTAAACAAAGTAGCGAAAATATATAATCCGAGCTTGGGAAATATAAATTGTCATCAGGATATTTTTGCCGAATGTAGTCATACGAGAGAGACTGGAAAGATTCTCGCGAGTACACAGCTCCCACGTTTGGAGCCTAGCAGGCTATACGTTGGGTATTAAATTGCCAAAAACAGTGACAGATATGGGCCTCATTCCCCTGACCCAAAAAAGCCTCTGGTACGGCAACGCCAGGTAGAACGAGTACGGAAAGGATAGTGAAATCCCAGGGCCAGACTATGATGTCAAGATCGAAACGGACTAGAATGACGATTTGTACCTACAATGCAAAAACCCCTCCTCACGAACCCGCTGTAGGAGATCTATTGATTTGAGCAAGAAAAATAAGGCACGACGTCTTTGGCCTGGCTGAGACAAGAAAACGCCATCCTTTTCACGCTGTTTACAACACCGGAGAAACTGTTCCTTGGAACATGCGATAGGAGAGGTGTCGGCGGCTTTGGCGTCCTCGTCAAATCGAATTTCACCGCGAACAGAGATTCATTTTAACAACTAACAACCCGTATCGGACGACTACGGTTGAAACGATGTGGTGTTATGCCGGCTTTGACCATCTTCCTTGCTTACGCACTAACATCGAGCTATGACGAAGACGATGTCGGAGCGTTCTATATAGACCTCGAAAAATTCTTCAGAGAAGATCATACATTCTTCAAGGTCATTGTCGGAGATTTTAACGCAAAAATTGGACGTAGAAGAACGTCTGAAGAACGTCACATATAGACTCACGGACTAGAATGGAATGAACAGGAAGAGAGGCTGTCTGAGTTTATCATGACGACCCAAACCATCCATGGTAACTCGCAATTCCAAAAGCCTCTTTCTCAGCGATGGACGTGGGAGTCTCCCAATAAGAATACCATAACGAAATAAATCATATCTTAGTAAGTCGAAGGTTTTGCCTGACCGACGTCGCTGTTGTTCCTAAGTTCTACACGGAATTAGACCATCGCCTCCTTCGCGCAGCGTTCCGTTTTTCGAGGAGAGGAGGGAATGCCGCTGAATTCAAACAACGAAGTCCTAGAACTACCATAAACTGGGATGTATTCAAAGCATTAGTCAGCTCTTGGGAAGATATCGTTATCGACAACATCGACGAAGGATACGATCGGCTTGTTGAATATCTTCACGTTAACGCTGTGAAAGCCGAGAGTCCCAAAGTCACGAAGAGACGCTTGTCTCCGCAGACGCTCGAGCTGGTATGGCAACGTGGAATCGCACGAGCTACAGGCAACCGAAAGCTTAAATCCTATATTGGAAACGCTGCAGAGAAGCGATAAAAGAAGATCTCAAAGAGAGACGAGCAGCAGCGATGGCAGAAGCTGCAGAAGCTGGGAAGAGCATCCGCAAAGCCCAGCGAGGCTTCGCCAGTTATAAGGCCAAGATGATTGTACTCCGATGCCCAGACGGTACACTTACAACTTCCAGAAAGGTAATGGAAAAAATCATCCACCAATACTACTCGGATCTTTTCGCTAGCCATGTCTTCTTATCGTCATATTAATTGAAAGAGGATGAACATGTCCTTCCACCGGTCCTCAGTTCCGAAATCCGACAGTGCTATATCGTCGGTGAAGAACAATTCAACACCCGGTCCAAACAGGATTAGACCAAAAAACCTGAAGAACCTATCGCCAATTTTCATCAACACCTTGGCTCGGCTCTTCGTTCGCTACCTCTCAGAAAATGCCCAATCTGCTTGCTGTGCGTTGTCTATAAACTCTTCACTCAAGTCATCATAAAACAGGATTGACAGAACACTGGACGAAGGACAGCCGTGCGAACAAGCAGGGTTTCGAAAAGGATTTAGTACCATGGACCACATCCACACGATTACAAGACTCATTGAAGTTTCACGAGAGTACAAACAACCACTCTGTCTCACTTTCATCGATCCGAAAGAAAGCCTTCGATTCAGTGGAAACAGAAGCGGTTATAGAGGCTCTGAATTAGGGCGTCCATACTCGGTACATAATGATCCTTTGTGAGCTTTATAAAGATTTCACGACTACAATATCTCCATTCTACAACAATATCACCATTGACGTAAGAAGAGGGGTACGACAAGGCGACACAATTTCGCCAAAACTATTCACTGTCACCCTACAAAACGCCATGTGAACATTGGAATGGGACGATAGGGGAGTGAAAATTGACGGTCGACAATCGAATCATCTCCGCTTTGCTGACGATATCGTTCTCATAACACCAAGCATCAGTCAAGCAGAACAAATGTTGACCGATTTCGGGAACGCCTGCAGAAAGATTGGCCTCCAAAAAAAAAAAAAACGAAAACGATGTTCATGAGGAACGGATGGGTTTTGAATGCCCCATTCACGCTCAGCGAAACGAAAATGTCCATATGCTCTATTTACGTCTACCTAGGTCGTGAAATCAACATGATGAACGACCTAGCTCCAGAGTTGAGCAGGAGGAAACGAGCGGCTTGGTAAACGTTTAAGAGCATTGAAGATGTAGTGAAGAGGACAAAGAACATCCGACTCCGTGCCCACCTTTTCGATCGACACTTATCCCTGCCCTAACGTATTGCAGCAGAAACTCTGGTCGCTACGCAAGCAGGATGAAAGATCATTTGGCGTTATTGAACGCGCAATCGAAAGGTCGATGCTAGGAGCATCTCGCATCTCGCACATGAAAAGAAAGAATTCGAAGTTCAGACCTACGTGAAAGATCGAAGATCAGAGACGCTGTTCTACACGCTGGGTTATCGAAGATAAGGTGGGCCGGACACGTGCTGCGCTTCAACGACAACCGATGAACGAGAGCCGTTACCGACCGTACTCCTCGGAACATCAAGCGCTCAACAAGAAGACCAACGATCCGTTGGAGATTTCTTCACGAAAGTATAGAAGAAAGATATGATGCTCAGCGAATCCCCAGGGCTAGGAGGACCCACTGGGCTACTCTTGCATGCGATAGGGAATAATGGAAGTGTTGCTGGTACCCGCTTGAGTCACTCAACGATCATCGGGACGACAGGCGACACAGGTAGTCAAGCGGACGTCCTGATATTCTAGTATCAGCAGACTTCCAAAGATTTTATAAATACTACCATGTCTTTCTTTCAGACTGTTTGAGATCTCGCCCAAAACAATATAATCTGATAACATACTTTGAACCTTCCATAAGGTATGCTATGGTACTTACACAATGCAAGACACTGTTTCGACCTTTCAGCCCCATCATTTGCACGGTATCTTTAGTTTCACCCAATCTCTCGTAAGGGAGAGTCCCCCCTCTCTCCCTTCACCACATGTAAGGGAATCGACGACGAACAACTTACAGTGCCGTAAGGTGAGAAGACCACCCGTGGTGTACTGTAGTTTCAAATATTGATTTATATTTCTGGGTTAAGAATGAGCGACGACGGAGATTTCACGTACTAGTTGTAATACCAGGTTTTCTAGACTCAGAGGGCATGCTGGCAGCCCGTTAAGCCATGATTTCAATGCATGGGGGCTGAACTAAAGATCATTTCCAACATTGAATCGTCGAAACTCAAAGATGAGTATTGTAGGAACAAAAAGAACCACACCTCATAATCCTTTGTTTGTAGGGGAAAAGGCTTTACATATCATCAAGATACTAAGAATCTTGAATTTTCTCCCACCCATAAGACGTATTCTCTATTGTGTTTTGCTGGGACTCGTGTGATATCCTCTGAACTGCTCTGATGCCCAGAAGAAACATAGTCAAAAATCTAAAAACCTCCATTAGGCTTCAGACCATAAAATCTCGTTACCGTTTGTTTCGAGTGTTCTCTCAAGGCAGGCTCAAGATTCAATGTAGCCGATAATTTTTCTGTGTCTGGAACTGGGCACCCCGAGAGAATTGGCTATGACGAAGGGTGCTGGCCAACTGATGAAGCCGCGAAGGCCGAAACACGTACATTGGCTTCTATAAGTGGCCATAAAATGCCGCATGACATGTCGCCTCAAGATTAATTATCAGATATATTGGATTTTGAGCGTTGTCTTAAAAGAACACTCGAAACAAACGACATGATATTTCAAATATACCGACTTAAAGCAATCGAGTGTACAACTTTGCCCATCTAGTGATTTATTTCACTTGACGGCACGTGTAAAGTGTACGTCATCGCCTACTCTATGTGGAAGGATGGGGCGCCCCGAGAGAATTGGCTAAGACGAAGTTTCCTTACATTAGCCATTTCAGCTACGAAATAGTAGGATTAAAGTCGGCTAATGGCCGAGAAAAACCCTCCTCTAACGTTCACCGTTCTCATGACTCTTTCGGGACCGTGGACCCAACCCTCTGCGTCTCTAACCCTCAGCGCGCCATTGTTAGAAGCAACACGCTAGGCGTTAGAGACGCAGAGCGTTGGTATAATGGTTCCGTAAGGTCTAACTACAGGTTTTCTAACAACAAGTGGATGTTGCCTGTAGAGACGCAAAAGAAACTAAACATGAGGGAAAGCTGGAAGTTTGACATTTGGTAGTACAAGAAGGCTTTCCACTAAACCAATGTTTGATCAATGACTTCTGACGCGTGACAAAGTTACGAAATGACCTGTAGAAGACCTCAGCACTTGGATACTTCGACGTCTCGTCTTCACCGATAGTGCGAGCCCTAGCACAGGGAATCTGTGCAAGTCTAGCTGTTTTGTTCCATGAAGTTCCAAGGTACGCCTAGCCGGGGCTTCTCAGGTCACCACCACATTAGAGCAGTCGCGTGCCCTTATGGATCAGAGGGAGTTACCACCCTGCGGATAGTAGCAATCAAGACGGCAGTCATTCCTTGTACGGTTAACTCTCAGCTGGGCTTTCCGGGTGGAAACGTCGGACTCCTTTCTCGGCTTAGGTAGCCCTGCCCACAGGTTGAACTCCCGCTGTACATCGCACTCTGACCTATACTGAACAATGTAGCTTATTTCACTGCACGGATTTCTACTCTTATCAAAAATCATCCCACATAAAAGGAAGCGCTCAGTGTCCGAAATATTCAAAACAATTTTGAAAATCACCTCGGTTGCAAATGTTATCGACAAGAAGAATGAAATTAAATCGCGATCTTTACAGAAATGAATTCAAAGTAAACAAAAAAATTAACCACTTTGACACCTTGGGGCGTGGAGCAACGCAGTGCATGAGAAAGCGAGGTCGCAAGTGATGCGCTCAACCCGTTCGGTACTGTGACCCCAAGGCCTCTGCATCTCTGACGGCAACTCTAGACGATCTCCTCCACCTCTTCAGCATTCTCAACCGCAAGCGTGCGATATTTAGACGCACCACGCTGAGGATTAGAGATGCAGAGGACGTGGGGCAGACCGCCCAAAGTTGCCAGTCAGAGATGCAGAGGCCGTGGGATCACAGTACTGAAAGGCTCACCTGATGCCCAGCCGCGACATCTCCTTCAATCAACCAAATGAAGGCCTAGGAGCGCCCTAGTCTGATTACCTTTCGAATTGCAAGAGCAATAGTCTCGACCAATAAAATAATTCACAATAAAAAATAAAGAAGGAACTAGTAAAATGAAGGTGATCTTCAAGTATAGTCACCTCGACATACACCTGACATGGTCCGTCAATGTCCCACGGATCAGCACCAAGGGAAGAGCTGCCGTGCGCTCCTTCAAATGAGATGAGTTGAAGGAAAACCAGTAGACATACATATATGGGAACCATAGAGACTATACGGTCCAATATTCATCGGTGATGAACTGAAAAATAAAAAAGAAGACCTGTTTATCGTATCGTTTCACGCACAAACCGAAAGAGCAGAAGCTCCAGAAATGGTCATACTAGCTCTAACTCTTTCAGGACCGTGGACCCATCTCCTCTGCATCTCTAACCCCCAGCGTGGAAACGCATTGGATGTGTTATTGTATTACTTCAACTGTGTTATTGTTGTAGGAAAATAACAATATTACGACTAAAAATAATACAATTCACATTCATTGTGCTCCACGCTGGGGGTTAGAGATACAGAGGAGGTGGAGCAGGCCGTCCAGCGTTGCCATGCTGAGGGCTAGAGATGCAGAGGAGATGGGTCCACGATTCCAAAGGGGGTCAAGCATTCGGAATTTCAATGCAGTACAGCATTTACATCTAAGTTGATTTGTATACAAAACATTCGATCCGGGGTTGGAGATTGAACCAGCGTTTCACCTATCTGGGATGCGCACGCTACCACTACCCCACCGAAGCCAACGCTTTGCCCATCACTCATTTTTCGACTTTGGGATTTGTCAGCATCCAACCTTTAACGTGTTCCGCCTGGTAAACACATATTGACATTGAACTCACTGAAGCGAACGGATGGTAGCAGAGCGACGACTTCTGTTGGTGAAGTGGTAGCGCGCCCCCCGGTTAGAAGTTAATCGCAGGTTCAAGTCCCAGTTGGGGATTGGGTTGAATTTTTGTATGCCATTCGACATACACCCGATAATGTGGAGTGCTCTGCAAAAACATTTGCGTCAGCCGGGATTCGAACCCAGATCTCGCTTTTTTCGGGAGCGTATGGTAACCGTTGCACCACCGACGAGTAGCTGCTTCTTCCGGAAAGAGTGAGATCTAGGTTCGAATCCCGGCTGACGCAAATGTTTTTGCACAGCGCTCCACATTATTGGGTATACTGTAACATCATACCACCGCAAGTGGCGGTCAAGTAAAAAGATTTCTGACCGATTGCCATTTAAAATTCTATGATGTACGAGTACAACATAATGAGACTGCTGAAAGCAGTAAAAATAAAGAATTCATTAAGATTAAAGCACTGACGGCTTTATTTCTCTGAGCTAATTGCGGAATCATTTGAAATGAGAGGAAAAATAATTATTACAAATGGAAGAGGAAGATAAGAATATTACAGAAAAATAAGATATAGAAATTTAAGCATACAAGCGTATGTAAATGGATGTAATTTAAGTGGCTTAATGAATGAATGAATGAATGAAGGAATGAGTCAACGGATTGAGCGAAGGAATGGATGAGTGAAGGAAGAGATGAATGATTGAATGAATGAATGAGTCAACGGAGTGAGCGAAGGAATGGATGAGTGAAGGAAGAGATGAATGAATGAATGGATGAATGAATGAATGAAGGAAGGAAGGAAGAGAGGAATGAATCGGAGAGAGCGAAGGAATGGACGAGTGAAGGAAGAGATGAATGAATGAATGTATGAATGATTGAATGAATGAGTGAAGCAATGAAGGTATGAATGAATGAAGGGATGGATGAATGAGTGAAAGAATGAAGGAATGAGTTAATGGAGTGAGCGAAGGAATGGATGAGTGAAGGAAGAGATGAATGAATGAATGAGTGAGTGAAGCAATGGAGGTACGAATGAATGAAGGGATGGATGAATGAGTGAATGAATGAGGGAATGAATCAACGGAGAGAGCGAAGGAATGGATGAGTGAAGGAAGAGATGAATGAATGAATGAATGAATGAAGGAAGAGAGGAATGAATCAACGGAGAGAGCGAAGGAATGGATGAGTGAAGGAAGAGAAGAATGAATGAATGTATGAATGATTAAATGAATGAATGAAGCAATGAAGGTACGAATGAATGAAGGAATGAATGAATGAGTGAAAGAATGAAGGAATGAGTTAATGGAGTGAGCGAAGGAATTAATGAGTGAAGGAAGAGATGAATGAGTAAATGAATGAATGAATGGATGACTGAGCGAAGAAATGAAGGAATGAATGAGTGGATGATGAAATGATTTTAAGGGAGACAAGGGATACAGCACACGAGAAGCGAACAGCCGCCATAAATCATCACAGATTCGTGCTCTATCGTAAAAGCTCGCTCCAGCGACATTTGAGCCGTTCACCTTGCTGTCGCCATGACGTTCGCCTCGTCATTGATTTCTCTCCTTCTGCCAGAAACGTCGCTTTTAGGATCGATCGGGATTGTTCTTTTCGTCATGAAAACATCTTTATGGGGGGTCTTCGTCGACTCGTGCTCTATCGTGAAAGCTCGCTCCATTCGCATTATCACAGTGCTCTGCGTCCTCTAGAACGCGTCTTGTCACGCGGGTGTTCGTCAGATCATCATCGATTTCCCCGTTCATTCCAGAAAGGTGACTGATCAGGTGGTCTGGCCTTTGTGGAGAGCCTTGTAGTCCCATCAATTCCAGAGGGTTCTTCAGGGTTCATTTGGGGTAAGAAGTTCCGAGAATACGCTTAGGCTTGGGTTTAAGAAATTAATGGTGCCCCAACTCTCCACTAATGTCCAGATTTTTAAGAATCATCGTTACTCCGTGCTCTGTCGTCAAAGCCCGCTCCATTCTTATGACCAGTACTTTGCGTCTCCATTAAAACGAGTCTTGTCGCCCGCGTGTTCACCAGTCCATCATCGATTTCCCCTTTATCCCGGCTTGATCCCATGATTGATCAGGTGATCAGGATTGTTCGTTCTTTCAATTCTTCCAACGCAAAGATTTTGGCCCTTGTGGAGAGCCTTGTAGTCCCATCAATTCCAAAGAGTTCTTCACCGGTTTATCTTGACTAAGAAGTTCCGCGAATACGCTCAGGCTTAGGCTTTAGAAATCACTGGGACGCAACTCTCCACCAATGTCCAGTTTTTAAGAATCATCGTAAATCCGCGCTCTATCGAGAAAGTCTGCTCCATTCTTATTTAATCTTCTATGAGAATTGATAAATGGGATATTCTTATGGCCAGTACTTTGCATCCTTCGAAACGAGTCTTGTCACGTGGGTATTCATCGGTCATCATCGATTTCCCCGTTTATCGCGGCTTGATCCCATGATTGATCAGGTGGTCAGGATTATTCGTTTTCTCACTTCAAAGATTTTGGCCCTCGCGGAGAGCCTTGTGGTCCCATCAATTCCAAATGGTTTTCACTGATTTCTTTGAGTAAGAAGTTCGAGAACACGCTTAGGCTTAGGCTTAGAAAAGTAATGGGACCCCAACTCTCCACTAATGTCCACATTTTCAAGATACATCGCCTATCCGCTCTCTATCGTGAAAGTCTGCTCTATTCTTATATCTTCTGTGAGAATTGATTAATCGGATATCCTTATGGCCAGTACTTTGCGTCCTTTAAAACAAGTCTTGTCACCTGGGTGTTCATCGGTCCATCATCGATTTCTCCGTTTATCCCGGCTTGATCTCATGATTGATCACGTGGTCAGGATTATTCATTCTTTCAATCAAAGACGGTTTCATGGAACCTTGGTTTATTCGTGCTCTATCGCGAAAACTCGCTCCATTTCGAACCGATATTTTCACGTCCCTTTGAGCCGTTCATTTTGTTGTCGCTTTGGCGTTCGGTTGGTTCATCGTCGATTTCTCGCTCTATTTCAAATTTCTGCCCCGTTAGTCACGTTTTGTTCGTTTCATCGTCTCATTTGTTCTTGTTTTTGTTTGTTTGTTTGTTTATGTTTATGTTTATCGTTTTGTTTTTCTGGTGGTTGGGTTTTCCCATGGTTTAGTTTCATGTGTGAGGTTATCGGCTCATCGTGGGCTGGGAGGTGTTCCTGTGTCTGGAGTCCCGAGGCAACCGTAGGCGGGGCTTCCTCAGGTGGTCACCACATCAGAGCAGTCGGAGCCACTTCTGGATCAGAGGGAGATTACCACCTTGCGAAGTATAGCGGGGAATGAACCCCTCAGCAGGGTTATCCAAGCCGAGAAGGGCTGCGACGTTTCCACGCGGAAAGCCCAGTTGAGTGTAAGCCGTACCATGACTGATCACCGTCTCCGTAGCTACTAGTCGCAAGGTGGTAATCTCCCTATGATCCAAAACTGACTGCGACTGCTCTAATGTGGTGACGACTTGAGGAAGCCCCGGCTAGGCCTACCTTGGGACTCCAAGGGACAAATAACTAAACCAGCACATTTTCGGGTGCTGGGGTCCGCGCAGTTTGTGAAAACCGACCATCGAAGTGTCCTAGTGTCCAGGCAATCTGACAATTGTTTCTGTGGATTTCTTAGGTTCCTTTGTATACCTTGCTGATCCTAGCAGGTAATCTCCTGTGTTAGGTGGACTACAAGTAGAGACGATGGGTAGTATGGTTGTTTTCCTAACCTGTTCTGTGATACGTCGGCGATTCCAATGTCAAACTGTTGTGATCTTTTTCCGCCTCTTCTTTTATCGCATGGGATTCTTGTGTATCACCTGTATCACCTGTCGTCCCGTTGATCGTCGAGTGACTCGAGCGGATACCAGCAACTCTTCCATTTTTTCCAATCGCGTGCAAAAGTAGCCCAGTGTGTCCTCCTCGCTCTAGGGATTCTCTGAGCATCATATCTTCTTCTATCGCTTCCATGAAGAGATCGGACCAGCGGGTCGGTGGTCTTCTTGTAGGGCGCTTGATATCCCGAGGAATCCAGTCGGAAACGGCTCTCGTCCATCGTTTGTCGTTGAAGCGCATCACGTGTCCGGCTCACCTTATTTCTGATAGCCTGGCGATCAAAATGCCAAAAACAGTAACAGTTCTTGTATTACTAACAATAGAAAAACAATCAAATTATGGAGCCCCGTGGCCGAGTGGTTGTGGTACTCGTCGTGGCGCGCGTAGAGCCAAGCTGCACCTCCAACCCTCTCCGGCAGGCAAAAAGCCACGGGCAGGACATCCTTGAGGTTGCAAGAAGACGTACTCAACCAGTATACTACGACGTTCAAGAAGAGGACGAAAAACGACTGAATGCTTGAAGTACTGGGATCCGCATGGAGAAAAAAAAAACACTGAAGATGGATTGATAAAGTGCTTGCGGTATAATTAACAGGCCGCCAATCTAGAAATGTTGAGTGATATGCAAAACTTTTGACCCCAGTCGTGTGTTGAACCGTCGTCTCACCTTTTGTAAGAGCTGATGCTTACCACTGCTCTACCGTTTACTATAGAACTTTTTATTTTGACACATTGCTCAGTCTCCAAAGTGTGTGTGCTACTCGGATCCGAGTACTTCTAGCAGTCAGTTCGTCTTTTTCGCCTTCTTCTTGTACGTCGCAAAATGATAGTTGAGTGCGTCTCCTTTATATCTCAAGGATAACCTCCCTAACTGTGGCATTCATCAGGAGGCGTTCGTTGTTGACTGGCGAAGAGTGTTGAGGGTGAAGTTCTGCCCGCACGAGCCGCGACAAGCATCACAACCACTCGGCCATGGCGCCCCCGGCCATGAGAACGGTAGAACAAAAAGCATTCTTGTCCATTGAAGCCGTTAATCTTTGAGTTGTTTCACGGTGCGCCTGTAGACTGCTCTTTTTTTCTCTATGGCACGCGCCTTGACTTCATTTGGACTGCTTTTGATGAAAATTAATCGTAGAGTGACTTGAATCCTTTTTATTAATGGGTCTCTTTCACCCAGTAGAATTGTTCGGTTGATATTGCGCATTTGATCTTGTTATATTTGTTTGAAGCGAGAGCCAACAAAGTGGGTTTTGGCCAACGGATACCTTTAGGTAAGTCAATGGGATTTTATTCCGCACTACTGGGTTGTCGCTGAAGGCTCCGTCTGAACCGTTACGTAAGAGGCATTTTCTTTACAAGCTTATCAAGGCTACCCTGAAATACTTGAATCTCTTGTCTTCTGTAGAGGACATGTCCCGCACTACGAGAGCGCGAAACTATTCCTTAGTATATCCTTTCATTATTATTTGAGCCAACTTGTCTTGTGGTCTGGTAAGGGCTCTTGTACAGCCCGATACACGTGTTTCGTCCTTACACACCCGTCAGTCGGGCAGAACCCGTCGTCTTTCGATCTTTTCATAGTCAGTTCTTTCGAGAGCCTTACACTTCTTGTAGAGAGTCATCGAAGACGAACGTTTCACACTCTATGTCAAGCGAAATTTTCACTTAACACAGAGCGTTTGCGCACTCCTTTTTTCGCTTCACATAGAGTGCAAAGCGTACGTCGTCGATAACTCTCTATAAGGAGTGTAAGGCTCCCGAGAGAACTGACTATAAAAAGATTGAAAGACGACGGGTTCTGCCCGACTGGCGAGTGTGTAAGGACGAAACACGTGTATCGGGCTGTGCAAGAGCTCTCAGCAGACCACAAGACAAGTTGGCTCAAGTAATAATGAAAGGATCTGTTGGAAATTGAGCGTGGTCTTAATAAAGCACTCGAAATAAAAGTATTTTCCCTAGTATATTTGTGGGAATTCGAAGCGTTTTCGAGGTTGATAAGTCAGTGGTTCACGTAAGTTTCGGTTATATCGCCTGTTTCATCGGTGCCACACGCCCCACAATTGAAAGGTAACGTCTACATATTCACTACCAGCCGTAAGCTGTCGACCGAAAAGATAGGTGGTAACCACAATTCGCTTGCTATCAACTAAGTACGTCTCCCAAATCCTTGCTGTAACGTAGCCTTGAGCGTGGGGCGTGTGGCTCTGAAGAGGCGGGCGATATAACCAAAGCTTACGTAAGCCAATGACAAATCAATCTTGTGAAGAATTTGAAAATTCTTACCAAATATGTAATGTAGTCATTGTTGCTATCTTCCAAGGCAAGTGTGATGCCAATTAGCCGACTCTAGAGGGATGGAAGCCTTATTGAGCCCTGAGCGGGGAGCCGACCTATCGACCCACGTGTGTTGCGGGGCGCCTTTAACCACTGCTACACACGCGCTCTTGTCATTATGCTGTGACAAGAATCGCGCTTATGTGAGCTTTGTGTGTTGCTATGCTGTGACCTGTGTTGTACGCCACGTCGCATTTTTGAAGAGAAATTCCTATAAATACGAGTTTGAGCTTTATTCACATCTCGGAGGATTTCATCGTTAGTTCGCTTATCGATTGGATTACTAAGATTTGAAGTCTGCGAGCGAGATTTACGTCATTCTTAATTGCGGTCTAATAGGCATTGGAGTATCTTTATCGCTCAAGCCCAAAATAGTACGTGGCCATTTTCAGAATGTTGGCTCGTTCTCTGGTGTTGACCCGTGGAGATGCGGTGATGCTCGCATGTCGTGCCGTATCAGCTGGAGCCCAGCCCCAGCCTCCGCCGACGAAATCAGCTGGCAAGGGAGTGAAGACCTTCGAGATCTATCGTTGGAATCCTGAGAAGCCGGGATCGAAGCCGGTGATGAAGGTATGTCTTTTCGACAACAAGTTATTAGCGTCTAATTTCTTACAGTTAGATCCAGTTATAGGACAGGTCTTTGAGGAGCCTTCGTTAGGAATTCGTGTTCTTTTCTGTGTTTCTTTTTTTATAAGAAAAGGGATCACAGTGCTGCTGTTGGGAGTGACTGAAGAACTAGATAAACTTTAGGTAACACTACTTGATTATATCAAACTCTAATGATAACTTTTGAGAATTGATTAAGCGGATATTCACCAGAAGTCTTCAGTTTGCTCGACTTGATTCATGATGGGTGAATAGCATGGCGCATATACGAAATTCAACCAAGAAATCTTTTTACAGAAGTACGATGTTGACTTGAATGATTGTGGATTCATGGTTCTGGATGCTCTCATCAAGATCAAGACCGATCAAGATCCCACCTTGACTTTTAGGAGAAGCTGTCGTGAAGGTATGCTTTATGTTTGGTGATTTTATCTTCAGTGATGTGAACACATTACATTAGTTTCAGTCGAAGGAATATCTTGATAGAATGCACTGTGATTAGTACGAGCTCTTTAGAGACAAGTTCTTTAGAGGTGGATGAGATTCTTCCCTCTGTAGTATATCTCGATTCATCAACCATATTTTTACGTTTGTAACTGCTTAGCTAGTTGCGAATGGCAGTTGATGTGTTTTTGGAAAAAGCTTACAAGTTTATGATATTAATTAAGGATTTTTCTTTGTTTTGGGAAACAAGTTCAAATTTTTTTCTTTTACTGTGATACTTTCTAATTTTCTCTACACGGTAATATACTTTTTGTGTCTACCTAACTTCTATGGGCCAAGAAAACTCCGATAGTGGGACGTAATGTCTTTTCGCTTTAGCAGTGTTCTTTGAAGACCTTCTCAAAAACCAATTTTAGCTGTAGAATCACCAGCACTTATGCTATTCAAATGACTTTAGTAAAGTTGTCCACAATGCCCAGCCGTGCAAACAGCACACTCTGAGTATGAAGTGTTATTTTTTCGCGGTTGTAGCGCACCAAGAAGGCTTTTTCAAATACCAAGCACGGTGTTGAATTACCGAGATTTAAGGTTTCGATAACTCAATGACATTTTAGTAGCAAAGCTGTGTCCCATTGAAAGAACCACTAGAAAGTTAGGGTTAAAAACGAGCCTCATGGTCCGCAAAAGGTTGATAGCGTATCCACTAGAAGTGTTGTAAGGGTTCTAGTTCACGGAGAGTATTATTAACTTCAAATGCTCCTGAAAACCTTTCTTGGACAACTTCCATGACTGTTGAGTTGACTTCTAATTTCCTGTATTTTGTAATTTCCATGACGACTCACGGTTATTGTGTGTAATGAGCGTATCTTAAGAATTCTCGCGTAGACTCAACATAATTTGAGGAAATTCCCGAGTACTGACAGCAGTCTATTCGTATCATGGGCAATAGTATTATGAAATGTATAGGTAGTATAGAGTGAATATCAGCATGCATATCATCCATATCCATAGAATTATGGGGATATACATTCTGTAACTTCATCGTGCTCCCAGTTCTTCAAAATTTCGTTTTCTGGTAAAATCTTGAGTTTTTGAAGGATCAAAGGGTAAAGATCTTGACGTCGATAAATGGCGGAGGGATATGTCATGCATTCGACTCCATGAACCATTGATAAAGGTGCTTGAGGACATGTTTAGCCTTTACTTTGACTCGCGGTAGTTTACTGATGTAACAGACCAGTGTTGTTATCTTCCCAGACGAGTCTAACAACAATTCACCGACTTTGGTAGGATGGAAGGCTTGCTGAGCAATGAGCGAGTGATAGAACCATCGACCACTAACAGTTCGTAGGACACCCTCTAAACTGCGCTACACGTAATCACCGAACTTGTAACGACTCGAGTTTAGCCATCGTCGCGTGTATGATAGCAAATGAACAAGCGAAAATAGTGTACCATTCTGTGCAAAACTTTTATTAACTTGTTCTGTATAGAACAAATGGGGACAAGGTAACGCAGTGGTTATTGTTGTGATTTATTAAGAAACAGGTTGAAAGCAATGCGTTGTTTGATTTGCCTTAGAGATCGCCAGGATACTCGTTTTGATCACCATTCCACGGCATTTATAAAGAAGTCCGTAAGCAGCACCCGAATTAATATATGAAGTATTCTAAACCTTTGTGGGGGATGGATGAGAGAAAGCAATCTATGCTTGAAGTGCTGGGATCCGTGCAGTGAATTGTGGTATCGGGTCGTATGAAATGAATGGTAAATGATTGCTCATTAGGGTTTTTTTTTGTACCACTTTGTTTGGAAAATTACGCACCGTTTCAGTTATATGTAAAAGTTAGCTCTTCGCTCAGGATAAAGTGCATAAATTGGAATGAGGGCCATAGGGATTTATATCCATGCCAAGATGAAATAAGTTCAATCATTTCACTTCCCTCAACCTCTAGAGTTATGAGGGCCATCGCCTTGGTGAGATGAGTTTGCTGAGAGTGGTTTGGGTTTCGGCTTAGTTTGTGGATTGTCGTTTACCAGAGCCCGGCCATGGGGTGGATGAGGTATAGTTATGCAGCTTTTGTAGCCCACTTTGTTAACCCTTTGAGGCTACTGTTGCGCAGGTGTAGTTACGCCATATCGTAGAACATCATTCAGTTTGTACGGATCATTTCAAGTTGCTTCGAAGTCCTTATAATGTTTGTATGGATTTCTTCCGGAGGTTCTTGAGCAGTTGTACGCTTTTTGCATCCTTAATTCAAAATTGTAACTACAGATTCCTGCCTTCGTCTTCTGTACTGTCCGTTTCGCTACCGCAAAACTTTTTGAACGAATGATTTAGCATGCAGATGTTAACTTGTGGACGGCGTGGTATACATTATACCATGCCGCTCGGCGTCGCGTCTCGAAGCAAACTCGTATTGGCGCACGCCTCAGTGGAATCAAAGAAATTTTTTTGGTAAATGTAGGTTTTTGAGGCACTATCGAGCCATGAGCGCATGCGGCGTAGTGTTTAGAGGTGCCCTGCGTCGCACACGAGGTCAGTGGTTCGATCTCGCGCTCATGGCCATCCATACCTCCGGGGTTGGTAAATTGGTACCAGACAGGTCTCAGACTTGTCTGGGAGGATAAACAGCACTGACTCGGTTCAGCGGGAGGCCTCCGCGAGTCATTGTAAAGGTCAGATATGCATTCAGTCACCTCAAATGTGGTTAAAAATTGAAGTCGAATGCATGGCGCATCCCTCAGGGATTGATCAACGCTGAGAGCTTTATCCTTTTATTTTTTTATCTATACTAAACGATGGAATATCATTCTTTTGTAAGGAGAGGAGGAGGGGTTCAAGTAAATACAAAGCATATGTGGCTAGAATTTCTGATGTCTAACCAGAAAACCACTTCGCGGAGAAACCTCTAATTGTTAGAAAACATCTTTGCGATCTCGTGTCTATGTTGAGTGTTCATTCGGTAGTCCGAGGAATGGGAATTTCATTGCGAAATTGCGGTTGAGTTTATTTTAAAGTTTGGGTAATGCCCTTTGAACAAAATCTTAGTGCACTATGTATATACTAGCCTACGTTTGCTATTGGCCAATTCATCAGCAGATGGTTGCCACTGAGGATTTCTTCTGCTAAAGTTCGATTATACACAGTAAGGTATTTCCTGGATACGCTTGAACAGTCTGCCACACTTTCGTGAAAATGATGTAGTTTTGAAGGTGTATTACGAGTCGCACACGAAATATTTGAGGGGCTATGTGGCGATAAATGCGAGAATATGGAGCGAGTGCTAGAAAAAGTGGCACCCGCAAAGTGAAAAAAAGATGTGACGGATAAAATTAAATGGTAAGGTGGAGTAAATCAGATATCTTCTGTAATATGTTTCAGGAATATGTGGATCATGTGCGATGAACATAGGCGGACAGAACACACTGGCTTGTATCTGCAGAATTGATAATGATACGAGTAAATCAACCAAAATCTACCCGCTTCCTCACATGTTCGTCGTCAAAGTAAGACAGAGAAGATATTTCAGTTCATGTGCGCCAATGCAGGTCACTGTTTTTAAAATTTTACGCTAATTTTCAGGATCTTGTGCCTGACATGAATCTGTTTTACGAGCAGTACAGATCCATACAACCATGGCTTCAAAAGAAATCCGATCTCAAATTGGGTGAAAAACAGCTATATCAGAGTGAAAAGGAGCGTGAAAGACTGGTACGTACCAAAGTATTTCTATGTCCTAGAAAGAATCCCTACATCTGTTTTTACCAGTGAGAATCAGTTATTTGTAGCTGAAAGGATGTAATTCAATGTTTTATCACAGGATGGACTGTACGAATGTATTTTGTGTGCTTGCTGCTCAACATCTTGTCCTTCATACTGGTGGAACGCTGACAAATACCTCGGACCGGCTGTTTTGATGCAGGCATACAGGTACAGTAATTATCAACATATTGTCCAGCATGAGTCGTATACAATTCATGTGTCAGAAAGAAAGTAAAATGATCTACAAGCCGATTCTCTTTCCAACTGTTTCTTTTGTCATATATTTGTATTAGTGGCGAAAATCTGTCATTTACCTTTTCAATCAAAGAGAAGTATTCTCCCGAAGAGTTTGCTCAAATTTCTTCCGACTTTCTTCAAAACTTCTAGGCAGTGAAGTCACAACACAGTTTAGTTTGGAAATTGAGTTAATGTGTCCTTAGACAGTTCTGTTCAGAAATTGTTTCGCAGCCAGATGAACTTAGTCAAATTCTGGTTTAACAGCTTTCAATCCAAATACTCTTACAGTCGAACGAATTATCGAAGGCTATTTTTCTACTTCATATGATTGACCTCCAAATTTTTTCTGTGCGGTTCCCAACACTTCTGCCATTCTTCGTCTATTCGCGTTAGTCGCTTGCTTGAGGATCTCGTCTTTTTCATGGATATCGTGGATTACTTGTTTAGCGGATCTCCTTGTAGTCTCGAGAATTGCCAAACTGAGGCGGACCTTAGGGCTTTCGTTGATTGACTGCCGGAGAGTGTTGGGCTGTCAATCCTGCACCGAGCATCATTAACCGCTCGCCAAGATCCCGCCCTACCTCCTTCTTCCTTAAGAACTATCTCCTCTCTAATTAGATGCTACTTTCCGAATTTTTACGGCACAAATTTTACATAGGTAGGCGATGTGCCTTCTCCTCTTCTAACATGTAACATAAAAGATCTGGGATTGAAAAATTGAATGGAAAATGAAACTGGGTGAGAAGGAATGAAAAGTCGGAAATAGAGTTTGAAGTTTCGAAGGAAATAACGTCCACCGTGAGAGGGAAATATCACCCACCTTTGTAAACTCTGTATGGATATGTAGCAAACATTGCAGTCAACTATTTTGAGACTTCACTGAGGAGCAATATAATGCGACAATGTATTCTGAGCCTTTCGTGAGGTCTGTTATAGGCACTTGTACAGTTCAGGACATATATCTCGGCTTTCCAGCCTCGTCAGTTGCGCGGTATCTTTTCGTTTAGTCAGCTCCTTAGGGATCTACCCTATATAGAGGAATCGATGACGAACTTTTTACATTGAATATACGGTGAAACAATCACCGTGGCGTCCTTTCAAGTGTGGAGTGTGATTGATTGTCGAGTGCATGGCGCACTGGCTGTTAACTAGGCATATGTAATAATAAGTGCCAATAACAAACCTTATAAAAGTCTCAAAATGCATTGTCAGATTATATCTGTGTAGACAGTTGCTATCAGAAATAAGAATGAGTAAAAATTTATAGGAAGTTGTGAATGGCTGAAAAAATTTTCTTCCATTACAATTCAAAGCAGGTTTCCGGTTTCCCTAGTGAAGTTTTGGAAGCATTTGGCTGTATGAATTGCACTTCAGTTTTTCCTTCCCAAGAACTGAAAAATGCTAAATCTACAGAGCGATAGCTGTTCTGCAATAAGCATCGCACTAATAAGCTCATGTTCACTCATGAAAACTGTAAATTAATGGCCAGTGTCGAGGGT
Source organism: Parelaphostrongylus tenuis (assembly GCA_019055375.1). Classification (NCBI taxonomy): domain Eukaryota; kingdom Metazoa; phylum Nematoda; class Chromadorea; order Rhabditida; family Metastrongylidae; genus Parelaphostrongylus; species Parelaphostrongylus tenuis. Next base: position 60,740 of record JAHQIW010002013.1, read on the forward strand.
AACAAGCTGTCGGTCATAGAAACTATGCTCGACAGAATACTTGAATTTTGTTCGATGTTGTATTTATGATCAGCTTCCACATTTTATATGATAGGACGGCTGTTCATCGGTTTTCGTAAGCGACACGCGATATCCACTATTCAATAAGTTTTTTCCTTTTTTTAGGGACAACTACATAATTCTTATGTGCTAAGAAAACTGAATGTGAAACACATTTTTCTTTTTACTCGTACAACGCACTATAAAGGCCCTCTCGTTAAGCATGTATAGCTTTAGAATCACCACGATTCATATTATGAAATGATTACTAATCTAGTACAATGAAATGGCCATCCACACACCTTAGCCGTGCAAACAGTTGCTCTAAGTGTGAAGCATAATGTCATATTTGCTGTTGCAACGGTCTAAGAAAGCCTTTTCAGAGGCCAAAATTTGCTCGGATTTTCATTATTTATTTGAAATTTTTTCCATTCTAATAGAAACTTTTAGTTTTTTTTTCGACAGCTTATTTATAGAAAAAACTTTGTTCCATCGTTTTGCGACTGAGGCTTTCTATTTTTATCTTGTATTGTCAAATAAGTCCTCAACAACCCAATCTTTTGAACGCATTTGAACAATAGAAGATATCATTGAGCATCAGAATTGTACATTTTTTCCAGAGTTGTTTTAAAATAGAGAAAAATCATATTTAGCTAACTAAAGTCACACACTGCATGTAAATAGCGGTGCACGAGCGATAGATCGCATTGTCGATCCATAGTCACTCACACACCATGACCGACGAGCAGTGCGCGGCCTGTTTGAAGTTCAATCTTATTTACTTGATGCAATGGGCAAGCGTCATTTCAGAAAACGGGCTCAGTGTTGAGTCAGCGAACCTACGCTATCGAATGGTTACTAGCTGTTCAAGAGAAGAGAACTGTCCTGCAAGATATACGCATGTGTGGAACACAAATCTCTTTTCTCTTTTACAGCCTGTAAAAAGTTCTTCCAAAAAGAAGATTAAAATTTTGAAATTTTCGTGATTTACGCTTTAGACTGGTCATCATTAGTCTTTTGGAAGAGTTCTGTCCTGCGAGATGTACATGCGATAATACACGATGCGTGTGAAACATAATTTTATATTTTAATGCCTTAGGCTGTGAAATTTTATTTCTAAAAAACAAATAATTTTTTCAGTTCTCCAAGATTCAAGCTTCTGAGTAATCACTAAATCTCTCATGAAAAGTCGTAGTCAGCGTAAAGTTCTTCGAAAATCTTTGCCTATAAGAGGAAGTATATTGCAAGATACCATCTTTCAAGTGACTACTAAGATTCTAGTATAAAAAGCTTTGCCCATCGAAAAGACCGTTAGAAGGTCGTGCATCGAAAGCGATGCATACCGTCCTGAAGGCATTGGCTATTTCAGTTTCGTAATCACAGTGTATTTCAGGTGGATCATAGACTCCCGTGATGATTATGCTACGGAGCGTCTTCACCGTATGCACGATACCTTCTCCGCTTTCAAATGTCACACTATCATGAATTGCACGAAAACATGTCCGAAGGTAACGTACCACATTTTCTACTAGTACACGACAAGATTTAGAGATTTGAGTTCACTCATTCTTTATAATGTATACTGAGTTTTAATAGGGGTTCGTCATTTAAGTCTACTTATTAACTGACTTACTCAGTAAGTAAGTCAAATGGAAACTTTAGCCATAGAAATTCAAAGTCCTGCCGGCTTAGTTTATATAGGATCAATGTCAGAAGAGATTCGTGGATGTGGTAGAAAGCATTACTAAAGTTACTCTTATCTGTAAAGGCTAGAGTGCTCTCATCGAGTTTACGTACTGTTTCCCGATTGAGTATTAAAAGATATTTAGCAATTGATCTATCTTTTTGTTATTCGTTAGAGCTCTAATCTAATTATCTTGTTTGGGAAGCATTTGGTTTTGCTCTTATCATGAACGCCTAATCTGCCGGAATGAAAAACTAGCCAACTCATTGTTGCTTTACAGAACCTGAATCCAGCAAAGGCCATCGGCGAGATAAAGTCTCTCCTTACTGGCATGAGATCGAAACCAGCACCAGAACCAGCAAAGTTCTAAGTACACATTGACCATTTTTATGGATGTATCTTTTCCATGGTAGTGCATTTTCGAAGGACTTGTGAATTGTTACGCGAACTACTGCTGAAATTACGGTGTACAATTCAGCTTAGTCATTCAATCTTTGTGGTATAGTTGTAGATGTACGGTGCGATTCCAGTGTCAATTGTGTATGTGTTCTTTCTATTGTAGCTTTAGGGTACTATAAATATATTTAGCAAAATATCTCCATCTATAAAGTACAGCTCACTCTATTATTTCTGAAGAAGGGAGCAGAATGTATGCGAAATATTGAAGATAGAGAGGTGGTTGTCCTATTTCAAGGTGTTTGCTTGTGAGGCACATTCAGTGTGCTTTGATGGCATTCAACGCACCAAAGAATCTATCGAATACTCTCACTGCTAGGTATAGTTTGAAATCCTTTGGCGTCATGTATTGATGTCAGACGAGCTCCCCAATTCACAAAACTTAGGAACATCGTAGTACGGCATCGTACGATTCCAAAATGCATTTACTGATCCAGCATCAAGGAAATCAAAAAGAAGAAATCAAGTATTTAACGAGCTCACACGGAAAGCCAGTGATCTTGGAGAATGATGAGTGTGAGGAAACCAATCAATTATTAGAAGAAATGAGATCTTGAAATAGGTGGATCTCTTGTCGTGCAGAAATTATTTGTGTATGGTCAAGTGAATTGAGTGTTTTCAAGAGTGCGCAATCTGACAATGTGCGCTTTAACTATACCTAGTAGATGATTTTTGGTCCTCCGTACATAATATGCGACCGGAGCTCATGCTTGAAGTTATCAACACTTCAAAGGAATTCGACATTTTTGTTATTACACGTGTGCGAGGTGCTAACTCTTAAACAGGCAGTCTTTTGGCGAGCTTAACGTTGTGAATTCTTCCCGCTATCGAAGAGTCGTTAAGTTTCGCTTTTTCAGACCGTCAATGATGTACGATCTATGTCAACTTTCTGCAGATGTGCAGATAATTGAGTGGTAGCGAATAATTGTTATTTGTGCAATCAGATGTCATCAATTACGTCCCTTCATAAAAGCAACTTCAAATGGGCTTTCTCATTTTTGCGTAAAACAAAACTTGTAGACAGTTTCAGTTGATATATTTAGCGATTTTGCTACCAACGAGAGCTTTTGCTCAGATCTTTGTCTTATCAGTGTCGAGTTGAGGGATCTCGGCTTGAGAAGAGTGCTCTCGATACGCTTTGAGATTCGACCTGTTGACAGTATGATTCACGAAGCGCTACATTGTCTGAGCCGAAATTTCTAACTGTGCACAGTTTTGCTCACATTTTCGACACTGAGAAGAAGCGATAGGAAATCTTGCACATAATTTTTCTAGCACGCAAGAATTTCAGAAAGGAACTTAGTTGCGCAATGGCTTTGGCATGGTTGTTGAGTATGCTGTGTGAAGATGAATCTAGCATTTTGTATGGACATAACAAATTTTGATAAATGTTCAATGTCTTCCACTTTCGAGTTGTATTCGTCGTCACTTTGTCTTAGTAGGAGTATTAGTCGCCTGGTGTCCTAATGTTTTCCAGCTATCAAAAGCCTTTAATGGCGTGGAAACTAGTGCCACCTCTTCTGCTGTATTTTACGACGACCGAGTGAGGTACTATGACATCTACAACATAAAAATATACCTCTTGTATCGTCACTTAATGGTGTTTGACGTGGTGGTTTGAGTACTTTACCATGCCTCGTCTAAATTTTCGCCATCGCGTTGGAATTGGCAACAAAGTTACATGATGAAAGGGAAGAAATCGTATTTGTAGAAATTTCTTAATGAATATTCATTCGTTGGAAAAATTTTATCGTTACAGGGAGAATCAGTGCCACCGATATTCATTTCAACAAGCTCAATGAATCAAACGAAAATGCCATTTGTGAAAACCTCGAATCATATGCCCAACGCTTTCACTCCAGCGGTTCTTATGGGCTCACGAAGTGCCTTTTCCTCAGATTTTGGCGGTTAGTCCGCACATGAGTCTCGCAGTGTTTTCAAATGCGACTATCGACGAAGCTGCTTTTCGAGCAGTCTTTGAGCCAAAAAGACGCGTGTGCTAGTTATCTGCGGAGGTGTATCCCTTATCTTGTCCTTGACCTAATAAATTAGGAAATCTGTTTGGAGAAAATCACATAAAAATTGAACCACATTCAGACCCATCACTTGTGCCAGGTGTCAGCCTTTGCAAATTGTTGAATTTAAGTTACTTTACAATCACTACAATTACGAAAAACTAGGTGCCACTGAGTGTTAATGTTTGCTACTGTTGCGCCTGCTGTTAAGACCCTAAAGCTCAAAAGTCTTTCCACTTTTTTTAGAATTTGCACTTCAGATATAACTTTTAGAGATGATGCATTTAAAAAGTTCATACGCACCGTTAGAGGAATAGAAGAAAGTTGTTTACATGAGAATTTCTGTCAGGTTAGTACAAAATAATTGCGGGTTCAGACCGTGCTGAAACCTCAGTTACTTTTGTAGTTTGCTCTAAATGGCGAGTGTAATAGAACGTTCAACTCTGAGTACTTCTGCAACATCTTGTGTGGTCCTATGTGAATCAGTCTCGCATTACTTCTCCCCCGACTTATGATGAGGTTGGTGCAGAAGTAATTCCGGTTTACGCATTGTTGATATGCGTCTCCTTTACGAAACTTCTTGAACACCACAGCGCTACTGTGCGTTCGTTAGCAGTTCCTGGGCCAAATGCTCTGATAATGTTTGTCTCTCCACTTTATGAACCATTCTAAACTTACGGTGTGAAACCATAATCACATTTGTACCTACCAAACTTCTTTCCATAGTCAAAAATATATAAAATTAACAGCAGGTATCATGTCATTAACAACAGAACATAAGGCGAAGTGCTCATCTGAAAGATGTATAATTATAATCATATTTATTGAAAATATATTCCAATATCAAGCACAGCATTTCGATAATGCACAAACCGCAATTACATTTTTACCAGCCAATTAGTTCTCAGCCAGTCGTCCGTTGATGATGTGTGCGCAATGGTAAATTATGATCGGTAATTGATTGCCATTTCATTCAAATTCACTGATATAAATCATGGTCTCATATTGAATGAGTGCATATGAAAAGCACTGACACATAGATTACATATTCTGAAACCGACTACTGAATTCCGGCAGCAAAGTAGTTGCATGCCGGACGGTTTTTGTTTCCTTTCGTCAAACTCGAGTTTGAAATGCATTGGGAATCACATGAAGGAGCCTATACTACCGTTGATAAAACCACCTCATGCACTCACGAACTCTAGGGATAAACCAAATTACGGAGGAAAAAATTCAAGAGAAGGTGATGAGATGTGCGCCAGGGAACCAAATGTGCTGGAGTGGCGTCAAATTAGCTCACAGCGAGTGTGCCGAAACCTTAAGCATCCAACGTCCGTCTGTCAAATGATTCTAGTCGTCGGACTCTAACAAATATTCAGCGTTAGGCCTAGCACTTGGATCACATCGTCGACAAGATTTTAAAAAAAAATACAACCCGAATTTCTTGCAAAGGGCATGGTCAAAAATTTGCTGGCCGCAAAGGAGCTCTCCAATACCTTGCCTTACTCCATTGCTTTTCGCATACTTACTTTTGTCATTCGACTCATCGTAAATTATGTTGTGAAAGCAAAAAGGTTGCTAAAGTAGTTGTCCGCAGCGAAACGATTTTGCGGAAAAATCTTATGATGGATTACCGATTAGTAAAACCATTTATCATCAGCGATAGAAGTGCAAAGTATCTAAATCGGAGTAGTAACGTATCCCACGTCTACGCAAGAGTTCATTGTCATTGATAATTGATAGTATTGAGTTGTTAATGTGTCCTAAAGGAAGGTTAATATCAAGTCCGCTAGCTCTAAAAGGATGTTTTGTGCCTTAAAACGACTATTATTTATGTGAAAACACGGAGCAGAGTTGAACAGCTATTCGGCATTATGCTGAGTAGTGAACTATTTTATTTTCGAGATTCGAGCAGAACTTGGAGCCTTGTCCTTCTCTTCTAGTAAACTTGCATGAGATTAGTGCTATTCTCTTGAGATTCGATGGCTAACGTTTCGGTAAGCTCGCCTTCGCAAGAACCTTCCTCACACTGATATGCGAGATGTCACCAGTGTTATATGACGCACTGTAAAAAAAGTGTTTTTTCCATCAGCGATGAGAGTTTTATCATCAAAAAGTGGGTTTTTTCACAGTGTTTCACATAACACCGATGACCTCTACCATATAAGTGTTAAGAAGACTCTGACGAAGTCCCGAAACGTTAGCCATCAAATTTCAAAAGGAGTACCGATCGCGTGCAAGTTTATTTAAAAAGGACAGTTTGTAAGACAAATTGCATTTTGAATACTCAAGCCAAGGTTTTAGAAAGAGTCGGGCCTTCGAATTACTGAACCTCGGTTTTGTGTAATAAACTCTAGCGCTACCACAACTTCCTGCTATCGCGAATTTAGCTGGGTTCAGTGTCGGATTGTGCGTCCTAAATTAATCCCGCTGCTAATGACTGCCGATAGAACCGATATGGTCACTAGGACGGCTTTGAGAAAGGCAGAGCGATAGCCACGATATTGCGGTACGATCGCTCGCACCCTGGGTTTACATTTATGACACATACATCAGCTTTCAATCTCAACAATTTTCTCGTTGTATTCCGTATCGTACCTCACTGTAGAAAATGAATTAGACAGTGAATAGAAGTTTAGTTCACTCCCTTCTTGATTATATCATTTCGATTCTTGCCGTTGATTAACGGTGTTCATCTTTATAGTGCATTATACTGTGATAGTAAGCACATAAATTTAAAGCAGGACTGATCATTAAGTTTCTAGTTCTGAACAGATAACATTTGAAGTGTCCTTTGCTCGTGTCTGCAAATGTTGACACTGGCGATCTGCAGGCGAACTTAAGACATCCTGAAAAGACACTTATCACTGTAATAACTAGCTGATACGAGAAAGGCGTTCGTAATTCTCTTTTTCTCCTTCGCTCGCTCGAATGCGATGGTTTGATCGAAAAACACTACATCTAAACCTCCGTTACATGCGTGCGTCATTTTGGCGGAATATCAGTGAAAAAAGACTGGGGTGGTTGATAGTGGCTGTCTATATCTGAAGTAAGGTGCTGATCCCAATCTTCACGCAAATTCATTCGGCTCTGATTTCCTATCAACATGAAAATTAAACAGGATTTCTAAGATTCGGACTGGAAGACAATGGGTTTCTCCAATGAATCGAATGCAACAACATCTGTACATAATAGACGTGTAGCACACAGGATGTCTCGTTCTTGTCTAGCTGTCTAGTTTTTAACATTGCTTCATTATATTGGCCAATGCGTAATTTCATGATGTAAGTATATAAAAATGAAAGTGACATAAGTGGCATAATGAAACAGACAGCTCATCATCAACTATTTGTTCGTAAATCGTTCGACTGTATAGTGTGACTCCTGGCTGGCCATAATCATGATATAATTCATAAGTAAATAGGCAGAGTAAAGTGAATAGAGGAATAAAAAAGCTCTTTATTAAATTTTTCTCAAATTCACAAAAACGTATGTAAAAAAACGGTTTGTATTCTAACACTTACTCAAAAATAAGACCACACAAACGTGTGCACCCCCGTCAACACATTTTAATCGTTCTTTTTGCTACAAAAAGGTGGTCGAACCACACTTTTTATGTTGAATAGATAACTCATCCAAGGGAGTTGTTGTCCAGATGTGCCCCATAAAAAGTTCTGTCTACATTTGATGAATCGGAAACATTTTTTGGGTGAATTTTTCTATGCGCTCTTGACAAGAAGTTGGGCCGGGTCCTGACCGATTGCCTTGCGAAATGATGCACGCTTGTAATAAAATATAAGGCAATCGTGCTTGTACAACTGAAAGAGCCAGAAAACGATAAAGTTTTACTCCCATACCGTTGCAATCTATGTAGATGTTTTCAACTACCATTTAACAGCTCTTTATTATCTTGCTTAGAGACTCTTAATGATTATTGGTGAAGGTTATCGGCACTTTATTTATTGTACCTTGACAAGAATTTTTTTGCTCACACACATCACGGACAAGACATATCATCTTTGTCGTTCCGGAGAGATTACAAATGGACTTTCTTTGCTCATTGATCATAGAGTGCATTGATGGAAATAATGCTGTTATTGTGTAGAGAAGATATCCGACAAAGACAGCATTTTGATTTGAATAATCACTTATTCTAATTATATTTGCTCAGTCTATCAAGCGAAGCGAATTCATCGATAGTGGAATGGGTAGATATGCGTATCATCAAGAGACAGGCCATTAATTCGACTCTCTCTCTCACAACAACCTTTTGCAATCATATGAGAAGGCTTTTGCTCAACTATTTCAAAGATTTCAAGATGAATGGACTAAACAGACATTCTAATACCTTGCTACACTACAGTAGGAAAGACGGAACCCTCAAACAGCAGCGGAAGTGGTCACGCCAACTATTCAAAGACATTTGGGATGAGGGATGCAAAGAAACGAATCGAATGTAAATTGGCTCGGATCTCCGCAGTAGGGATGATGATGTTTACGACAGTTTACGTCTGGTTCCAAATTTTGTACATATCTAAAAAATTTTGTTGTTGTAATGACTTTTCATGTAATTAACTGTTTTGAGAGTATGAAAGCCTTTTAACGATGAAACATATTTTGAGCCGTGAAGGTCTAAGTGCTAGATAGATGCCTGTTTCGTCCTACCTGGACTCACTAGTAGCACAGTCTCTCAGCTCAGCCGATCCCTTAAGGCTATACTTTTCTATGAAAAAATTGACACCGAGCAATAATCAACGCAATCTAGGTGATAGAGTCCCCTGACACTGCAGAGACCATCACTCAAGCTTGTGGGTGTTAAAATGAATCGTACCTCCCCATTCGACAGCTTTTTTAACAGGGATTCTTCACCTGACTTGCGGTGATCTATTACCGGCGTCGCTTCCTTCATAGAGGAGTGTAGCCTCAAGGGATCGGCTGAATCGAGAGACTGTGCTGCTGAAGAGTCCAGGTAGGACGAAACAGGTGCCTGTCTAGCACTCAGACCTTAACGGCTCAAAATATGTTTTATCAATGTCAAAGTATTATTGTTTTTAGCGGGTATACAAAAAAGCGGTTGAATGAAGAGATATAGCTCTTGTAATTTGGCTGCTCTCAGCAGTAGTATAATATTACGAACATTGTTGAGTTACACGAAAAGTTTGAACCACAAACAGGAACAGAACCCGCATTTCACCCTTTCCAAGGGTGTGTGTTAGCCATGCATGACAAACGCTCATGTTTTGCCATCAATCTTTCTGCGATACCAAAGCACACAACATTACAGAATTTATATTTGTAACATCACATCATTGCTAAAAGCGATTAGATAACAAAAGTTCTAGTCAATTAATTAATCATATATCCGATATCCGTCAGTTTAGTGGTATCGATGCCCATATGGGCTTGCTAGGAAACAAATGACGGTTCGTTTTTAGCAAAATCAATACCTCTGCTATCGACAGCTCTTTTACAGACCATCAGGTAATACCATCATCCGACTTGGAGTGACTATTTTTTACTCGGCGTCAACTCTTTTAGAGGATTATTTAGCCTCAAGGGATCGACGGAACCGAGGGAGGGTGCTACTGATGGGTCTCAATAGGACGAAACAAGCGCCTATATAGCATTAGACCTATCGGCTCAAAACAAGTCATTTTCTTATAAATTCAATACCTTTCCTTCGAGTGCTTTATTAAGACCACGCTCAAATTTCAATAGATCCTTTCATTATTATTTGAGCCAACATGTCATGTGGTCTGGTAAAGGCTCTTGTACAGCCCGAGACACGTGTTTCGTCCTTACAGACTCATCAGCCGGGCAGAACCCGTCGTCTGTCGATCTTTTCATAGTCAGTTCTCTCGGGAGCGTCACACTCCTTATATATAGTTATCGACGACCTACGCTTTACACTCTACATCAGGTGAAACATTCACCTAACACTGAGTGTTTTCGCACTCGATTGCTAGCTGGCTGGTATTTTGTTCATACATGTAGGCTCAAATAATAATGAAAGGATCTATTGAAATTTGAGCGTGGTCTTAATAAAGCACTCGAAGGAAAGGTATAATATGATAAAAATACCAGCCAGCTAGCAATCGAGTGCGAAAACACTCAGTGTTAGGTGAATGTTTCACCTGATGTAGAGTGTAAAGCGTAGGTCGTCGATAACTATATATAAGGAGTGTGACGCTCCCGAGAGAACTGACTATGAAAAGATCGACAGACGACGGGTTCTGCCCGGCTGATGAGTCTGTAAGGACGAAACACGTGTCTCGGGCTGTACAAAAGCCTTTACCAGACCACATGACATGTTGGCTCAAATAATAATGAAAGTCAATACCTTTATATTGCACAAAGCGTCATGGAAGAATAAGGAAGTCGGTAGTGCAATTGGTTAGCACGCGCCACGGTGAGGGCGAAATACGAGTTTCATTCTCGCCTGACGTTTGAAGTTTGTAGTTTGCTTAACATTATTTCAGATATCAAAAAACTTTTTGAATAACAACATAACTTATTGCTTACGGTTCTCCCGTCAATATGTTTACTTTATGAGTATTTTATGAAATATGATTCAAAACATGTTAACATAATATAATGTTCATAAATTTTTTGAAAATCTTCACAGGGGCTAACTCTCACTAAGATAAATCAGTGTTTTCAAATCAACGGCGCAGTTGATATAGTTGATAGTGAACTGTTAGAAGGTCAATACATTCAGCCGCTCTGACATGAGCTCTCTAGCGCAAGAGAAATGACCGGTTTAGATTTAAATCTGCCCGTCGTGCGTCCTTTACGGTGCTCATCTTGATCACTAATAGTGACAACGATTATGCTCTCTGTCACAACCGATAAAGACGATAGAATTTAGGTCTTTATGGGCAACTGTCGTTCATAGCTCCACAACTGGTAAATTGGCTATCTATTCCCTATTCACTCATTCATATTTAAATGAGAAATTTAGGCAATTGACCGAAGAACTGTCAGCTAAAATGTATCATTATCATATTTCTTTACAGGAGTGCATCTGGCGCAATTGTTGGAGTTGCTTTGAGTCCCACACAAGGTCAATGGTTCGATCTCGCGCTTATGGCTCACCAAGCCATCCATAGGATTGGCAAATTTATATCAGTCTTGTCTGGGAGGTTAGGCAGCACTAACTCGATACAGTGGTAGGCCATTGCAAGTCATTGTGATGGCCCGATACGCATCTATTAGCATCAATGAAGCTAGAAGATTGAAGAAGAGTGCACGGCACGTTCCTCAAGGATTAATCGACTCTGAAAGCTCTATACTTTAGCTTTAGGATTTTTTTTTTACAAATTTCCACGTCTACTGTGCACATCCCAGCATTTCTTACACGCGATTTCTTCTTCGCATCCATCATTCAAGCAGATTTTTCAACTTTTTAGCGTGTGGAGCAGGCTTCTCCTAGGTGTTAGTGAATTATTCATTGAATGTTAACGAAACAATAAAACATGGATTGTGTATCAAATTGATCTTTTCAGGCTATGAAGAAGACCACCCGCCAAAACTTCAGTAATCACGATTATTGTAACATTCATGCTGCATTGCTTACTGTATTGTTGCATTGCTTCGCTAATATTCTATAAATAATGTCACTAACATCTCGGAGCGATTTGACAGAATAAACTAATAGCGTATTGAAACTTAGTCAAGGTTAATAGATAGTCGGTCCTGGGATAGGCTAGTGCTCGAAGAGTTCCTTTTCTCCAAAAATGCCGATGAATGATGTTGGATTAAATTCTCTCTGGTATCTCAAGATAATCGAACAACATCATTGGAACTTGGTTTGGAGGCTTGAAGCTGCTCTCAAACAGTTTTGGCGCCAATGTGCCAAGCTTCCATTGGATCATGCAGGAATGGAAGGTGATCTCAGAGATGGGTGAAACCATGGTAGCCGTCAGCTCAAACAAACAAGCAGTATTATAATAAATTCCAAGACCGAGTATTTGTTAACATTGGCATGCCTCAGTAATTCCTTATCTTCTTCTTAAGTCAAAAACGAGATATTATAATATGATCTATTCAAACAGCTGACGTTTGGACGGTTTCGTCTTCTTCAGCGCCTGAAAAGATCACTTTGTCCACAATGCTCTCAGTCAAACAGCTTGTGCTGCTGCGATTGAAAATTGGGTCTGGTCATTTTTTCTAAGAAGCTAGAGAAGATTTTTGGCTGACTGAATTGTGGACAATCCGATCTTATCAAGCTCTGAATAAGGCGGAACTACCGAAGCGTCAGCTATTTGAATTAATTGTGGTATAATACCTCGTGTTTGGCTTAAAGAGAAAACAAGCGGCGTTGTCTGAAATTTGTCCGAAAAATCCAGGAAAACTTCAATCTATATTACCCTGATAAGCTATTTTACTTGATAATCCAATTGCCCTACGCCTGGACGATGCGACGACACTAATAGTGACCTTCATTCATTCTCTGAATAAACAGAGATGAAAAAGTTGAAAGAGCCGATAATTTAGTTTCCGTTTCAAGCGATCCGCAATCTATCTTATGTACGACTTCTCAACCGGTTCTATGTACTATAGAATCATTCTCCTTTGATTGAAACTTTGAAGTACTATTGACTGTGAGTGTTGATTGTAATAGATGGTGATATTTTAAGTATTCAGAGCAAATCTTTGAAGAAGCTTCTTAATTAACTAATTCCACACTTTCACTAGCAAATTGATGTCATCATCAAGAAGCATATGCTAACATATCTTGTGACCTGTAGTAGTCACTCCAATGTAGTAAGTCAGTACTTCTCATCCTTCCAGACAAATCTGAAAACGATTCGTCGACTATGGATGAAGTGGAGCCTTGTTCTGTATAAAATGCACGGTCGAACCAAGGATCACTCTCGTATCAAGGTCATCTTTAACCTCTTCACTGCACACTCCCTTCATGTATATTCTATATAAAGCAGGTGCATTAGACGAAATCGGATCGAAAATAGTCTTTTTGCGGATCCACTTTCCCGTAGAATTAAGTGGTAGACTAGAACATTCTCTTAAGAACATCAAAGACGCAAATTTAATCGCTCAAGTGGTTCACTTCAATTCAATAGTTGCAAAATGTTTTTTCAAGCCAGTACACATCATATTGAGTGTTCTTGGTATATTCTTTGTAAACCAAGAGATTTGCAACGGTGCAGGTTCTATAAAACTCATGCTGTGGCCCAATTATTTATTTTGCCTCTAATTTCGAACAGCTGAATTTCGTTCCATATTGAACGTTATTACTTATGGCGAAAGCAGTTAAAGCCTACTTAGCATTGCACGTGTAATATGAGTCATTGCCTACTGATGAAATTCAAATTTTTTTTTAAACATCGAAATCTTTTCTTTCGTTTTCCATTTCCGTTGAGGCTCGTGTCTCTCGAGCAGCGAGACGGACTGAATAGCAAAGTTCATTTTCAGTAGGACGCGATGGCTTCTTCAAATATATCATCGGAAGTACACAATAAGAAATTTATACTCTTTCAGAAAATAAAGTATCTATACAACCCTAAAGTTATCAAGTGTTCCACTTTTGAAAGTCGGGACTGTTGCGAGAATGATAGAGACAGTTATTTTTTTGTCAGCCAATTCAGCACTTGGCAAACCTTGTGTAGTAAAAAGATAGGTTTTGAAGAAGTCTTTTTTTTTTCATTTCCAGCGAAAACCAATGTCTTTGACGAGTATCTTTGATTGCGTAACGTTCAGCAAAAATGACCAAGGTTGCAAACTTCGACCTTTTACCTTTGATCTTGATACCAGTAAAAAAATGCAAACTCATCACGTTGTCGTTTCCTATGACCATTTGGTAATGCGATCTCAATTAGTTTCCCCTTTATGGCTATTGGTGCGAAATAGGCACTTGTAGACAAGAAGAAAACACTGATCGCAGTTGTTTTGCAACTTCTATGAACTGCTCACGTAAGCCACAATGGGTGGCAGTAGATATGGCATTTCACACAATCAGATGGTAGTCTAGGCTCCAGATCAGTAAGCTTTAGAATGTGATCATTAGCCGATTTTCTGCCACGTTATGCTGACGCTATAAAGAAATTGAGTACTCTTTGATAATCACATATAAAGGCCAATCACAATAATGGAGGCGCCACTCATCATCTACTCTATTACCACCATAATCACTGCCACTACAATTGACGACAATGTTGCAATTCCCTTTCATATATGACACAAAGCGCACTGACAGCGAACGCGGTTTCAGTAATTATTGAGTCGTCCACGTTACTGTCAACACTGCTGCAAACTACACTGTAAATTTTAAAAGGAAGTCATAAATCAGTTAAAGGAAAAAATAGACAGGAAATTCAGCAATGAATAGACGACTGTGAATTCATGTGTGTAGACGAGTTCTATGGTGTGTGTGGATGTATGTCCATGTAGGTTAGTGCATTCATGCGTGTACGCTATATATATATATATATATATATATATATATATATATATATATATATATATATATTATATATATATAGTTCTTACAATGAATCATAGCTCTTCTATCGACCGCTTTGTTATAGCTTTTACTCATTATGACAGCTACGTGCTCGACTGCTGGTCAGCACAATGTCAGGTGTGTACATCATCTCACCTGGGTGGTTTAATACTCGGCGTCGATTCTTTTATAGAGGATTATCTAACCTCAGGGGATCGGCTGAATCAAGGGAGGGCGATATCCGATGAGCCCCATGCGACGAAACAGGTACCTGTATAGCACTAGACCGAACAGGTTATAACACGTCATATCCTTATCAGATTATATAGTTATTTATCTATATATAGATAAAAGTATATATATTTTGGACACTTTATTGATCCGCCTTCACAGTGCTTTTTTCACTGTGCGGATCCTAGTATTTCTAGTACTCAGTTCGCTGTTTCGTCTTCTTCCTGAACGTCATGGAATACTAGATAAGCGAGTCTCCTTACAATATCGCAGAGCCTATTTGTGGCGTTACATAGGGCGCTCGTTGTTGACTGCCGGAGAGTGCGGGAATGGAGCTCGGCTCCACACGCCCACGTGACGAGCATCAGAACTACTTGGTCGCGGCGTCTCCTGCATATATACATATAGATAGCAGTGCCTACAGGGCAATGGTTGAGGGTGCTCTGTGGTAGACATGATCGATCAATGAAAGCTAGATAGGTTGATCCTACTGTCAAGGCTCACCAAGTGTTACATCCGTCCAAAGTCGGTGACTTTGTACTAGACTTGTCTAAAAGAGTGACAGCACTAATCTGATACCTCGATAGGCCAATCGAATCATTGTAACGGCTAGAAATTCATTCAGTCATCTCAAGCGAAGCTAAAATAGAAGGTGAATGTTTGGCGCATTCTCAGGGATTGATCAACGCCGAGAGTGTATATATAAAGGTTAAAGGATAAAGCTCTCGGCGTTGATCAATCCCTGAGGGATGCGCCATGCATTCGACTTCAATTTTTAACTTCGTTTGAGGTGATTAAATGCATATCTGGCCTTTACAATGACTCGCGGTGGCCTCCCGCTGAACCGAGTCAGTGCTGCTTATCCTCCCAGACAAGTCTGACTCCTGCCTGGTACCAATTTACCGACCCCGGAGGGATGGATGGCTTGGTGAGCCATGAGCGCGAGATCGAACCATCGACCTCGTGTGCGACGCAGGGAACTCTAACCACTGCGCCACATATATATATAATATATATATATATATATATGAGTATGTGAGCATGCACCTGGGAATTTGGCGATCAGACGAGCAATTTTTAACAGTTGAGTATAACGGTCAAACAGTACTACGACCCCTTTTACAACTGAAGTAGTAAACGATAAAGAAGAGTGTAAAGGTCATTTTTCAACTCTACCTATTGCTTCATTTCTAATTTAACATAAGAGTGCGGTTGGAATACTACAACCGAAAAGGTTAAACAGAATTGAGAGAAAAGTAAAGCGATGGTCTCAATGGTGCAAAGCAAAACCTAGTTTTTTTCCCTGAAAGGTTGTTTGTTGATTCCAAGGCACTTCAGGTTTTGAATTTTGCTTGTATCTCAGCCCTCCTGTAATCCAAAGGCCAGTCATCAAAAAGTAGCTATATTGTCACGTTACCTCTACAGACCGCTGAGACACTGAGGGTGAACTTCGTCTCACAAATTGTTTTTTGGTACGAAAGTTGACTGAATCAAAAAACCGTATCTTCCTTTGCCCATTGAAAGATTTTTCTCAAAGATTCCTGAACAGCCAGAAAATCGTTATTTGGCTCAAAAGAACTTTGGTTAGATTGTATAAAAGTTTTGAACGAGCAAAGATCTTGTAACAATGTGTGGAACTAAATTCTGTGACGGATTCGATTCGAACCGACTTGTCACTGTAGATAAAGAAATTACTAGGCAGTTCTGTTAAAACTGGTACAGTCATCTACTGAATGATCCTAAAGAAGAATGAAAACGACTTTTCTTTGGAATATATAAGTAATGGATGACCTTGGTCGGAGCGTAAGAGAGCATGAGCAGTTCGATTAAGGAAGGAAAAGAAACTTAATCAATTATAGTAATTTTGCTCAATACTCAAGCTATAAGTAAACGAAGCCTTGAATAAACTCAGAGAAAAACAGACGGCAATGACTTCGAAACGACATTCCGATTAATCGGTCGACTTCCACTCATCGACCACCTTATTCATGTCGTCATTTGGAAAAATGTACTTCTAGTGCTTGATTGAATTTTAGATTGATTCAGATACCCGGAAGGAAATAAAAAATTCGAGCATTCTGAATATCCAGTGTAAAAGCATGATTGATACGAAAGCATGTAATCATCGTCATGAATATTGAAGTGTATTATGAAAGTTGGTAGATCCGACATTGTTTTTTCGCCCATTGATGAATCGGGACAGGGAAGGTTTAGTAGAAGACGGATCAATTTGGCGCTAAAGTCGCATCAGTGCATTGTCTGATGCGAAGGCGAAAGCATTTTCATTATCAAATGGGCGAAATATCATTGAAAAGATATGCGTGAAAGTTTAACCACCTAAAATCTTTTTTGGGAAAAGCTGAGAAAATTAGTAATCTCTATTGATGAACCCTTTTTTAAGAATGAAAGTTGTTCTCTCTTAAGAAAACATCAGCTTCTCCTCACTTCCCTCGCAAAGTAAAGAAAGAGGGCGAAATCAATTGGCATGGAAATTTTCTGATTTCCGTATCCGAAACCACTTATATTTTCCACTCCTATCCGAGTGATGTTGTGTCAACGATTCAAACTCTGAATATTCGATTCCTTTTTTTCAAAGAAAACCGGGAGATAATAACCGGGAGACAATTTTTGCCACAGAGTGGTTTCACATCGTTAACTTCACATTTCGCCGAAAAAATCAGTTGCAAATTTTATTATATGATCATGCAAAGTAAAATTTTTTCAAGGCTGAAAGGCTTATATAATTAGTGGTAAACCTCAAAAATTACTAAATTATTCAGTGATAAACAGAACTATAGAAAAATGTATTTAAGACAACTGAGTGTTGAGCAAAAATCCGACCTCAGCCCGGAGTTGAACCCGCGTTTCACCCATACCAAGGGCGCGTGCTACCACTCACTACCAAGATATGGTTTCGCTACCACTCATTCTTTATATCTCTATCATAGCTGCAAGAAGAAATGAGTAAAATAAGCTTCAGCAATACAAAAATTGGGAAAACCGCGCTTGTGATAGGCCCTCCGCTCGCTTTAGGTTGATGTTTTTCTCTTTCTCAGGCATGTTTGAGCCGTATTGGTGTCACAGAAAACACTGTTCTCCCAACGCAAGTGATACGAAGAGCAGAAACCGGCATTTAAAACCAATGTAGTTAAAATTTTAGTCAGAATCACAATATCTCTGATGTTGAAGGATCCCCATGTCATTAGCGACATTTTCTATTTTGTGTACGATTCTATAGCTATATATGTTTCAGAACTGATTGCTATTAGTAAACTATCAATAAAATGAACATAACACGATGACAGGTTCTTCCTTTGCGGTAGAATATTACGACGACTGCGTGCATTGCCTCCGTTAATACAATTTGACCGCTATGCGGCATCGCATTGCCGCAGTTGGCAGCTTTTTTCACCTTTTCCACATATTTAGTTTATCTATAAAATGATTGGCAGAAAGAGCAAGAAGAACTGCGGGTGAGATACAGAGACTAAAACAAAGTATCTGTCTAAATACCGGTAGTGAAAAGAATAGGGATAAATAAAATTCAAATAGTTTTTTTTGGTTGAATGACACGTCATGATGAAGAGTATACGCCTCATTGCATTTTGCAAATGATTGCATTCTGCTAGTTTCGTTGGAGTTCTTCCTTGCAGAGTCAAAAAAGAAACAGTTATGAGAGGTGCCTTGTAACATAAACGTAGGCGTTGATTCGATCTTGAGTCTCGAACAAAACGTGCCTTTCTTCCACGCGAGTTAGGTGAAGGACAAATATGTATTTGATTGCTTAGGTAATACAAAGAATCTAGTCTAATGCGAAACTCATCCTTTACTGACTGACATTGTTAGAGGTCTTTTCGTCATTGTAGTTTTGAAAACTCGTATAAATGCTTTCCCTTATATTCATAAGAGGTAATAAAGATGTTGAACTGATTATAACCCTGTATTGTGCTATGTAAAGAGTAATTCATCACATAACAACTCTTTAAAAATGATTGAAATCTCTGAATGAACAAAAGTAAGGAAGCTTCCCTCCAAACTTGTTTTTATTAAGAATATCACATGATGATGTTTGGTAATAGGAACAAAGCATTTTTCAAACTTTGGCTTGAGGTCCCGCGAGCAACTATTATTCAGCTTCTCAATTTATCAGGAATCAATCTCTATGAGATGCGCCATGCATTCGTCTGCATCAAGCGTTACGAGGGGTGATTGAATACATATCTGGCCTTTAAAATGGCTCGAGGTGGCCTACCGTTGCATCAACTCAGTGATGCTATTCTGTCAGGCAAGTCTGCTAACAATTCGGGTGACTCGGGAAGTGGAAGATTTGGTAAACCTTTGGTACATGCCCGAACCATCGACCACATGTGTCGCAGAGATCGTCTAGCCACTGCGTCGCACGCTTCCGTCAATTTTGAAAAAATTTGGAGAACTAAAGCTATTTTCTCTCATTCTGACATTTCTCTAGTTTTTGGCGCTATCCAAGTATTTTTTCTATATTTTTAAGTCCCCTTCGCTGATGAGCCTCTGATCGCCTGGCCAACACCCTATACGACGCGCCCCCGCAGCGGTTAACAAAGTGTTCAACGCCAACCAGAAATGACCTTGTACTTAACTTGAAGTGTCAGTGAAATCACGGGATAACCTCTTTGTGTTCTTTTAATGAAATGGAAGTTTCGCTGCAAACTCAAGTGGAATCATGAAATGGACTTCGCTTCCACAAAAACTTTGAGTGGTGTCATAAGATGAGTTCTTTGTCAACAGCAAATTTAGCGGAAGTTCGTGTGTTAACTCATGTGAAATCACGTGATGTAGTCCTTCTTCAACTATAGATCTGAATAAATTCTTGAATCGAGTAACTTCCTCTAGTTGCTACAAATGCATCAGTAGCCAAAAGATGACTTCATCACAGTGCTGTAAACCTCAAAATACTTTCCTATTATAAAAAATTGTCAAACACAATAAAGTCACCGCTGAGACCCAAAAACAGCTACTTGCAAAAATATTGCACATTTTGCAAAGCTATAGTTGTATCGCGACGGGACAATGAAGCAGATGACAAATTCTCTTATGCTTTCCAAAGATTCCGTCACTTCTGGTTATATTCCTCTTTGATGCATTGCCTTTAGAGGTAATGGAATAATTTGACTATTACAGTAAAACTTGGTCACTACACAATTACCTGAAATGAGAAGGAGAAGGTGCCGGTGACATAGTTGATGTAGAAGAGCTCGTCATGTACTCAAGTCAAACTTCAAGTGAATCACTTTGGTCAAAGTTCAAGTGAACATTTAAGGTCGAACTTAAGTGGACCGTTTGATACATCGATGGAAATGTGAGCACGAGTAGAAAACTGATTGCAATTTATGAATTCTACAACTGTGACTAAAAAAATAATTTATATATAAGTAATACATGACCAAGAACAAATTTTACTTTGATTTTGAAATAGGCGCCCATGTCTTACCTAATATTTCATGAATCATCTATCAAATAACAGAGTTCAAGAACCAGAAACATCACATTTAGAAGAGAATATTTAGAGAATTTTCAAAAACATGACAACGATAATTTTAATAAAATAAACCCGTGCGAGACGACGTGTATAACTTCGCATACACGCGGCCCCTTGAAGTGGTTTCTAAAAGCATGTTTAAGCGCTGAAAGTTAACTGTTCAAAACTTTTGCAATTCAAAGCTTCATGAGCGCTATCTAAGCACTTTTCCAAATTCATAAGCCAAGGAACGGAATATCGATCTTAAGAATTTACTTGTCCGCTTCAGAACTGATTGATAATCATTGCATCCATACTGCGGGAGCGTGAGGAGCAACATTCATAATATTTGAATGCAGTGATCAGCATCGATGTTAATGACTGATTTCAAATGGGTGAAACTGCTTAGTTATTTTTGCATATTTTCTTTGCGATGAGCAAACGTTATGAATAAAATTGCCACTCCAAGTTTCCAGAAATCCTTTTGTCAGTTGAGGGATCAGAGTAATAGTTGGTCAATCCCGTAGCGTTTCTCCATGCATTCAGTTTCGTTCAGCGTCGCACAGATGACTGAATTCACAGTTTTCCTATGGGTCACTTACGGGATTCTGCAGATCCAAAGGTTAGTACATTGTCCCCATCTCTGTAAACAAGTTTTTCAGCGATTTAGCGACCTTAGAAAGTTGACACCAATAACCCTGTGTTTGTTGTGTAGCACGACATATCATTGTGATACACGCATCTGCCAAAAAAGTGTACCTAATTACTTTTTAAATCCATTACTAATCAATTCGAGGTCTACTTTACTTTTTTAGGGAGAAATTTTACAAAGCTTTCTGCGAAATTGAGAAAGAAATTAACATCAATTCATTTATCCCCAACTTTTTTCTCTGCTCGAAATTGTCGCAGTCATTGCTGAAAGACAAGAACAGAGCATTTCAATTAGTATTTCTCAACAATATTTACATTAGAACTAGTTTACAATGAATTCGTTTAGATTTAGTGCACTGTAGTGAAATACTAAGACGATGATGAATACGATTTGTTCATAAATGGGAAATTTCCGACTCATAATCCAATTCGAATTAATTAGATGTTATCAAATTGGTCGCTATTCCTAACAAAACATCAAAATATCGGCATTTGAATGGCTCATAAAAAAGAGTGGCACATCTAAAGGGAAGAATTCAGTGATTTTATACTAGACTAGAGATGAAAATAACAGTGATGTAAGAGTTCAATAAGACAAAAGAGAGAATGGCATGAAGGGAAGGAAAATACAATCTTACCGTTGTTACAAAGTTTTTACACGTACCAGGAAAAATTTCGATGTAGTAGCCGTCATAAGTGCGCAAGAGTATACTACCTCACATTTCCTTGATGAGGAAGTATGAACGCCTGCAAGGCTGAATGCAGTGAAAGGCCATGCATGTATGCAAGGCAGTAGTTCAGTTACTTCCACCTTAATTCCGTGGGTTTCCATTTGGCTTTAGCACAACCTGCAAGGTCTATTCATCAAGGTATGCGATAAACCAGTTTCTTAATAAGTGTAGTTCATGCGAAGCCGCGCCAATTCTCAAAATAAAGTTAGCTCTACAAATATGGGCGAGAGTTGTGATAGGATGTAGAAAAGTTTCATCGCATTGCCTGAGAAAATGATTTTTACACATGTTTTTTGTGCGAATGTGAGCTCATCGGAAAGATCGTTTTCTTGTGCATCGAACGATATATGGCTTGCCTGCACAGCCTTCAGAATGGAACTGTACAAGGAAGAAATTCGTCTGCTGCTCCTCTTGCACTACAATTTAGTGTCAACGCTTTTAAGGGTCATCGACAAATCTCTGAAGCGTATGGTGGCGAAATTTATGATGTTCGTACAGCTCAGCATTGGTTCAAAAAGTTCCATGAAGAAGGAGAGCGATCAACTGACAAACCTTGATAGGAACGTCATTAATTTGTCTTTTATTTGAGCTTAGTTGATGTTCAAGTGATATTTTTGGATGTATTTTGCAAATACGACAGAACTTTTTCTACAACCTGTTACTTAAAAGTGCGCTATAATACACCTATAATCAACAATTCAGTCTTGTGCCTCGGACAAATCAAGTCCCATTCCCTTGGGGTAGGCTTAAATGTAACAGATCCGCGCGGAAATATAAAATACTGATTCAATAGATCGATGGACCTCGGTAAGTCACTATTTGAGCCGAATATGCATACAATCATCTATGTCATAGTACGAATGGACTTTAATACATATGCAATCTTGAGAAATGATCAATGCAGAGCTTCCTCCACTTTATTCTCTAGCCTTATCCGATCCTGAACAGAATTGTTTTTTGCATTTTATCTAAAGCAGGGCCAGAAAAAAGCAAGGATAATCAAGTCATAGCATCGGAGTGAGTGAAGATTTTCGTTCGCTTGTTCTACTGCTAGATGTCTTTTTGTTTTAGTACAAAACTTGTGTTGTACTGCCATTAATCAATTAGTAGACGAAGAACAACTACATTTATAATATGTTTATCCTATTGCGAACGATTTACTAAGTCGCTCAAAGGTTTGACCGATAATGTACAGTAGTGATGAAACTAAAAGGCACATGGAATAAAACAATCATGCACTGTGAAGAAAATGTAAATGCTCTGGACCTTACAGAACAATATTTCTAGAGACAGTCGCACTCGTTTTTCGAGAAATTTACTGACCATTCCGGAAAACAGCAGATGTGACACAATGAGCATTTGTGCTTATAAAAGTAGGTGTTCTTCAGAAATTATTTTTTCTAGCTATGTGGTTTACATTTAACTGGTCTGGTTGAAAGTGCCTTTCTGGGCAGTTCTTCCAATATGACGATACTCTTTCAAATGAAGTTAAGAGTCGAGTAGTTTCTTCTTTGCTCAGAGCCATCTCTCGGAAGTCAAATAATACAACAGCAGAGTGTAGTGGACATCTCGCAATAACTTCTCGCAAAAAAAGTGCTATTGCACTGAAAATGGGACCGTCATCGCTTCTCTTGGGCGATCTGCTCAGTGTCGGAGAGAAATGGAGTTCGTTGATGTCGCTTTGAGTTGAACGATGATTTATGGGATGAGATGTGACAAAAGATACCAGACGATGTATGTCTGTATGCACGCGTGTATGTATATGCTCGCATGTGAGCATATATGTGTACGTATGTACTTGTATGTGTGTGTGTGTGCATGTATGAATGTGTGTATGTGTGTATATATAGTTACGTATTTGTGTGTTTGCGTATGTGTCGTTCTGTGTGAGTGTGGAAACGTGCGCGTTTGTGTATGTGTATGCATATATATATATATATATATATATATATATGCATGTGCAGAGATGTATGTATGCATGCTTGTATGTGTGCAGGCATTATGCGAATGTATGTTCATGTGCATGACGTGTGTTGTGTGCGTCATATTATATATATATATATATATATTATATATATATAATGAGTGTGCTCACAATGGTTTTTCGGGATCCGACAACGTTTTACTTATTGCAGACATACGAATGACATGATGATTGGCGTTAATACAATTAATCACCGATCATTGCCAATGGCGCGCATTTTTTTCCTCTTTTAGATAATCTTCAGAAAAACTTTAGGAAATGATCATGTTTGGTCAGTCGGCATCAATACTGATCCCATTTTTCACCAATAGCAGCGATATATTGAGCCATCTCTTGCGAATAACTTTGACTTGTCTCTAAAGTCCAAATCAACCAACTACGAAAATCCATTTGGTTCGAATTCTAGAAAGAATGTGAGCAAGTTCTAATATTGAGGATCTTCTGTGTCTATTCAGCAAAAAGATGTACCCTGACAACACATTTTAAACCTTTATGAGGTCTATTATGGCACTTATAGTGCTAAAAGTGCGTTCCGGCCTTTTGACCTCATCATTAGGTAGTGTCTTTGGTTCAATCAGTCCCTTCTAGCAAGAAATCGTATATATCATATGCAAAAATATCGTATATATCATTCGACTGTGTTGGAATATGCTAAATAATAGTGTATATTTTTATTGGCCGAATAATAAAATACATCGTTTTCCAGCAATACACTCCTTGACAATTTGATTTTCAGCAAAAATAGGTCGTCTTACTTCATACTCGTATTTTTCATAGATGTGAGTGGGCAATAAGTTTTATAGTCACAAAAGTGGATCATCATTAATGTTGAGTCATAAAATGCATAGACTAAGTGCAAAAGTTTTGAACGGTTTGATTTCTCGAAAAAAGAAAGTAGTCGAATGACCTTTTATCATAACTCTGTACGTTTTCTACTCTCGGATACATAAAATCGTATTAACATACAATATTTCATCCCAAACGTACAGTTATGAAAAATCAAAAATATTTAGATATCTGTTCGGAAATCATGTCCTTCACAAACTTGCCTTTGTTGAACAACTAGTGGTATGTTATCGTTTTTGCAGCTCGGCTTAGCACTGCTTGTCGATCTTCCTGTCGTGTACTTTCAAAAATTTATGGCTTATAAGGTCATATTTTTTTCAAAAGTTTTGGTCCAAGAGAAAGTTGCACACTTCGGATCTATCTTTGAGCTCTCATCTACTATAAGATTGAAATAATTCATTCTAGACTTTTTCCACTAATTCATCTATGGATAGCCAATGATGGTAAAAAACATTCAAAGATTATTCAATCGTGCAAAATTTTGAATATAATAATAAAATTTAGAGAAAGCAAACGTCTGCTAACAAATTAAATCTTGTCTTGCATTGTTTCAATCAAGACAGCATAATTAAAGATTACAAAGACTCTCGATTTCACAATTTTTTCACATCGATATCATAAGATAACGCAAGATAGTGCCTCTTGCTCAATCTTTCGCCATTTACATGTAGAACATACTCCGACCACATGAGCAGAAGGCGATTCCTATGGGAGAATAGGTTATCAAGGATAAAAAATTAAATTAAGCTCTCGGCGATGATCAAAACTTGCACCATGTGTTTTCCCTCATTCTATCTTCGTTTGAAGTAATTAATTGCATATCTGGCCCTTACAATGGCTCGCCATGGCTTACCGATGTGTTAGGTTAATGTTACTTATCCTCTCAGACAAGCCTGCTACCAGTTTATCAACCTCGGAGGGATGGAAGGTTCGGTGAGCCATGAGCGAATGGACCAAACATAGACGACGTATGAGACGCAAGGCACCTCTAATCACCGCGCCACATGTGCTCGCTTAACAAAATCGTCAAGAAGTCCTTTGTTTGACAAGCGGAATCATTGACTGCAGTCCTTGCCGCTGAGACGGATACTTTGCAAGATCAAACCAAGTTGAGCACTTTTTTCTGCTTCACAGTTCGCGGTTTTTCTGACGACTCGTCTATGACAATGAATTATGTGTTTGGTAGTGTAAGGTGTTTGTGCCTATGATCGTCCCCATCGTCGTCGCCATAACCATCATCATCGTCGTCGTCGTCCGATGTCCGAGTACAAGAGTACGGTCACGCCCATTCGACGATGGCATACACCGCCACCGGATTTCGGCGCTGTATATAAAGTAGTAGTAGGCGGAATCGGAAACGCAACAACCTTCAGTAGACTAAGAAATGACGTTACAAATCTCAACTATAGTTCTTCTATTAAATATCGTTCATCTATCTACTGCATGGAATCCGACTGACGCATTACGAGCTCGGTACGTTATCTTTGAGAGTGCATCAAGCACAAATTTTCCTTCTAATTGCTCTTTCCATATCTTTCTTTCTTGTATTGTTATTCATTTTTTTTCCATACAAATCGTTTACGCAATTGAAGTTAAGATGCTGGAGTTCCGGTAACGGTCAAAAGGCACGTTGGTGGGCGGACGGCGAAGTTATCGTTAGAGGTGTGACCATCCTTGAAACATCTCTCTTTTGGATGCGTTCTGACATACGGATCTTAGAGTTTGCACGAATTCCTAGAGTTTTTGAAAAAGATTGCGAATAATTTGGGGCAGTAGATGAAGTATCTATCCAGTCCTGGATAATCAGTGGTGATTATAGGGAAATACTGGTATCAGTGCGAAAAAGGTCAGCTGGAACCCCGAGGATGTGTAAGTGAAACTAACCAAAAGCTGCATATCGGAGAAACCACCACGAACGGTGACTACGTATCTATGTGTGAATTAGGTTAGTCTGAGAATTTCAGTGCTCCATAATTTCACTGAGTGGATATTATAAAATTAATGGAAACAAAAGTAGAGACAATTTTTGATTTTGACTTTCATTGAACCTCACTGTCTATGAATAATGCTCGCATTTGTTGACGAGTCATCCCACGCTACACGAGTATTTCTCCTGTCTCCAGAGCAATAATAATGGCGATCTTTCTTGCTAATCATTTGTCAACTGATAAGTGAGCTATTTCGAAATATTTGGTGCCGATTATTTATAGAAAATCGGATCTCAAGCACTCTTTATTCAAAAAAGTGGTGAAGAAAAAAGCTTTCGCAGATAGGTTCTCGGTTATGTAAGCAATCATGTGTCTTGTCCTCACTTCAAAACTTGCCTAAGCAGTTTCTCTACTCGTTTCGGTTTCCTACAACCGTCTTCTGCGAGAATGTTTTACTTATGTCATGGATTGTGCCTTAGGACGTGTCTTCTTCCCTAATTGGAATATCGAGTGATTGCTGAGCCTTGTTTTATCGAGATTTTTAATGTACTCGGCTGGATACAAAGCAACCATAATTCTTTTCCCACTGCTTGATCTGCACCGTTTTTCTGAAGCTCAAGAAAAGAACCGGATACACTCTAATGTTCTTGTATACTGCTCATCTGCAGTTTACTTATATCATTTTTGTCAATATTTCATTCCTCTCCTTTCAGTGTGCAGTTTACACAACCTACTGCAGTGTTGTACATAATCATGGATTGAATGACTGTTATTTATTATTAGTAGGCGGTGAAATTGAGACCAATGCATAAGATAAGTTGACGGAAGCCTTGGACTTATAGCAGGTGTTCCTGATGGCTTATTATTTACCACTGTAGAGAATGTGATGAAGTGAAGAGCAAAGGATAAATTTGAGTCAACGCGCAGCATAGAACCAGAGTCTAAAGCAGTGTCATACGGGCACTGCGCTACATGCACTCTGCAATGCAAGTGATTCTCCTAAAGAAATCGTTTTGAAAAGAACCCTCTTAACAGATACTGGATACTGATCTTATCCCTAAGAAATGACGAATTATTTTAATCATTACTGATCCTGGAAAAAAGATTTTGTAATTCATTTAGGAAAAGACGGATATCTACAGTTCCGCTACGTCGCCTGCACAGGCACCGCAGACCGTAACTATCGAGTCGGAGAACAATGGGTGGACAAAGAGGTACTATTTACTTATGAAAATAATAGATGGGTTGGAGCATATAAAATCGATAGTAATAAGGATATGGAGCAAATAAGTTTTGTTCCATATATGCTTACGCTCACTCAGTTAATTTTAACTCTGTGTTAGATTGGATCATTGTCCTCTCTATTTCATTCCTATTGTTTCTTTTCCAACATATCTTTTGCGACGACATCTCCTTGAACGCTAGAAAAATTTTGGATCAAAATGTAACAAACGGCGTAGATGCAATGGAAGCTATCGCCGCATCACGACGTCTTGTCATCACCGCGGCAAGTGCCATTGGATAATTTTTTGGGAAGAGATATTGTATATGTGATAGTCACATCGTTCAAACTTAGCACATACGCCTGTCACCTATGCTGACAAAAGCTGACGAATTACCTACATGAAACGTTTCATTGCAAACCGAGATACAGAAACTTGTTTTTGCTTCTTGATAAACTGCCAACGGTTGGTTCCAATCTAATCATTTCAAAAAAATCAGAAGAAAAGCAGTTTGACTGATTAGTAGGTTGAATTACTTTTTTTCCGAACCTGAATAAATTCATGAACATTACTGACCCTCAACTGTGGAAAAGATGAGCAGCAGTAGTGTTGATCAAGGAAATACTTTGCTTCAATTTGGGAGCTTTTTATCCGTAATAAAATCGTTAAAGAGACTTATTAGTGCAGATGAGTATGATTTTATATGTACAATAAATAAAAAATTCTTAATTGACTTTTGTTGACCATGTCGTCACTGTGATTAATGGTGTCGATGCAAACGAAATCGTTTAGCAATACTCATACTTCATGGTGAATTTTCGAAATAGTCGAAGATGCGAAAGTTTTGGCAGTTGAGTACGGACTGCTATATCATTCTGCTACTTTAACATTTGCGCTTCCTCGAATATATCTTCCCGAAAGGTAAGTAGAAAGCCCGTTTGGGCACTTACCTGGATACTTAGACGATCCGTTTTCACGAAAGCCAGCACATTTTCCCGTCTCTTCTTCCCGCAATTGTCGTCCACGGTGGTGTTTTGATTCGAGCACTGAGGCTGGCGCCAGTTTCACATCGTGTTCTGTAAAATATCGGCAGCTGCGAGCAAAGCTAATTAGTTTCTTTTGCGAGCACGCCCGCCCAACGCGTAGGTCGACCTCAGGTACGTGTGTAATCTCATGGAGTCCACTCTAAAGTTCGCTTCGCCTATCTGCCCTAAATTTCTTACTATATGACTGGCCCATCGGTGTTTCATTATCGATGCATGTTATTCTGGGTCGCATAGATGTGACAGATTTCGGAGAGCTCTGCGCAACCCGACTAGATGTTGTGAGTGCCGCTGATTTTCAGAAGACATTATTCAAGCGCTTTGTAAGTCGTTCGCAGTTAACTTGGTGCAGTCGATGTATCAGCCCACGTCTGCTTTATAGCAGAGCGCTGAGAAGGTGCTGGTTCAAAAAGGTTGGAGCTAAATTTTGAGCCCTTTATTTGGCTGGTGATTTAGTTGAAAGGCGCAAATGCGGCCCACGCTGCTTCACTTACTCTCTCAAGTTTCCCATTCATGCTTTTCTTCATACTCAGTAAACAACCGAGGTACACGTACGAGAAGGTCTCCGTAATCGGAACTCCATCCAGTTTGATATATTCGTGATTCTACCATTAATTTTTCGCTAACTGAGTCTTCATGCAATTTATGCTTAGACCGATCCTCTTTCCCTGTTGAGTTCCTTGAGAATCGTCTTTGCTTCACTAGTGCTTTTCAAGAATATGACGATGTCATCCACAGAGCGAAAATTTTACAGTAACTTTCCCTCGATGCGTATGCCCGTCTCGTCCTAATCGAACGACATCATTATTCACTGAAGTCGGCAGTGAACAGCTTTGGCGATATCGCATCGCCTTGCCGAACCCCTTTTCCAATGGAGTATGACAAGAGGTAGATAAAAGAGGTGTATCATGCTCAACTGGTTATGTCTCATCCAGAAATCTATGATGTGCAGAAACATAATCCTCGTGAAACGTTTGCAAAGCATGCCCAACATGCAAATCAGTCATCAGTTACAAAGATCCCTTCGTCCACCCTCTTATGGAGGATAACTGTACGTGGCGTTCTCCACTGGTGTGGAACTTTCTCCTTTTGAAGTTAAGATGTCATATGTGCAGCGAGAATCACATGCAAATTATGGCCTCCGGCTCGCGGAAAGTCGGCAGTGACGTTATCGGGCCCTGGAACTACGCCTTTTTTCAATCTCTCTATCGCGATTCCAACTTCAAAAAGTAGAGTCATGGGTGGTTTTTCTCCCGTGGAAATTATGTGGACCGAGAAGGGGATTGTGGAACGGGAATGTTTAGTGCAAATTTTCTCCGTTATCGATTCCAAATGATGGCGGCGATTTTTGGACATTGCTATACCAAATTGTATGATGGACCGCATTCAATCAGACTCGGGTAAAAGGCCTACAAACCCTGACAGGATAATACTGCAGTGGTAATAAGGTGTCACTTCCAACGTAGAGGCTCGTTACCTTTTCAAAATGGCCTACTGACTATTCATGATACAACCAATCTCGCACAAGAGGTGGATAAGCTATCCAAAGAAATATCTCTCCGGGACAGCAATGAACTTCGTTTTCCTGACATCCAAAAAAAGCTTCGATGATGAATCGTTGAATACGGGGAGTGCGGAAGAGTGCTAGTATCTTAGTGCCGTTCTAAATTGCCTAAATCAGGAACACTAATGACACGTAACGTACGCACACTAACGTCTGAATTTTTCATACAACATTCGGTGACGTAAGCTAAGAGGATCAACACTCAAGGCATTACCCTTTGAACCGTCTAAAATACCCCTGAAGAACTTTTTTCGGGGATGTTAGGCTCGAACATGTAATGCTAACGGTGTAGGCGGCTTTAACATCTTTGTTGATATAGGCGTGCCTATAAATATCTTTTACTTCGAACATTTAAGGACTCGCTTAATACGTTCACGGCTGGTAACATGCACCAGTCCCAGTCTATAGCCACACACCTAAAAGGTGATGAAGATGAGGCTATGATTTCCACGGATCTGAGAAGTTATACCCAGAAGATTATAGATTCAACGAAATCTTCAATCTTCAAAGCAACGAAGAGCCTATTCCAGATGAACATGTGATGAATCTTGTATTACGTTACCCACGTCCAAGTGGAATGAGTAATACGAGACGCTTAGTTGCTTTCTCGTGATGATCGAGGCTGTGGTAAAGTGACATCACGATCTATGTTGAAGAAGACGGGGATTTGGAAAAACTGCAAGAGCAACGACGATGTATGAGTAAAACAAAATGAAGAACAAGCACCTACAGTAATATATTCCACTTTGCATTTCTATGTGCTTGAATTAGACCTGGAAAATCTGAATGGCACGTGGGAAAAAAATAGAACATCACTTTTTTTTGTTTGGCGCGTATCACAGTTTTTTTGCTTGCTAGTACCTGTCTCTTGCATTCAATTCGTCTTCTCGCTTGCTTGAACAATTCATCTTCTTCACAAACTTACACTAGTCGTGCACGTCTCCTTGCAGTCTCGAGGATAGCGAGGTCGAGACGTTCTGTAGGGCGTTCACTCAATAGACTGTCGAAAAGTGTTGGGGCCGTGAAATCATTTTCACTTCGAGCCAAGCATGGCGTCGTTAATTACCGGCCACGGCCCCTAAAATATAACCTAGTATTGCGATAAAGCATCGAGCGAATCATTCTGATAGTATCCCCTCTAATGTCGTTGAATAATAGAAAATTTTCATTTGATAATCATGGGAACGATTGGGAATATTGCTATTCGTTTTTTCAAAATCAAGTGATGTGTTAACGAGGAGCGGTGGAGAAATTTAGTATGCATCATGGCCTCACGGGATGCGAACCGAAGAGAGAGACCACTGAGCTTTGTGACCATACCTTGATGACTCTAGAATAAGATTATAATGTCTTTTAAGACCTTAATAGGGATAAATTCACTGAGTGATTTGCAAAAATGAAAGGGATAAAACCCATTGTTTGTTCACATTCTTCGTGTTACTTAATTTGTGATTCTTGACATCAATTCAAAAATTCAATAATCAAAGTAGACGGTGTCCATGTGATAGGTTGAAAAGAAAACTATTCTCGTATTTTCAAAATGCATAGAAAAAATTTATTCGTACACCAATTAAGTTAAAACAAAAGACAAATTAATAGTCGAACAGGTTTACCTCCACGCATATTTTGTCGGTCTCTGGAGAATCTGCCAAATCGTCATTGGATCGCAATCAAACTCGTCAGCCAACATCCAGCAACTCATCGCTGAGTCTTCTTCAATTCGATTGACTATTGCTTAGAAGACGACTTCTTGTGGACGTCCTCTCTTGGATTATCGTTTAATCAGTCTCCTTCTTCACGGAATGTCTTGAGCCAGCGTTGAGCTGTACGAAGATCACAAATTTCGTCACCATACGTCTTGCAGATTTGTCGGGTGGCCTCAGAAGCGTTGACAGCTAATTTATGGTGGAGGTGGAGTAGTAGACTTTTTTCCTTAAACAGTTCCATTCTGAGGGCTGTGTAAACAACTGATACACCTTTCGACGCGCAAGGAAACGAGCTCTAGTGAGTTTCGATTCTCATAGGATCATGTGTAAAAATAATTTAACAGGAAATACAACACAACTCTTTCTACAACCTTAGAAGAACGCAACATGTTATTCCGTGTGCGTTCACCTTTTACATAGAAATCTACGTACCAATTTACATAACATCCCTGGCTAAAAGCCACGAGTTGATACAGTCTTAGCTTCATGCTACTGCAGTGAACTAGAAAAGATATTGGTAATCGGCCAGCTAACCGACACAAACGATATGCTGATTACTAGCCGCTATAGTCAACACGTAAAGTACTCTACATTAAAGCAAATTATTTTCATTGGCCGTTTTATTCTAGAATATGTACTACTATGAATGTCTAAAAGACGGACCGTATCTGAAGATCAAACTAAAGGGTTGCATATCACACGATAAACAACGGAAAATCGCAATCGGACAGCAGGACGACTATGGAGAATACACGTGAGTATTCAGATAGGTACCATTTATTGGGAGGATGGCGGACTCAGTTGGTGCATTAATAGAAGATAGAACTTACGACTATGTGCACATCATAGGGAATATTTGACCACTGCACCACAAGCATCTCAGTCCAGATATATCCGAAAATATCTGAAGTAACGCTATATTGCTTCTAATGCTCAAAAGTTTCACCTACAAAATTTCATGGGAGAACTTTGGATTATATAACACTATCATATGTATCACTGCTCATATCAACGCTCATGGCTCACCAAGCCATTCATCCCTCCAGGGTGGGTAAATTTGTACCAGACTGGTCTCAGACTTGTCTGGGAGGATAAGCAGCACTGACTCGGTTCAGCGTGAAGCCACCGCGAGTCATTGCAAAAGCCAGATGTGCATTCATTCACCTCAAACGAAGTTAGAAATTGGAGACGAATGCATGGCGCATCCCTCAGGGATTGATCAACGCCGAGAGCTTTATCCTTTTTTATGTATCATTAATTATGAATATAAACTATATGAAACTAAGCATTTCCAACGGAAGCCGTCACACTTTTGGTATAGTGTGCAACATTCACTAAATTGATTTCTTATCTTTAATCCATAACTGTGATAAGGTATAAAGGATAGAGCGATCCGCGTTGACCATCCTCTAAAGGATGAGACATGCATTCAGCTTTACAAAACACCGTTAGATGTGATTGAATGCCGATCTGGCTTATATAATGATCCGTGGTGATCTGCCAGTATAGAGAGTCAGTGTTACTATCTGCCCACACTAGTTTCGAAGTTGGAAGAAGAAAGGGCTGGGCGAGCCTAGAGGGCTATACCGAAACGTCCGTCCATACGTGTTTAAGATCATCTCTAACCACTGCGCAACACGTTCTATTGAGATATGAAGAGAACAAATATTAATTGTGAATGTTTAAAAATTTTCTAAGAGAATGTTTTAGGTACGAGTGTCGTCAAAACTATAACGGAACCGTTCAAATGTGCAGCGTCGGCTGTATTCATAACGGAAAACGTTATAAAACTGGAGATCAATGGCCAGTAAGCTCTAAACCAACACTCTCAAAACTGAAGTGACCGTTATTTAAAAAAAAAATTAGTTGATTTTCTGTGGTAATTACAACGACTTATGTGTAATGAATTTGAAACTGAGAGCTCCTGGTGAGTATTTAGGATGGAGAGTTCATATTCTACTGCGGAATGAATAATGGTCGGAGTAAAAAAATGTGCGTAGGCTGTCAGTACCGCCAGAAGAGGCTATACAACGGTGATCGCTATCATAAAGATGGTTCTGTATTTCAGTGCGAGGTAAGAATAAGTAGAAAAAAAGCATCAAAAGTTCAGATGGCAAGTGAAGTTGACGGTACATCTTATTAAGTGACTCAATTAAAAGAATATCAGCCACAAGTAAACTCAATGAAGGTTACGTAGCTCGGCAAAAAACCCACCAAAGAAACTTGGTCGTTAGTTTTCTGTTGTGATTGCTTTCCAAAATAGACAACACGAAACGTTAATACATCTGAATGAGATAAACTTCACTTTGCATTGAGTTTTTCAAAAGTGTTTAGTTGTAGGACTCTACCCATACCCTTATTACAGATTCGTCAGAATTCCTATGAACATAAGCCCGTGGCATGCCTTTCCAAAGAACTCGATGGATCTACAGTTGAGAGAGTTATTGGTTGTCGATGGTATCTCCCTATTCTGATATTCATTAAATTCCTCAAAGACTTCTGGAATCTTCATAATCTTCACATGAAAGATTTACATTTTTAGAATAATAAGAAGTATAAGACTCGCTCATTTCTGCATTCCGATCAAACTGCTCTTAACTAGTCCGCTTTTCTCTGATTAGGAGGGGACAAATGGAAAACCGACCTTGCGCTAGAGAAGAATTTCTCATATGAGCATTAGTGGCCATTCGAAAGCTGAGAATTGAGGCTACAGCCCCACGCCGCCCATTTTTCAAAGCACTCTTTTTAACGGCGTAGCATCCAGAAAACAAATTATCTACTTATAATTTTACTATTATTATTTTATATCTACTGTGCGCATTCATTTCTGTACGCGTAAGATTCGCTGGAAGAGCGAAGTGCATATAGATGTGTGTAGAATTTTTTGTGGTATCAAAACAGTATGTTTTCATTTGAAGTTTCTGTCGATGCGGTGGAAAAATTCTTAATTTAATAACAATATTTAAAACTCGATCAATCGCCCCACCAATGCCCCGCCCTCACCGCCCCGTGATTTAGCCGTTAAACAAGGTCTTCGAATGTAAATTTGATCGATTTTCCCTGCTAAATGGTATTTATAGTAAATAAGCACAACGTTGAAATCACTGGAAATCACGATATCGAACGATTACTAATAGTAAAGAAAGAGCTCTGTACGGCGAAGTTTAAAGCGCAAATTTTTCTTACTCGTACAGCGCGATCAAAAGCGCTTTTCCAAAATCTAAGCACATTTTTGAGTTTCTTGAAACCTGCGCTATTGAATGAGTGCTAGCACCTTAGGGAAGAAGTTTTGGCAACGCAAAACAAGCGGGATAAGAAAGGAAACACTGTGTTTGTGGAACTTAATTTGATTTTAAATTTCATAGCGCTACAAAAAGTTGCTTCGAAAAACCAGCAACGTGGGGATGTAGCATGAAATCTCAGCTTTCGAATGCTCACTAACACTCCTATGAAAAGTCTCTCTCCAGTAAATGGTCGGTTTTTCATTTGTACCTTCTCAATCAGAAAGAACAACTTATCCTACTGAGTGCCTTATGAGATGAGTGGAAACTGATTGAACAGAGTGATATTTAACAACAGCTAGAATTATCTTTAGGTATCTACAGGATTCAGTATCCAAAATAGAGCAGACATGTGAATTGAACGGAGATAAGACGTACGTTCGAACGGTTGGATGCATATACAGGCATAAAGTATTCTTAGTTTCTACGATTTCCCTTAAAATCTCAAATTCTGAACATATGTTGAATATCTACTTCAGGGATATGATACAATTTTCTTGCCACCTGGGCGATACACCATATGGAATCTGCCTCAGCGCCAAAAGGCATCTATCGGATTAGCATGTCTGGTAGGTCCCTAGTGAAAAGAAAAGAACAAAAGGAATAAAGAAAGTAAATGAACACATAAAGAAGCTGCCCGATGGCGCATCGCTCTTATTTGCACACAGAAAGAGGTTATTAGTTTATTGCTCTAATGTAAAGGATCAAAAGATAAAGCATTTCTCGTTGACCAATCTCTTCAAAGTGCCATGAATCCACTTCTATTCGTTGCCCAGAGGCGACTAAATTTTTTTCAGCCTGTATAGCACTTACGGAAGCTGATGTCCCAGATCAGTATTCTTATTTCCGAGATTTTTTTCAAACCACTTAACCAATACTGGAAGAATAATGGGCCTGGCTAGTTAGAAAACTATATTGCACCAAGGACCAAATGTGTATTGTAGAGCACACCCCTAACCTCTGCAGTTCAAAAAGAAGAAATGTATAGTGGTTGGAGACACTAAAAAGTGATTTATTCTAAAAATGAAAACAAAACTAGAGATTTTGACGAGATTTTACATGTTCGGAATAGGTACGGAACATTGGTCATAAATACCCGACAATGCACGCATGAATATTTTGGTTATGTGCCTTTGTCACAAATCCTTTTATCTCTCTGCAGTCGATTAATTGCTACCAAACTGTCTAGTAAAATAGTGGCACTGATGCTATGCATCGGTAAGTCACTGCTATCCATTGCGAAAGCCACATTTGCATCAATTCTCTCTAAAGATATTTACTGAAGCCGAATGCATGATGCAGCCTTGAAGGATAGATCAACGCCGAGAACTTTACCATCATCCATTATCCTTTCATCTAAATATCCACTTCATATTTCGTCTTTTACACTATCTGAACGAACACTTATCGGTGAAACATCTCTGAGCTCATGTTATCTATGC
The DNA here is from genome assembly GCA_019055375.1 of Parelaphostrongylus tenuis. Lineage (NCBI taxonomy): Eukaryota > Metazoa > Nematoda > Chromadorea > Rhabditida > Metastrongylidae > Parelaphostrongylus > Parelaphostrongylus tenuis. The sequence goes on from JAHQIW010002013.1 coordinate 97,520, forward strand.
CTTATTTGCGAGAATTTAACTGTGAGACTTTAAGTTGATTAGCGGATATTTGTATTGCGACGCAAAATAAGTACAATGATCCTTTATATTACTGAAATGATAAAGTATCATGTTTTCACCATCTCGATAACGTCCGATACTTAATCGTGAGCCCTCTATGGATTACAGATAACTCTAATTTCAGGAAACTCCAGATGGAGCAAAACTCGATGTTTTCGACGTCTCTGAAATGTCGCAATACACTACAGGACTCAAATACGAGCAACCTCGAGGAAGATAACTTTATAGGAAAGAGCGACTGACTTAGTAATCCTTTTTGTTAATGTGGGTATATTTGGGCCGGAAGTAGGCGGCCAGATTGATAGCTTATATCAGTGTTTACTATTTGAGAAATAGAGAATGCGATAACTAGGCGTTTGACTATGAAAACTGCCTGTCTTAAAAATGTGATGATTCCAACTGCCTCTTAGTTGATCAACTCAAAAGATCAGTTTACATAACGGGAAGCATAGAAAACCCCTCATTCGTTTAGTCCACGGTATTACATTAATAAGTGAAAAGCTGTTCATCGTTTTAATTTCCTCGCTCTCAGTTAGTCATTCTCACATCTCCTCTTTATCGTTTTCGTTTGTTTATTTCCCTCGCTGATATAGTTGGTTGTAATTACTCATTGATTAGTTCATATTATTTTACCTCATTGCAATACCAATAAATAATTATGTGATTGTTTTTTTTCTCGAATGTGAACAGACTGAGATTTTCTAAGATCACTCTGTGAGAGATCGAATGCGCCGTTTATTGAACCCCAGTCGTCGCCTCGCAATAATGATCGGATGCATACTTAGAGTATGCAATGATTTGCAGTGTCCAGCCATGTGTCAAGTGTTTTCGCTCCCCCAGGCAAGCCTGCTACCAATGCCCCAATCCCGGAGATATGAAAATTAATCACCTCGTGACACTGGATCCAACCAACGACTGCGTATGTATCGTAAGGAATCTCTACCCATCATAATCGTCATGCAATCCCTCAGTGAGATTTAGCAACTCGAAAAGTGTCTTCAAGTTACGGTAAGCGTAGATGGGATAACAGTGACATACATTCAATACCCAGGTAGTCTTTTCCATACGACATACTCTTGCGCAACATTATTGTCAGGGCTAGATTCTCCTCTTCAGGAACCATTCGTTTAAAAAAGGAACATTTTAATGTGTTGAAGTAGAAAAGCGTCAAGCCTGTTCAAGTCATATGCCATCATATATTAGAGCACGCGGCACTCGGCATAGTGACAGCTTATTCATTTAAACTTTTCTGAATGATCAATCAAAACAACGGATTCCTCTATACAGCGTGTGACTTAGCCCTTTTACTTTTATTGGCTTTTCTGTATCTGGGTGAATTTCGTCATCCTTCTCAATTGGAAAATCACACGATTGAAAGCGCAAAAACATACCTTGCTGAACGAAAAGGGTGTGATTTCTTCAAACAGATTGGATCACTACAGATGTCCTTGTGAAGTATACCGATGCCCTGTCTTTCAGAATTGAATTATTGTGGTGCTATCTCAAATAACTACCTACTACACAATTCAACACAAAAATACTATTAACCATTTCATCGACTGTTTTTTAACCTCTCTATAAACATTTAATATAGTCTGTAAGAATGTTTGAAGCCCTACTGAGGTTGTTCCGTCAGAGCCATACACGTGTTGCGGAGGTATCTGGGGTGATGAAGAGGGCGATACCTCCGCAACACGTGTATGGCTCTGACGTAAGACCTCAGTGGCTTTAAATATCTTACAGATTACACAGAATACTTTTCATACAGAGCAGTGAGTGAGAACATTGTTGACAGTACTTTTGGAAATCTTAGATTTTAAATCTACATTATTTTTTTTTTACTCCTTCGATGCCAGAACAGAAATGCAAGAGTAAAGAAAGATTTATCTCATGTACATCTTTTGAATCAATGGCGCAGATTTCGTGATCCAGCAAGAAGCTTTATTTAGCTAATTCAAGCAATGATCGCATGTGTTCATGATATTAGGAAAATCCTAATCGGCATGAAAATTTTTCACCTAGGAAACAACGTCAACATTCCGCTTTTCGCCCGAAAAGTTGAAGTTTTTTCCCTTAAATCAAGAAGTGAGAGGTTGTCAATGGAAGAAGGATGGATGACGACGGAGAAGTAGACTAAATTAGGTTGGCCGTTTTCTTTAAATTATTTAGCACATGCACCTTATATGAGTTATTCTCCCGAATAACTGCTGTTTTTCTTTCTCTTCCATATGCATTCCTATCGCATATCGTCAAATAATTAATTTTCTAATTGTAGATAATTGAAAAGGTTAGGCGATGAGGCATAGCGACGGTTAGCGAGTTGGGCCGGCGGGTGGACAGTTTTTTTTCAGATGGCATTTCGAACGGTTTCCAGCCAAAAGGAGGACGAAAAACTCTCGAGCGACTGTTAAAGGGCACGTCTCCGATGGCACTTTTTTGCCTCAAAATGCTTCGTAGTGATCGCCAGCATCCGACCTCAATGCTTGCCTTTCGCTTCATCTTCTCCGTCCACCTCTAAACGATATTCATAAACTAAAATGATGCTAAGCCTCATCAGTAAGTAGCCTAAATAAGTCTCTACTGCAATACCCCTCCATTTCTTGAGCACTATGTTTGGTTTATTCGCATCGACATACCCGCTCATTCAATGACTAAGTAATAACTTAGCGTAACCCCCAATTGAGGTTGCACTTGATTCTGCTGTATCCGACATTGCACCCACGTAACGCACCAGGTCGTCAGCTCTTCACAAAATAGCCTTCATCCTCAAAACTCGTAGTTGCATTTCATGTGTTACGCATGTAATCTCATAAGACTGCCCCTCGTACTTCATGTGTCGTCATTTGGAGGCTCGATCCTCATCATACTCCTAACCCTTAATTATGCTCTATCCCTCCGCGCTTACTTAAAATTATCTCTAGCATTCGACCTGTCAATTGCCTAATATTCTATCCTCAATTAAGGGTCTATTTCTCAGATCTCATGTAGTGTCATTGCTAATATTTGAGTTATTGATCACATACTACTCAACTGATTTGTAAACACATTCATCAAAATCGATATGTTATGATATTGTATATAAACGTTCAATCACCCAACTTTTGGGCTGTTTGACCTACGGCAACAAGGAGGAGCTTAAGTCCCGCGTGGCAACATTTACAAGGCGAGCAAACTGCGAACCAATACACACTGCAGTATTCTCAACCAGCTCATAAATATCCACTTTTGACCGTGTTGTTTGAGGACAGCCATTGGAATTACAGCTCCCAGCGCGGTTCACGTTATATAACAAGAATTTCTTCAGAGTTTTGGAAGCATTTTTACGTTGTTCTCTTTCCATACAATCCAGTGCTCGCCTTTCATATCTCACCATATTTTTGGCATGTATGATATATGAATTCCTATTCACGAACAAAAAATGCTTTATCCTATGCAGTTGCTCTTGGCATTCATTAACTTTGACAAAATATTATAAAAAAAATATTATATCCTCCAGCTTCGATTCTATGCATTATCAGAAAATTATGAAGTGAATGAAATTCAAAAACAACGAATAGCTTACAAAAATGATCTTGAACATTGTTTGCGATGCCACTGCGTCGGCAACTCTCAACAATTTTCCGATTATCTGTCCACTTCGGTAGTTGAGACCTCTGTGGAATTATAGAACAGACTTCAATCTTTCGCTCAATGGATTATATCTTTTTTATATACACTTATAGTGTACTATGAACATAAATCATCAAGGTGACTTCTGTCAGTGGACATGTTCACGAATCCTATGTACTCTACGTTCTTCTTCTCCTTGAATATACGCAAGGAAATCAACTGTGCGTTGTTCAGTTCCCACTTCTCCAAATGACTTCAATGTCTCCACGTGCATGTTGCTGTACAGGTGCTTCAGGATATTAGAGAGCTAATCACCCGCTTCAAGTCTGCAATGGATATCCTCCTCCGCAACTGCCATTGTGAGCAGTTCCTCTTCTGTTTGGTTCATTTCACTGCGTGGTTTTAGTTAAATTCGTTACAGTGATCGTATAGAAGAAGAGTCGGATTTTCGATACACGGAGAGATTCCAGGTAAAAAGCCATAATCGTATTTTGGGAGGAGTGGTAAGTGAATTTTCTCGTTTGTTCATTGCTTTGGCATTTCCAAGTTGAATGACCTGTATAGGCATGCACATCTGTTCTTGCACAACAGTCAAAGGCTAGCACCTCAACAGTGTATTGTATTAGCTGTTCTAAGAGATTGACAAATTGCTTCAAATTCACAAAATATGGTCGTTCCATACCTACTAGGTGACACAGTAGTCTATAATATATTGTAGAGAATGTAAATTCTATGATGCAATTGTATAATACGTAGGATTCTTGAGAATGAAGAGTTATTGATATTGCCTGCAGAACCTTTTTCGAAAGTGCACTGTGAATATTCTCGTGATAAATTGTTATGAATGTATGCAAAAAGGCCAACTCCTTGCAGATTATTGGAAAATTGTCATTCGTAGAATCTGTAAAAAGAGTTATACCTAATGAACAGTCTGGCACCCACCGTTGATAGATAGGGGGGCGTCGCGCCGTCGCGTTCACGGCACTCGGTAGTCGGGGCATATGCGTCACTGTGCGGAATTGTCGCTGTGTCTGCGCTCCCATTCAGCAAGCGCCTTCATTCCACGCCGCCGTTTCAGCAGGTTACTGAGACCGTTGGAATACTGAGTGTGGCAACAAAGCCAGAGGAGAGTGCTGTCACTACCACTATCACTATCACCCTCACTTTCACTACCACTGTCACTATCGCTATCAGTATCACTATCACCATCACCAATACTACCACTGCCACCATCACTATCACTAATACTACCATTATCACTACCACTATCATTTTCACTATCATTATCACTATCATCGTTTTCACTAATCACCATCACTATCATCCATACCACTATCATCACTGTCACTATCACTATCACCATTGCCATCATCATCACTATCACTTTCACTATCGTTATCACTATAATTATCATTATCACTTTCACTATCATTATCACTATTACTATCATTAATATCATCACAATGATTATCGAATGATAGTATGATTCATTTTACCAGCTGCAAGTTCGACTATTGGTCAATGCAATGTCTATGCATTGAATGGGATGCACTGTGCAAGTGCCCTTGTCAGATCTCACAAACAAAAGCTCAAAAGAGTGGCAGTTTTTTCACTTTTGTAATCATTAGCTTCATCGAAAGCATAATCATTGTCACTATCATAACCATTTTCATTATGTTATCATTTAACGATGTAGTCTTACCGTTGAAATATAGGAAATGCAGATGAAATATGGAAGATATAGATGTTCTCTTTGCTGAGAATATCTCTGTAAAAAGTTTTGCAGTGAAATTTCATTATTTCATCATGAAAATGCTCTGTTGGAAATCTAGATTCGTCTCCCCGCACCCATCATGCTGTCTGGAGTCTGCATGTCCTCAGCGTGTTAAATATATCAAATAATGATTTGGTCTGTCTGCACATAAAGACATTGAAACTTTACTTGGTAGTGTGCTGGTAAGCCACCCAAATTGAGATTGGTGCAGTGACTACCACTTGAAAAGATGATGGAAATGTTCTGATAGTTTCATAGCGCACGGCTACTCCACTAGTCTGAAGACGGGATTATCCGAGGCTGCCCAAAGTCATAGCAAGAGAGGTCTTTCGGATTTTATCTACCAGATGGTTGATTATTGCTCATGAATCAAGAAGACATTCAAGTCACGCATATATGTTTGCTGAACGCGTGAATTTACAGAGTACGCGAAAAATTAAGTTCATCGAGTTTAACGAAGAATTGTGTCTTAGCCTCATAAGACATCACAACGGTCCACAGCAGACAATTAACAGCGTTTTCGGAAGAGCCTCACCCTGTCCACCAAAATGTATACGTTTTGTTGCAGGCCATAGAAAGTTGGCGCAGGATGGAAATGTTTCGAGTGCTTGGGCACATGCCACAAAAAAACATGTACTATGCGCGGGCAATGTAAGTAACACGCTTTCTTAAAATGTTTCAATGCAGCTTATAAGAAATGTAGTCCGTGAAGTGCTTTAGATTTTCGATTTCGTGATTATTCACGAAGTGCTGGTTTTATTTAAGACGTTCAAACTGTCGACTCTAGAGAACTACAAATTTTCTTGTAAGAATAGTGAACTGTTCACTGCTGAGTAGATATCTTACGCAAAGGTATACAACATTAGCAGGAAGTTAGATTCTTACACAAAGGTACTTTAAACAATAGTGAATGAGCCTTCTTCCCAATTCTTACTCCAGCTACATACTAAAAAATATCCCGTATAAGTTCCTTCTTTGAGTTATGCATTGTAAAATAAGTGTTTTCGAATTACATTTTCTCCAGATGTGCGACGAAAATTGAAATAAGAATTGTGCAACAAGAGTTATGTTCTTTCCGAAAAGGATTCAGATTTCTCATTGGAAAACGTAGACTTTTCAAACCATGGGCGCTCTTTTTATCTAAAAAGCATTTCTGTAGAAATTTTCTCGGTGATACTTCTTCTTTTGTATAATAACGTGCTATAAAAACTTAAATTTTATGGTATTAAATAGTAATGAATTCGCTGCAAAGTTGAAAGAACGGGCTTAGTACTACAAAGGTGAAACCTAATATTACTTTCGTTGCTACAGTGTACTCAGGTCATTCCAGAAGTCAAGCCAAGTGTTATGAATGTCATTTATCGAGCTTTCGAATTAGTACGAGAAGTCTATAGAAAACATGTGGCGGGCGAAAAGTCAAGAAAACGTGTGTAGTATGGAACATACTCTGTTCTCAAAGGAATAACATGAAATAAATTTACAAGCAGCATCTCTATGATATCACTACAAAAGCGCACATCCCATGCAATAACTCGATTCGAACCATCGCAGCGTGAAAGAAGGTGATGGCAACAGAATACTATTTACAATGATGAGTTTTTTTTCCTGTAAATTGATAAGGAAAAATAGGATATAATTTCGCTGTTATTCTTCAATCTCATCGACTACTCGCTGTAAAGGTTCAATACAGTCTGTGAGAATATCTGAAGCATTTTTGATGTTGGTACGCCACTGACTTACATGTTTCAGCGGTATCGCTCGCCCATAAGCTATCGACTGAGAAGAATGGTGATGGCCACATTATCACATATCACCAAAGCACGTCTCCCATCATTGCTATAAAATAGGGTTCAGACTGGGGCATGTGGCACTGGTGAATTGGGCGATACCGCCGAAACGCACGTATGCGACTGACGTACTGAGCGCGAAAAACATTAACCATTTTCACAGGCTATCGTTCTTAATTGACCTATCTTTGACTCCTAAGCATTGATAACTACTTTTTGATCACGATTTAATAATTTCTACACTTTCACTGTATGTCATGACTCAGCACAATGTAACACGTAACAGTACATCAATGTAAGCACCCAGTTGTTCATAAATTAGCACAACCCAGAGATCACCAATTCGGCAGTCAGTTGCTTGATGACTTTTCTCTTATGGACAACATCTCTCTCAACTTCTCATTCCGCTCACATTCCTGAAACAACTACTTCACGTTGTTCTAATACTAAAATAACTTTATAGAGTTATGCAAATTTTGTGTTAAATATCTCTGTTTCTTGGGTATTTATGGAACATTTATGGGTATTTATATTGTTATAGAACATTGTTATGCATTTCAATCATAGTGTTGCTTCAAAATTGGAATTTGAATATAGCGTAGCAAAATCTTCTCGAATTGCCAAAAACAATAAGACCGAAATTTTGTGAACACATAATGCTTGGATGTTTCAAAAGCCTGACAGATATATCTTCGTGTGAAGGAAAGTCGAAGTCATACATCAGCAGTTCACAACAAACTGTGCGAAAACAGCAAGAGAAGCTAAGCTTCAAAACATAATGCGAGAGTTTGCAAAGAAATTAGCATTAGTCAAGCAGTTATTGACTGCCATTGTGAACATACTAGAAAGTATATAAAGTGCCATACACGAGAAATGAAAGAATCAAGAAATTGCCAAGAGACGACAAGAGGTAGACGAAAGCTGTTGGCATCTAGATGGATGTTTAACGCACAGAAGGAAGACCGTCGACGCGATGGTCAGAATTCTTCAAGAAACTAATAAAAGAAAAAGATGTAAAACGAGTCTCTAAAGCAAGCGAATTTCACCTGGCTACTCTTGCAAGTGACCGGGGCTAATGGCAAGTTCACCGCGACGTCCGTTCTAGTGACTCAACGATCAACGGAACGACAGGTGATATGCACTTGATGATATTTTAGAACTCACAAGAGGCAGGCATATATAATATATATATATATATTATATATATATATATATATATCAATTGAAGCAGACGGCCTTCGAGAAGATTGCTAATATGCGTTTGTGGGTCCAAGTAAAGCTTCGATAAAAATCTATATAACTTTATTCCCTCCGTAAACGGAACGAATGAGTGTCTTACATTCATTTTCGTAACCGCTTCTAACTGATCGAGCTCAAGGGAGCTGAGGGGATTGCTGATTTGGGAATATCAATTAAGGAACTATGACGCAAGCCTAATAAGCTTAACACATTCCTTAATTATGTGAATAAAGCAGGAATGACTACGCTGTGTGGTAAAGGTCGACACATTATCGTTAACTTTTAATCCAGGAACGTTTGAGATGTGTGTATTTTGGGGAATGCACTAAAACATTCTCACCAGTTTCAGCTGATCAACAACAACGTTGAATAGTCGACTTCTCTCTTTTAACTGATTGTATTCCGTAACGTAGCGATTTTTCTCATCAGTGAGAGCAGCTGTACGATCCGTTACCTACAATTCAGAAAAAAACGTCAATAATATAATGAGTTCCTCAAAAGATATTAACAAACGCACTTTCTTCTGAACAGCTTCGACGGAATGAAACATACTGCTGAGATTATCAATGAAGGAATCGCGAAAAGATGCTTTTGTTGCCCTAGTACAAAGAGTATTTCAATTTGCTCTTCTAGCAGAAGAAAATCGAAACAATCACAAGGCTTTAATAACTCACAATGGTAAAACATCTTCAATCTTCGATAACAGCTCTATGTCCTTCTTAATATAATTCCGCACGTCCACAAGCGTGTTGTAAAGTGTCACATACTGCCGAGCATTGCGGTGCTTACTTTCAACTGTAATTATGCAAATTAACTTCTACATTTCCAAAGGTAAGTAGGTTCAGTCCTGATTGTTTTAACAGCTCAGTTTACCGAGTTAGCTTATGGATACTCGTTTTCAAAACCATTATTTTAAAAATATTTCACTATTGGAAATCGCTCGCAATACTAAACTGACTTATTCTACCCTCTGTTTGCAAGCTGTCTGACAGGAGCACGACTTTTCCCTAGACTACTCACTTCGGTTGATTTACTAAAGAGTTCTAGTGATACACTAATCTGAGAAAATCGTTTTATTGAGTCGTTGCATAGGTTTTGGAACTAGAGCAATAAACACCAAAAATATTAATTCAAAATCAAGCTGTCATGGGAACAAATTTGCTTGCTGCTCATGTACGAATAAAGCGGAGAGGAAAATGCCAATAAAGCGGTGCGCAAGATTAATGGAGCTTCCTACGGACGGCCCGAGCGCGACTGATCCTCCAGACTGATCTCTCTAGCTTTCATCTTCGCAAACCACTTCCTAGCCGTCCTTTCTGCAACCGCATCATCGCCGCAAGCCCCATCAATCTTGAGCGCTCTTTCAACATCATTTTTCCCTACACGAATTTCATGCATTGGTAGCAAGCTAAAATTCTCAAGGCAGCTCCATCTTAGAGCAAGTATAGGCAAGTTTTTAACCAAGATAATCTTGAGAAAATGCTCAGTTAAACGATATAAAAATCATACATTTCAATTATTTGCGTTTAACTGATTTGGTGTTTATTGCTCTAGTGACAAAATTAATGGAACGACCTAGTAAATTTGCAACAGAAGAAAAGGGAAAAAGGTGACGAAGTGGAAGACAGGCAGCAGTTTGAGAAAAACTGCCCACTTTGGTTGAATAATTCGATGAACCGTTGCTGATATTGAGCGAGCTCCTGCTGCGATGGAATACTGTCAATCTCAAACATTAGAGCGGCGACACGCTGGGTTGACTGAAAAATGTGAACGTAAAATGACTCGTCAAATAAGAATGCCGTGTTATAGAAAAAAAAAGATCTATCACATAGTGGTCCTCTCATTATGACTTAAGGATTATAGTGATTTCGGCATGAAAAAAAATTCATCGTTTGGATATACAAACAGCAGCATTCGTCTTGAGTAAGTTATCCAGTGTACACAACGTTCATCATCTACGAAATGTCTGTACATGGCAAAACCGTTCACTAAAATTTTAGCAAAATGCTGCCAGGGTGCTACCAAATCAACAACACGTACATTTGCTGGAATAAGTGGATTGGTGTAGTGTTTGTTACCCTCTGATTACATTAAAAGCATGATTAAATTTTCTGGCATTGGTTTGTTCTTGGACAGAGATGATGATAAACTTTCAATAGTTGTGTGGATCAGCACATCCAAGCCCCCTTACCTTCCTCCCTAAAAATTATTAAAATATGAAGTGTTTCATTTCACAACGTGAAAAAAAGTTCGATTTCTTCAGCGGTGAATCAAGAATCGATGTGGTTCACAAGAAACCCACTCATAAGCAATTCTGTCTTTTCAGCACAATATTACGGAGATTGTTTCACTGCACATACGAGACTTTCCTGCTGGATGTCGAATAAACCAAGTTTCCTTCAGTGAGAATGCTTCAATTCAGATTTAGACTTGCTGAGCTAACTAGAAATGTTTGGTTTGTCCACCAAACTATTCTCGAATGCAACACTGTTTCAAATAACTATCACAGTATGAAATTCCGAATTGCGACCATTGAGGAAGCACGGAAGTTAGCGTTTCAACTATTGTCTTGTCTCTTAGTTTACTAAAAAAAAAGCATATGTTTTTGATTGGGTTACACTGCAATTATGAACGAGTTTATTCCGAGTGGAACTTCATTACTTGATAAGCATACAGTCCCAACAAAATACTTTTATCTGCGACTAACAATTCTTCATGACAACCTTTTCCCAAAGAGTTCGAAATGGTATTTTTATAGAAGAAAAACAACTGTTTCTTCAACTCAAAAATCTGTTATGATACGCGTAATCTAATATGAAAAAAAGTACCTCGGCTAGTCTCAATCGCTCAGCTGATAGTTGTTCTTCAATTTCTTTAGGATTACCAGTATTCTGAAAAAGACTTTATGGAAGACAGCTGGAATATTAGGATAGTTGTTTTGGAGATAAAGCTATTATTGTTCTGAAGTTTTCTTTCTATATTACAAAAATTAGCTCGATATTGAACAGCTAGCTCGTTACGAGGTGTAGAGAACCAATAGATACTTTCCCCCTATCAGCATTCATTTCCAACCCTTCGTAAGAAACGCATTTTCTGCTCTTCTTAGACACTTCAGTAGTCCTTCGAAAATTAAGTCTCCAGATTTGAAGGATATTCTAATCTTCAAATGACCTTTTATAAGCTATACAGTAAGATAACATTTTGAGTTAAGCTTTTCCTTGAAATATTCAGCACTTACTCGATAGCACATATGTGGACGATAACAGTGTTTTAGGTTCCCCAGAAAAACTTTTTATTGCGCTGTAAGATTGAAATTAAGATTGCATTTCACATGCGGCGTGCACACCTTACATCGGTATGTGGATGGATTTCTCAACATTACATTGGCATCAACCCATCGCCTTACAATAATCAGTCAATAGCTTACATCTCGAGAACTTAAACGGTTTACTCTATTTCTTAAATGACTTCTAAATTCCGCCGTAACAATAAAAAACTGTTTCAATTTTAAACATTTTTCGTTTGACGAAGATTTTTTCTCCCAAAATTCATTGACCTCTCTATAACTGAAATCTTGGTGACTTTAATAACGTAAATGGTTTGAAAAAAACCTTTTATTTCCTTGCAACACTGTGACTGATATTGCATATCACACACGGCAATATGTGAACGACACTGTGCGGTAGATGCGAAGCAACCCTCCACCTTAGCCGAGAAGTAATGCGCAGCGATTGCGAAACCTAGTATTCTTTTGGCTGTTACAACGCATTTAGAATTCCTTTTTAAAACCGCAAGCAAAGCATCGAAATTGTTGAGATTCGAAGCTTTTCCTCAAAAAAACTCAGTAATTATTCAATAGCACAAATTTCGACAATAACAAGGTTTTTAGTCCTCCAAAAAAAAACTTTCTATTGCGCTGCAACACCAGAGTTAAAGATTGCATTTCACATGCGGAACGCGAACCCTAAATCTCGGAATTTCAATTAAGTGCTTGCTTTAAATCTCTCAGAGCAATGAAAACTTAATTGTGTTGCACATATGAGCACTTTTCGCTGAACACGGTTTTCCTTTCGGACTTCAATAACCATTAGATAGCATAAATCTCTACGATTTCAATGACATGCTTGGTTTCGGAAACCATTATTTGACCCCTACAGGATATTTCAGACTACTTTCGTTTTTGTATGCAACGTTTAAATTATGAAACCACAACAAAACGAAAAATTCAGGACTAAAACGCCTGTTTACATAGCCTTTTAGCTGATCCGTCATGACGTGCAAGTAGAACACTCTTACATTTTTTGTTAAGTATCATGCATTCGACATTCATTGATACCTTCAATTTCGAGGGTGAGTTCATCTACGGCTTGGGTATCCCAATTTCTCTTCGATTGTACTGGATGCTTATTAAGAGCGATTTTCGTTGGAATATCGAGTCAGTTATGCTGTTGTTCCCAGATTTTAGCCACTGATTCGTACAGGCCTATTCGCACAAATAGGAGTAATCTGCTATTTCAAAGCAAGGATCCTTCCAGATCAACAACGACCCTTTCGACTGGTCAACAAGACGATCAAAGACTATCGAACAGATCGAAATGTAAACAAAACGAAACAACACTCGATACTCGCAACTTATTAGAGATTGCTTCTATGTTGTAATTATGTAGAATATTCGTGTAATATTTTTTATTCGATCTAAGAGGATCAATTATTTAAACCAAGAACAAAAGCGCAAATAACATTTGAAAAGCTACCAAAAGATGCACCCATGTAGAATTTGTATAGAAATTTCGTGCAACACTTCTCACTATATCTGATGGCATAACATGTACTGGCCCCAGTTTACAAGAAATTATCACACAAAATCTATTATTCAGCCTATTACGATTTTGGCTACAGAAAAGTAATATTCAAAAAGAAACTGACAGAGTTCACTGAGGCTTCCTCAAATGATTGAATCTCATTATAGAGGGACATTAGTTGGGCTTTCGATGATGATTTGAAATTTCGCTCATTCTCTCTCACATGTTCGTACTCATTCAAAAGAGCACGAGCTTCTTCAATCTCCCTGAAAATAAAGTTCAGATAGGAATTTCTGCATAGAAAACTGACTGAGAGAGGCAATTCACCAAAATATAATCGAAAATCCGCAACACAACAAACGAAATGAGAAGAACACCACATTCCTGCACCTAAGAAGTGGAAGAAACCTACTCAGGTGTGAAACGAGAAAGGATTGCTTCCATCTGAGACTTCCTTTCAAGCTGAGTTTCGTGTTCAGCAAGCACTTTAGCGTGCTCTTCTTTCTTCAACTTTAACTGTCTGTCGAGCTCATTCATCATGTTAATCATCTAAAAACAAAACTAATATTTTAAACAGAACCAATTCATGGACTACTTTACATTTACTTACGTGATATAAGCTAAGCGACATAAGGGCACTGATGAAGGGTGAATATTTGTCACGAACATACCAAGAACCACGAATAAACATTTCGTAACAAAGCTCCTTCGCCCATCTGCTCGTCCAAAGCAGAAGATACATTTCGCGTTCCACTATTGTCCATTACTTCATAGTGGTGCTTCATCCATTACGACCATGACAAAAAACGCACTTGAGAACATTTATCATCAAGCCGCGACATTTTTTACGTGACTTGTTTTCTGTCTCGACCTCTTTATAACCTCTACCTCCTAACCTAACTTGTTTACCACCTTTCAGACACCACACTATGTAGTACCGTAGAATACAGTAGTTGTTTTAAAGCTCAAATCTGATTACCACTTATTCTATTCACCATTACTCCTGATTATATGTAGCTTCCACTTCAGTCAACATCAGTGGAAGGGTGTAACAATAACGACTTGGATTGTGTGTTTCCAAAACGCTTCTTTCAAATCGTCTCCCTCCATCAGCACTACCAGCTATTCATAAGGAAAACGAAACCTTTGAGCAGCAGTTAAAAGAGCACGCTCAAATGCTCGAAGACCTCTGTAGACGATAACGCAGAGAAACGAATCGAATGCAATGGCTCGTGTAAAAACAGGAAACACATTGACGAAAACGAACTGCCTGCATGCCTTGTCCATCCATTAGATACTACAAACACCCCCGTACAATTTTCCTCACTTAACTGACGATCTTACTGTGATCAAGGTCAGAAGGCAAGGTTCATATAATTTGAAAGATAAAAAGGATAAAGATCTCTGTGTTAATCTATCTCTCAAAGATGCACCACTCGTTTGACTCCACTAAGCGTCGTTTGAAGAACTGAGCACATATCTCGCCTTTAACTCACGGTGGCCTATCGTTGTATCGAATCAGTACTCCTTCCCATACTACTCTAATATCAAAATCAAGGTTGCCACCTTCCCATACTACTCTAATATGAAATCAATCAAGGTTGCTACCTTCCCATACTACTCTAATACCAAATCAACGATCTTGGAGAGATGAGAGACTTAGTTGGTCATAGGATCAAATCAACAACCAAATAACCACGAGTGTATTGTTGGAGAGCACCTTTAGCACTGTTGGCACACACGCCTCTTACGAAATTAATGACCAACAAATAATGGTACTTATACGTTAGACAGCGATAAATGATTATACGACTTCATCCGCTGGACAAAAATTCTGCATAAGACAGTTAGTAATCATGAGAAAGCTTAAATCTCTAGCGAGAGCTATAGCAGGTTGGTTTTTCAAAACTTTTTAACGATGTGAAATAAAAAAAAACCATGTATTACAATACCACGCGTTTTTTTTTTTGTTCTTAACTCGCTTATACTTTGCTGGACAAAACTCTTTCCATAGACTTTTAGTATTCCTTCGATAGCACAAGTCTCGAAGGACTTCAAAATATGGTTGTTTTTGTGAAAGCCCTTCTGATAGCGTTGTAGGAAAAAAGAACATTTGTATTTCACACCTCGCGCAGAACCTCATGGTTCAAAAAATGGCTCAAAGCTCAATGGCTTAACGCTACCGCACCCTGAAATATGGATAAATTAAGAGCTCAAATATACATAATCCTACCTCTTGTTCTTCAATGTCACTTGTAGATTCCAAATTGTCAGCGGCAGATACATCGTCCTTAAATAGCTCCGTATACATGAAAATTTTACAACCATATACATAATCCAGAATTTTATGTCTTCTGAATAGTTTTTGCCTGTTCACTACGTAGCTGGTCGAAGTTCCCCATCAGAAGCAGTTCAACTATGGTAATATTACTTCCAATAATCTAGGTATAACACCCGAAAACTACCCATCGTAACACGGGTACATAGTTGATGGTTACGGGGCTTCCCTAATAAGCTGCGAAAAGTTCGACTCATCTTCCATCGCGCTTCTAAAACATGTTCACTTACGCTAAGGTCAAGTTGGACATTCCTTTTACGAGAATCGCACTAAAAGATGTCTAGCCGCATCATAACAAGCTTCTTCGGATTGCAATCCATAAAGAGTGGCGAACACTTGTCGTGACCACACGCAACGCGCTGTTAAAGCTTTTCCATGAATTCAGCAAAAAGTTCTTCTGAGTTGGTAAGGTGTCAATTAACCAGGATATGAGATATGACTTGTAAAATTCTTCACAAAGACAGGAAAGTCAAAAACTATTCAAGAAAATCTCAAGTAGAATTCAACGGAAAACAATAAGTTAAAGAGTTCTGGGAACGAGATTTTGGGAAAAATGGATGAGCATTTTTGAATAACGAATAAACCATCGATACAGAAGGCCTTCTAGTCATCGGTTTCATAGTAGTCATCGGTTTATTTTTTAATTATCGGTTTTTTTATAACTCACACAAGTGTGTTCACTCTTTGCATCGATAGATGAAAAAATCCTTTTCGCCGCTTTTGTTGAGAGTTTAGAATGTTGTTTTTTATCCAATCCTTCGAGACAGTCGGATTGAATGGTCGACGGTTGAGTGCATTCCTTAGTAGAATCATCGGGCCTAGGGTCGACACTCGTTCTAAAGTTCGTTGATATGACACTTGACCATAACATATACGACGCATCCCTATTCTCAAGAATATTATCATACCAATAGAGCACAAAAGCGACCCAAGTCGTGAACAGAATTAAACCTTTGAAATGTACTAGTTACACATTGTGGAACACCGTCGTGTGATGTAGCACGAGAATGCTTCAGTGTTCGCAATACAATTCTCGAGGGAAAAAGGAAGCTCTCCCGATGCTTTAGAAGATTGAAACTACGTTCTATTTTAAAATTACTTGAATTTTAACGGACTCCACTGAAACTGATATGATACGCTGAAAGTTGGGAATAATTCTCTAACCGCTTCGGTACTCCGTCGATTTTTCGCTTGATACGCGGCACGGTCATAAGGCTGGGGGACGCCTCGAATGACCATGTAGATTTCTGAAGACATCAAATTTTCAATGCTACTAAGGGGAGCTTTGATTACTAAAAGATAAAATATGAATGAAGAGACTTTAGTAAGGCTAATGGTAGTGGAAACAAGGTTCACGCTTCCTAATAAAGCATTAGGTGATCAGCTGTTATTCAAAAATGATACTGTACACTGCGCAGAAATCTATATTCTGCGATGTGCTTGCACACTGTTAACCCTCTTTCGAAAGCATCGGGCAAACTTTTGTGAGTTGTTCTAAATTGCATGCCACTAATAATGTTAATGCATTGTAAAATATTGTACAGCTGCTAATCATAAACGTTGTAAGAATAATCAAGTAAATAGAAACTACAAGATAATCGAATAAGTATTGGGATTGTCTCAGGACGTGCATGCAATCGGTGTAGACAAAATTTACTCCCGGTACCGAACAACCGAATATCAGAAAGAAGTTAATGTTTCCCGAGACAGTTATTTTCATACCTTCCAGAAAATTCGGCTAATGTACATTGAGCATCATCCTGTATTGAATCAAAGTGTAAGTTTTTCCCACGTTTGAATTGCCTACGTGGTATTATCCTCACATGGACATCATCGTAAATCTCACAGAGAGGAGGGATTGAAGGTGGCTAAAACTAACTATATTTAACCACAACCAAAAGTCTCTCTTTTCAAATGACGACCCGCCTTGCACAATGACTTATGGTGACTTGACAATGTCACGCCACCACCCTCTCGATAATGAAGAAGAATTCTACTATACTATATAATAACCAACCATATGAGTTTTCTTGTCGTACTGGTAATTAATATAAGATTTCAGATAATCTGCACGAACAATTTTGAAATCCATCGCCATTTTTACCAGCCACTATAACGAAAAGATAATGAGAACACTGTAAAGTTTTGAATATTCGAAGGATTTGGTGGTGGTTTCGTGGAAAAAATTCTTTTCACTTGAGATGTAGATGCCAATTGATTAATAAGCTTGGTAGCTCATAAGTTTTGGTAGTACAGAATGAGCACTAAATCTATTAACCAGAATTAGGCTTGCTTATCAACACTACTCAAAGTATGTGCCATTAGCCTGCGCACATTTCTGTTATCTCTCAGGCAACAAATCAATACCGTGTTGTGTAGAATTTTCTAAGATTTCATTTGGCACCAAATTCGTTCATACTTGCCGCTTCATGGCCGCTCAACGAAGCCTTTATCGCAATTTCCTGCTTTACGAGTACAAATTGAGACGCTATGCACAGAAGCCTTTCGAGAACATCAACCGTGTATAGCTCAAGGATTTCAAAACACTTAACAATCATTTTCAAGTCATCCATGTGGTCTGTTAGAGGGCAACTTATAAAGCCCGACACAAGTGTTTTAACCTAGACAGTCTCTTCAGTAGGGCGTGTTCCCTTCGTCTTTAGCCATTTCTCTCGGGGCTCAAGGATCTTTGTCCAGGCTAACAGCTGCAATCAGGTCCTGCACGTCGATATCGCCAAAATCTTATCCTGCTTCAAGATAACGCAAGGCTGCATGACGCCAAATTGACAAAGAGGCAGGCAGTTGACTTAACTGAGCTAAGAGTTGCTAGTCAACCGCAGTATAGTCAACAATTCAAAACAAAAAATCAACAATTTCTCGATCGAGTTATGATGTGTGAAGATACCACAAAAGACGTTTTGTGCATTGAATGGACCGAAATGAAGCTCGTAAACTTTTGCTGAAAAACCAATTTCCATTGCTGAATTACGATCACTGCTCACTGACCCGCAGAGCTATAAATTCACCATTCTGATGGATAATGACAGCAAAGCGCTGGCACGAGACTGAGAAAATGGTCGAAAACTTTATGTATGCAGCATCCAGTAATGGACAATGAGAACATCTAATCGTCTGTCAAGATTACGAGTTTTCAGCATTAACCCTACAGAAGTTGAAGAAATGCGCCTATAGAACTCTGGCTCCTTCACCATATTCATCGTCTCATCAACCGTATACTACTTTTCAACCATTTTTGCAACAGCCGGGGAGAAAGGTCCAACAATTTGTTACTGAAAATGTCTCCAAAAAAATAGATGTCTCTTGAAATCCAGAACTTCAAATTCACAGAACAAGCTCCTGAATTCCGGGAATTTGAATTTACAAAACTGATTTTATAGCTTTCTGGTATGCTGACTGTAACTATTCTTAATTCGACTATTGAAATTATGGTTAGCTAATCTATAGCATTTCAATTTTATCGCTTAAATAGCAATTGTAAACTAGTCAAACTGATGGGACCCTGTACATCCGAATTCTTATGAAAATTACGGAACTTATTATGAGCAAGGTCCTACTAACTCAGGCGCTGGCTTGGCTTGAGCACGGGTATTTCAAAATTTAGAAAGATCGACTATACCGGCATTCAACAACATTCATACGGAAGGCAAAAATTCTCAAACAGCAACTGAATTCACACGCGAAAAGATCATAGACCTTCATGGATGACATTTCGAGGAAACGAAATCTATACAAAAAGTGCTGGAACCCATGAAAACTGTGGAGCCTACTTAAATTTTCTGAAAACGAAACCCTATCAAAAACACGATAGATCTGCTACAATACTGCACCAGAAAGAAAACACTATCCTCGTCTAAGCGTTATATTGTCGATGACTCTACCAACACATATAATAACATGTGGAAATAATTTGAATGAGCATATTTTCTTATAAAAATAGCAGTAAAATCATGCGAATGTACCTGAATGACTGGATAAATATGGATGAAATCTAGACCTTGAATTTGATGTGGTTCTATCGAGTGCGGGCATTCCAGAGTTCCCAAAACATGAACGATTTTCTCTGTTAAAGCTCTAAAGTAGGAAATAAAAAAAAAACTTTTTCACAATATCTCTACGAAAAATAAGGACAGATGTTGTAGAATCATACATTTTTTGACCAATATCCAAGTTTTCGAAGAAGAGAAGATCAGCATCAACTTCGCGATTGCAATGAGATAAACACCATACCATGCCACCAACAATCTTAAACTCATTTACTGTTTTGAATGGGCTAATGATGTTGACAGATTTTCAACAACATCTAATGTTCTAGCAGAAGAAAAGAAATATACTCAATGATATAAAGTGATGTGCAAGACTTTCCCGTTAAGCGGGACTCGAACCCGCATCTCACTTTACGCTGGAGCGCGTGCTCTGGCCCGTTGCACTAATGACGTCCATTTTGCCACTACTCTTTCTACGAAAAAGAAGTAAGCACATCCGGAGCAGCGGTCCACAGAAGTGCACCAAACGAAAACGTTAGCCACGATAAAGACTTGTAACAACCTCGAAAAAGCTTACCAACAAACAAAAACACTGACTATTTATACCAAGATAAGATTGATAGGTCGGTATCAAACATAATCATATGATGGACATCAACCGTATGCGAAGTCCACTGACACCAAGAGATACGAGTTGGAGCCATGTTACAGAAACAAGGAAACAGATCGGATCCCCCATCGGAATACTGGATAACGGAACGAAAAATGAAGCACAGTTTTTGATCTGACCCAATATCAAGATTCTGTGATCCTCAGCACCATTTTCATTCAATCCTTCCCTTACATGGCTACCGAGGAGCGGGAGATCAAGCTCGTGGCGCTCATCACTAACCACTGGGCAACAGGCCTCTTCCTCCCCTCCCCACCCAACCTCTAGACAGTGGAGCAGATCATAAAGGAAATATTAGGACAAATCATAGGGATAAAAACGCTTGATGCGTTCGGATGCAGATTACATAAGCAGATAGTTTCGTGGCAAGCAACTCTTGGGTTGTCCCATATCTCCTTTCGCCTTGCGACACTTTTCTTGATTCAACTGTTATTTATTCAGAGAAATCAATTGGTCCACCCCTCCCATTCCCAACACTCTCCTCGGTCAACAATGACTGCTATACAGAACGGTAAAGCCAGGCAATCCTGGTGATTGCAAGACGTGCTCAACCAGTATTTTACGCCGTTCAACAGGAAGACGAAGAATAAATTCAATATTAGAAGTACTGGGATCTGTGAGCTGAAAAAATACAAAAGAGAAGAAAAGAAAACAATTGAACAACAATAGTCACCATCATGATCAATGATGTGCAACCATATGCTGGGCAAAGACTGAATGCCTTCAGCAGACCGAATGAGCCTGGTAATCAAAGAAGTCGGCAGGGCCACTTTTGCGCTGGCTGTAGTCCCTGAATTTGTTTTCCCGAAGATGCTGCTTCAGGGCGCCGAAGAGGTGATAATGTGATGGACTAATATCAGAACTATACAGTAGACGTGGCACCATGGCTCAGCTTAGTTTCACAGAAATGTGGTGAGTCGATTTTGAGTTTGGACTCGAGAGTTGTGGTGGAGAAGGACGAGAAGGACGACACTAAGCCGTTCCAAACGCCTTTCTTGGACTGCTACGATCAACTTTCGAAGTTGATTTCCGTGGAAATTTTATTTGATTGCTTGCTTGCTGTTGAGCACCTCCTAAATTAGCATGCCCTGCAGAGTTTAGAAAACCAAAAACATGATCTGAGCATAGAATTTGGGCTTTGTCTGATTGATGTTAGTAATCTAGCCTAGCATTCTTGCATTACGTCAGTACACTAGTATGCTTTCTCCTTGCTGAAGCTACTAGAATATTCTTAAGTATACCACAGCCTTTTCGTAATAACCCAATTTGGAGTGGAAAGAAAACTAAATAAAACTTCGTTAAGAAAGAAGTTATGGGACATCCGAGTGGATAGACGTGTTCAAACTGAGTTTGGTCCGCAAAATGAAAATGAACGGAATGTTGAAGCTACGTAAAGAAGCAATCTCATTACCGATAGAAACGAACTAATTCATTAATGGAGATATTACCTTGTCGAAGGTAGCCAAACCCTTGATTCTCGCACGAAAATATCCGGCAGCGATAAGCAAGTCGAGGCAATTCATCAGAGTTTGCTGTTCCTCGTCATTCTTCAAGAACATCACAGTTAACTTGAAATATACTTAAGTGAACTTACTATTTATAGGCGTCAAACTCTACGCACATTTCATTCACGAAACTATAAGAGCTAACTGAGTTTCGAACAACTCTTCAAGGGAGGAGTGGCCAAATGGTTAGTGATACACGCTATCAGGAAGTAAGAAACTGATCTGACCCCCCCCCCCCCCCCCCCCCACCTCTCCCTTCCTTCCCTATTGACCTCTGGTAAGAAATCAACGAACGCCTTTCGGAAAGACATGGATCGGGTCCCCTTCGAGATTGCAGTAGGACAAAATCCTTGAACAGCAGTAGACATAAGAAGCGAGCTGAAACAGATTGAATGGTAAAAGTACTAGGATCCAGCCGATAATTGTGTGAACGGGTTACATAAAACAGAGTAGAAATTTTCATATTTCAATGTTGTGGAGTTCTATGCAAAACATTCGAGCCCAGGCCGGACTCAAACCCGCGTTTCACTCTTACCGGAGACGCTTGCTACTACACCATGGAGGTCACCGCTCCGTCACCACCAATCAATTTTCATCGGTCAATGATCCAATAATTGATGGTTTCCTTACCTGTCCGTCAACAGCCATATTACTGTACAATATGCAGAAAACACAGAAGGTCACAGCCTAGACAAATCTGCAATAGGTTACACAGTTTTTCTGAAATCATCCTAGAATACGTGATAATCACTATTTGAGCCATGCATGTCAGTGGTCTATCATCAGTGGGGACTGGAGCTCTCTCAGAGATTAGCAAAAGACGAGAAAGGGTAACTGCCCGAAAGACGAGATCGCAAGATCGAAACACGTGTATCAGGCTCTATAAGTCAGCCCTCCTTTAACAGACCACTGACATGCGTGGCTCAAAAATAATTGCAAGGCATATTGAAGTTTGAGCTGTGGTCTTAGGAAAACACTCGAAACGAAAGACATGATCTTAAAATGCTCATGCATGACTCGGAAAATGATTATCAGATCCTGAACGATTAGAAATACACTCATGAACAAACTTGCTCAGTCTGCTTTATTAGGTCGCGCCAAAAGTTATAGCATAAGATCAGTTAATGTTGAATTTATTAACCAGAAGTAATTGAAATTGCTTGATTTCACCATCGTTCTATTGAGCATTTTCTTGCGAACATTTTGATATGCAATTCGCCTATACTTGCCTGAAAATAGAGCTGTCTCGCGAACAAATTCGCTTGTTACTTATGAACGAATGCCGCGTAAAGGAAAATGCTAACGAAGAGGTGCTGAAGATTAATGGAGCTCAGGGCAATGATACGGCCGCAGACAGGACGGCTAGGAAGTGGCTCAAGAAGTTCAAGTTTTACTAAAACTCGGAGCCAATAAGCAATACAATTCCTTGGTCTTAAAAAACGACTTCAATAAAACTTATTTTAGAATAATGGGTGGTTTTTCCTTCACACTGAGCTTACGAGAAGTTGGTATCAAACCTCTCTTCGCCCAACGTTGAGACGCGCTCGTCTTCTTCAGAGCCAATGATCCGATTGCCCACCGTCGTCGGTCTTCGCTTCGTGAGAATCGAATCTTCTCCAGTGGGATCTCGCTCAGATGGAGGCCATCGCAAAGGTCGTCTCTACTTCGTTTCAATCGGGTTGCAGTCTTGAGGATCGATTCGTGAGACTACGACGATCAGCAGACGAAGACGAACGACTACGGGCAATCGGCTCGAATCAATAGCGGCTCTGAAGAAGATCAAGACATCGAATTGTTCGAGAAATAAAGGTTTTGATAGCGATTTCATATAAGCTCAATCACATGACTAATAAAATTTCCTGAATTTTTCGGGTACTATAGGTTGATAAAAATCTTCTTAGAGGTATAAATAGAATTACAAACAGATGAATAGATGAAAAACTTCCTCACTACGTCGAGTAGGAGATCAAAGATCAAATCAAGTAAATAAGCACAAAAATTGGCAGTGCTCCTCCGTTCAGAACATTGAGGGCTGACGACTAACTTGTACATTGACCGCAATCACGTACCCACTAGATTTTGCATTGTGGAAGGAATGATATTTGATCTCTAGAAAATGAACTTGAAGGTTTTGCTGTTGGTCTTTGTTTGTCAGCGAGTCATCCACAAATTTTCGTGCTAACTCTTCTAGGGGATTAGTAAAGTGGATGAGAAACTTGCTGAAATAAAATTTGACGGAGGTGCTCCAGAAAAAAAGGGTCTGTGGTTGAGTGGTTAGCGATGCCCGCTGTGGCTCGACGCGAATTGATCCTAGAGCCTTCCAACACTCTCCGGCAATCAATAACGAGCGATCTGCGAAGCACCCAAGCCTGGCTATCCTAGAGATTGCAAGGAGACGTGCTCGACCAGTTCTATATGGCGTTCGCGAAGATCAATCCTCTGAACGACCAACTATGCCGATTGAATGCTAGAAGTACTGGGATTCGCGCAGTGAAGAAAAATGGTGAAGACGGACCAACAAAGTAAAGTGCTTGTTCATTTTACAGGCGCAGTGGTAGTGATGTAGTGCATGACGAAACACGGTGCTGGCTCGACCCCACCCGAATTCACCTAACTATTTATCCCTCTTAGGTCGGACAACTCGCACAATGAAAGTGAAGAAAGGTTAGGTAAATGTGAGCTGTTTAATCTACAAGGAATAACTCTCCATTCGATCACTTTTTTATCGTCCTTGCTCAAACGATAATAATCTGATAAGGACATAACATGTTTTGAGACCTTAAGGTCTGAGTGCTAGACAGAAGAATGTTTCGCCCTATTGGGACTTCTCAGAAGCACAGTTCCTCAGATCAGTCGATCCTTAAGGCTGCACTTCTCTTTGAAGAAATCGACGCTAAGTAAGCAACTCAGATGACGGAATCCCTTGACATTGTAGAGACCACCAATCGAGGTTGTGGCTTCATCGAGCAGTACCTCTCCATTTGACCACTTTTTTAGAAACTTCTCTCGATACAATAATAATCTGATGAGGATATAATATGTTTTGAGCCCTTAAGGTCTAAGTGCAAGACAGGCGAATGTTTCGTCGTACCTGGACTCCTCAGGAGCGCAGTCCCGTTTATAGCTTCAAGGAATCGGCTGAACCGAGTAGGACGAAAGAGGCGCCTGTTTAGCATCAGACCTTGACGGCTTATGCATGTTATATCCTTATCAGATTATTATGATTTCGAGCGAGATCCATAAAAAGCGATAGAACGAAGTGGTACGATCCATGCTTGTTTCGTGCCTTCAAAAGTTGACTTTTTTCAACCTTAGCAAAAGATCAGTATTTCGTTCTATTCATAAATTCAAACAGGATTCATATAAAATCTTTAGTATGGCTGATGATCCGGCACTCTAATCACCTCTTACCTGCAACGTCTAGAATGTAGAATCGGTTGTCCACAGTTTGCTTCACCTTTTGGGGAACATCTGTAAATTTCCAACGCATACTCGATTTTCAAGGCACGAGTTTCCTGGCCATCTAGATCTCGATGGCTTTGCTAACATTTTGTTCACTCCTACTGATAAATGCATGTGAATGCAAGCAATGCAAGGTCAGACAGCGAGTCACACATTTCTGCAAACGGCGGAGGCAGAATGAGGGATCACATGGAAGTGAAGTCGGCTACCGTAACTGTTTCCTACTATTGGCTTTTCTTTAGATGGACGTTATCTCTTCTTTGTAATAAAGTGTACGTCACCGGAATACTGTGGATATTACACTGATGTCATTGCGGCTCTGCAAAAAGGCGCCGAAACATCAGCCACAACGAATATGTATCTCGATGTGAGCTCATGAACAATGCAAACTGATAAGCGTTTGCCGTCATTGCAGATCCCCTAGATAAAGTTTACACTCTCACTGTACACGCATCCGCCTATGTCCATGCGTTTCGTGCCTAGATAATGAACTCAAATTTTTTTTTAAATCGTGGAATTCTCATTTTTCATTCTGAGTCGGACAAGTATTGAATTTACTAGGCTGAAAGTACATTTAGGATGAAGAACTTTTCCTTTGATGAGAAAAAAATAGTTTTCTGTCTTGAAGCAAACACTTCGCTCCACTTCATTCTCCGGCTTTCGATTTTTTGTTTGTTTATTGTCCTTATTCTCGTCTTTCATCTTAGTCTTTCGATTCAACAAACAATGATTATATTGTTGAGAGTAACTCTCAATTAGTTAACATTACAGAATGTGATGAAGTAAATGAAGACACGGGCAACAGAGTGTCATAAGGGTATCGAGAAAGCTAGTAAATGTTTAAGTCCTTTTTCTAATAGTTTTTGCAACTCTTCATTTCTCACAATTTGGATGTATGGCCTCTCCTTCCCACGTAGTAACCTAATGTCTTGTGTAAATAGAGACAGTTATTGTGAAGTCGCTGTTTTCCGATTGTTCGTTGACCACAGCGTTTATTGCATGAGAGAGGTTGTTGCTCTCTCATGTTGTAGATTATGAAATGAATAATCCTATTTTCCTTTGATTGTTTTCAGACTGGGTGTGATGCAGGAAAATGGTTTTAAACGGAAGAGGGCTTTTTGTGAATGACGAAATGAAGAAAAAGCCTCAATTGATGTGCGCCACCTGCGTTGTTCTGTTTTCGCAACATTAGCGAATTAATGTATTGAAAAGAAACCAGCTGTCATTTGACCTCGATACCAGTGTTGGTTTCCGGGATTTTAGGCCAAAACGGGGGCACTATGGCCAAGTGGTTGTGATGCTCGTCGCGACGTGCACGGGACCGACTATCAACATCGAGGACGCAATAACGGATAAGTTTTCTAACTACCTTGGACAGCTTCAACGTTCCCGTTGATCACGTTGGAGGTTTTTCATGAGAACTGCAGAAACTCTATATTCACAATTACCTATTTACAAGATCGGGAAGTTTCATCCATATTCTACTGACCGATTTCACAGCGGATATGCGCAGCAACTTTACAGGAAAACAGATTTGTTCTCAAATTTCTACAACACTCACCATTCTTTGCCTTTTTGTGCAAATCCTAAAGATTGGTCTTTCCGAGCAACGATAGGAGTAGCACCTACTTTCTTCTATTTACACGTTTCTCAAATTATTCAAAAATAACGCGAAAATCAACTCAATCACATTGCACATTTCAATGTAATTAATTGCACTGCTCTGACTATTCTATACACGATTTGCCAGTTTATTGATGCCATAATGCTACAATAAATATCGGTTAATTGAAAACGTTTGTGTCAAATATATCACAATTCATTCAGTTTCCGCCGACAACGGCAGATGCCGAAGCGAAGTGCCGTCCAAACGGACCCAATACCAACATCAGTAGAGCTCGGTTGACCACACTTTGCCATATTTGTCTCGACCAGTTCGCCAAGATGATGTTTGTGGTCTACTCAAAACATTTTCTTTTACAAAAGAGAGCAGTGCGAAAAAGAATACTATTCAGACCGAAAGAGTTCCTCCAATTGTCAAGGCTGTAGGGGGAACCTCCGCTAACGTCACTCCATTTTCCGCCGTACACTTCGCCTGGCGCATCACAGTGCAAATTCTCGTCACCGTGTTGTCGACGATAACGCAGCTTCGCATATTTGGGGCGACTGCAAGGAACTATGAATCTCTCAAATATCTTTTGCCATCAGACTATAAAACTGAGAGAGTTAGGAAAGTTTCGGTAACTGACTTTCTTTAATTCTTTGAAGCCCTGTGAATCATCACCAGATATACTGAACACTGTATATTTCTTAGGAAAAGATAAGAGAAAATTCGTTTAGAAAATAGGAGCAATTTCAAGGCTCTACTTCAGTGCCATTATTATAGTTTTTCTCAATTTATGAGACATATTCTGATAATTCTCTAGCACTACCTTTTTACTCGAAGAATATCAAACACATTAGTCCCCGTTTGATGCGTGTTATACTTCTACCAACAGAAAATCACTCGACAACGACGCTAAAATGCTTTGGGGCAGACGATGCAGTCGCACGGAGGACGCGGCCTGCTTGAGTGATTTTGTGGTAGTTTTCTAATGAAAGTTATACTTTTTTGTCACCAAGTGTGGTTTTAATGCCAGCAAGCGGTAAAATATGATAGGAGAGACCTTAAAGGCTACGAATAGTAGAAACACGTCGATGCATACTCTAAAACCACGCATTTTTGAAGAGAAAGACAGATGTTTGCGAAAGGTTGTATTTGGAGCTACTATTGCACCTTTTTATACTGTCTTATTCATCTTTATCCATGTCCCGATCAAATTTACCTTTTATTTTTCAAGTCAAAACTACCAGATTATCGATAAAGTGAAGCGGACAATTAATGCGCTTTAACGACAATCAATGGTCGAGAGCAATTACTGGCTGCATTTCTCGCCATATCAAGCGCTAAACAAGAAGACCACCTACCCGATGGTCCGATTTCTCCAAGAAAAGCCTAGAAAAAATATACGATGCTCAGCGAATTTCTAGAGCGAGGAGAAAGCATTGAGATATCCTTGCAAATGGAAGCATTGCTGCTGCTTGCTAGAGTCACTCGTTGGTCAACGGGACAAGAGCACAGGCGAAGCACACAAGACATTTCCTGCACCTCAGCCAATCTCCACCTACCCAAATTATTTCAGTCTTATCGCCTACAGGCCTTTATGAACACTCACCAGTGAAAAAACAGAGTTTCTTCTCAGCCGAACTGCTTTCAGTGGGGCTCTCCCTCCATTTTCACTAATGGTAGTGATCCAATTTCATGATTTGTTTTGGTTCTTCTGCTGAACACGTTCGAGCAAATTTCAGAGCTCTTACACTTTCGTCGGGTACTGGTAGAAATAATTCTTTTGACAAAGGGATTGTTAATTCCTACTAGTTATCTATGGTTAGAGCGCATGTGGCGCAGTGGTTAGAGGTGCTCTGCGTCGCACACGAGGTCAATGGTTCGATCTCGCGCTCATGGCTCACCAAGCCATCCATCCCTCCGGGTTCGGTAAATTGGTACCAGACAGGTCTCATACTTGTCTGGGAGGATAAGCAGCACTGACTCGGTTCAGCGGGAGGCCACCGCGAGTCATAGTAAAGGCCTGATGTGCATTCAATCACCTCAAACGAAGTTAAAAATTGAAGTCGAATGCATGGCGCATCCCTCAGGGATTGATCAACGCCGAGAGCTTTATCTTTTTTAATCTTTATCTATGGTTCAGGGGTAGTCGCGTGCGAGTGGGCGCGCGCGGGCTAAACGACGCGTTCAACACTCCCCAGCAATCAACAATGAAGACCCTATGGAGCGCCACAGCCAGGCAATCCTCGAGATTGCAAGGAGACGTGTTCAACCAGTATTCTCCAACATTCAAGAGAAAGACGGAAATTGAAGTAAATGAGAGAAATATTGCAATCGGCAGTGTGAGGAAAAAACTTATAATTCGCGAACAGGAGGAGAAGTCGCGTACTCTTACGTTACGGAATAACTTTGGACGAAAGACGGACCATACGTGAGTAAATTTTATAAGTAAAAGGTCTTGATCATCAAGAAAATATAAGTTCAGATTGCGTATCATTCTTGAAGAGGAATCTACTGTTCACTATTCGATCACTCGTCTTTCACATATTCAGAATTTTGCCTGCGCAAATGGCTGGTTGAGCAGATTGTTGAAGGCGACCCGACCTTTCAGTTCTCCGAACTAGGGAGAAGCCTTCAAAACTTTAACCAATGTCATACTGTGATGTTTCCAACCGCGTCAAAGAGGCGGTGGTAAGGAGGTAATCGAAGAGTGACCGGCAAAGATGTTGCCTGCTCCACTTTCTGGTCACGACGTGATTGTTTAAGGCGGCGTGATGTTCATGTGCAGAAAATCAGTGAGCTGGGAATTGGACATATTCTGTTTGCGAGCTCATTGCAGAACAGGTGAATGCGTGTGGAGAAAGGAGGAATGATCATTGGAAGAGACTGTCTCACTCTTGCAACATAGGCGGCAGGACAACGCAGTAAGAGCTGGTAATATGTTCCTTTGCCAAGGACATAATTTCCAATTAAAAAAGCTGATTCTTAAGACGTATTAGCATACTTCTCACTAGAAATGCCTCAAAAAATCTTTCAGATAATGTCGTTTTCTCGTGACGACAAATTGTTTCATAATCCGAAATTCGCCATGTAGTCGTCAACAGAACCCGTTGTGAAGTTCCCACCATAGACTAACTACCTCAAAGATGAGGCGTAGCCTTCTCCTTGTTGATACAGTGTATTAAGAAGGCCTTTACAGAAACCAAGTCTTTCAATAAGATCTCCACTTTTGAAGCTATTCAATGACTAATAATCTATTGAAAGTGTAGAAAAGGGAGCTGTTCATCGTCAAGAGTTTCAATTCTACGCAACAAGGGTGGACCTTTGGACTCTACTAATGTATGTAAAAATAAATTGCTGCTGACCCATGCTGTTTATATGGTTATTGGTTGTTAATGAATCTTTGAAAATAAAAAGTAATGGGTCAGAAAGAGAAGTTCATATATTTTCAAATGACTGGTCCTCAGATTGACAGATGCCAACTCTAGCAAGGCTTCCTCCGGTTGCACACTAAAACCCCCTCTTTGAAAAGTCCTTCTACTAGTTGCAGTGAAGAAATTGTGTTTCTGAGCTACATTTTAAGACAGGCTTTGAAAAAGTATAGTAAGCACTGGAAGTATATTGTTTTACCAAGGTTTACCTTTCGAGTTATAATGACGAAATTTACTTGAAATACGTGTTGCCAATAAGTAATTTACTCTTTCGTGACGATGAAGTTTTTTAAAATCGAAATCCAGCTGCGTAAGTATCAAATAACCAGTGTAATATTTAAACAACGAGCTATTTATTCTAGCAGCAAAGCGTAGTCCTCTATCAGTTATTACGACGCATTGAGAAGGCTTTTTTGCAAATCAAGCTCAGTACTAAAATCGTCATTCTATAACGATATTACTGTTAACGTAAAAAGGCGGCTCGATAAGTCGATACAATTTCGTTGAAATTATTCGTTGCCACCCTCCAGAACATCATGTTAACATTAGAATGGGACGATATGAAATTGTAAATTGACGACCAACTATTAAACCATCTTCGCTTTGCTGACCATATCGTCCTTATCACATCAAGCATCAGCCAGGCGGAACGAATGTTCACCAATTTCGACAACGCCTGGGAAGAATGGGTCTTAGACTGAATCTAGCAAATGCGATGTTTACGAAGAACGGACGGGCTTTGAATAACTCAGTCAAGCTCAACGAAACGAACATCTCTCAATGCTCCACTTACATCTGTCTAAGTCGTGAAATCAAGATGCTGAACAGTCTAACTCCAGATTCAAGCAGGAGGAAACGAGCGGCTTGGAGAACGTTTATGGTCATGGAAGATGTAATGAAGAGGAAAAAGAACATCCGACTGCGTACCGATCTTTTCGACTCGACAATTATCTCTGCCCCAGCTTATGCAGCAGAAACGTGGTCGCTACGTAAGTGTAAGCAGGATGAAGATCACTTATCGTTATTTAACGCACAGTCGAAAGGTCGATGCTAGGAGTACCACTATCTCTCAAATGAGAGAATGGATCCGAAGTTCGGATCTATGTCAACGATCGAAGAAGAGGCGCCGCTTTACAAGACAGGATATCGAAAATAAGGTGGGCCGGACACGTGGTGCGCTTTAACGTCAACCCATGGACGAGAGCCGTTACTTACTGGATCCCTCGGGATTTCAAGCGCTTTAAAGGAGGGCCACCAACCCGATAGTCCGATTTCTTTAGGAAAGCTATAGAAGAAAGATATGATGCTCAACGAATCCCTAGGGAGTGGAGGACACCCTGAGCTGCTCTTGCACGCGATAGGGAAAAATGAAAGTGTTGCTGATGCGCGCTCGAGTCACTTGACGATCAACGAGGAAACAGGTAACAAGTGACTAAAATTTCCATTCCTTAAGATATCCAATGAGAACAGTTGATTATTGAGAATACTCTGTTCAATTAAAAAGCATGGATATACGACCATATTCCACAAATTGCGACTGCATCTCCTACGATTTGTATTGAAAAGTGAACATTTTAAGGACGATCGGAAGTTCTTTCTACTTTAGTCGGTTCGTAGAAGTCTTTCCAGTAGTTTTGTAGCGAAAAATTCTTTTTCGGACCGGGAAACTGCTCAACATTACTAAGAAATCCGCCATGATGTTTTCGACCTCATGCTCATAGCTCACTGAGCCATTCATCCCTTCGCGGTCGATGAGTTGGCACCAGACTGGTCGTAGATCTGCCTGGGAGTATAAACAGCACTCTCGATAAAGTGGGAGGTAACGAAAAGGCCATATATGCATTCAATCAACTCAAACAAAGTTAAGAATTGAAGGCGAATGTATGGCGCATCTCTCAGGATCTGATTAACATCAAGAGCTCGTTAGTAAACTCAGTATGAGATTTCCCCATAGACCAAACTCATTCTGGATACTGGAATTTTTCATGCTATAGAGCAACTACAAAAACATAGTTTGAAATGAAAAATCGAGTGTTATATAACTGTTGGAATTATATTCCTTTCTAGAGCGGAGTGGCTCTTTCACTGAAATACAAGAAACTTTTCGGCATATAAACTTTTCTGGTGCCAAACTAAACCTTATAGAAATCTTTTCTGTTGTTTTCCACTTTTTAGTCACGAAAATGTTCCCTCATAACCTTTGTTTACCGAAGGTTTGCCTAATTTTCATTACAGCATGTGAAAATACAAAGTAACCGCCAACTGCTGCCGTAGGCGCGGTCTATAAACAGGCCGTGTTGTTGACAAAAAGTTAAATTAGAAGACTTACGCTCTTCCTGCGGGCTAACTGCCATATCGCAACGCAATGGTCTGTAGGTGATCTTTACACTGAGTTGACCCAAAATGGCTGAGATTACTGCGTCGGGTAGGAGTGCGCTACGACCTTGGCTTTTCAGAACATCAAAAACCTGAGAAATATTTTCACTAAGTAGTAGAGTTTACTTGAAGAAGTCTTCAACCAAATCGTGTAAAGCTCTGCAATTTAAGGGAGCACTAAGTGCCTGAGGCACTGTCATAAATTGTAATTCGCATCCTACGTCATTTCTGGCTTTAAGAAAGAAACTTGCAAACTAAGAGTTGCAAACGTACTGCCTTTCTTACAAGACGTCCTACAAATATCCGAGCCCCTGCCATGTTAAATGCGATACCAGGTACTTTAGTGAATACTGCGGGGTTTCCGGCGTACGCCATGGCGACAGGCAAAGTGAAGCCAGTAACGTTGAAGATTCTAGTGCTCCCTGCAAGGAAATTGCAAATTATTGTGCTTAAAGTTCATAGGATTTTATCTGAAGTCAACAATATTGCTTTACGAAAAAAAACTTTATTTCGAGTGGTTTAATGAGACCTTGCTCAAATTTTAATAGATGTCTTCATTATTATTTGAGTCAACATGTCATGTGGTCTGGTAAGGGCTTTTGAACGGCCCGATACACGTGTTTCGACCTTACAGTCTCGTCAGTCAAGCAGAACCCGTCGTCTTTCGTAATTTTCATGAACTAATCCTCACGGGAGCCTGCTCTCCTTACAGACAGGCATAGATGAAGACGAACGATTAACACTGTAAGTCAAGTGAAAATATCACCAAACGTGCAATGTTTTGCACTCGATTGCTCTCTGCTAGTATTTTATTATATTATAACTTTATTTCGAGTGTTTTCTTAAAATCACTTTCAAATTTTAATAGATCTCTTGATTAATATTTAAGCCAACATGTCATGTGGTCTGGTAATGGGCTCTTGTACAATCAACGCTGTAAGTTCAGTGATCTTTTCACTCGACTTACAGTCTAGATCGTTCGTC
Source organism: Parelaphostrongylus tenuis (assembly GCA_019055375.1). NCBI lineage: Eukaryota > Metazoa > Nematoda > Chromadorea > Rhabditida > Metastrongylidae > Parelaphostrongylus > Parelaphostrongylus tenuis. The sequence goes on from JAHQIW010002013.1 coordinate 131,167, forward strand.
TTCGATATCTCTTTGTAGGGAGAGCAGGCTCCTGAGAGGATTAGCTCATAAAAAGATTAAGAGACGACAGCTTGTTCTCGACTGACGATACTGTAAGGTCGAAACACGCGTATCGGGCACTACAAGAGCCCAATACCAGACCACAAGCTATGTTGGCTCTTATAATGATGAAGAGATCTTACGAAAAATTGTTTATTTACTACCTTGACCTGGTGGCAACACACTGCATCCTAACACTGTCGAAATTGTCGCTAGCAGCGAAATTGTGAATAAATCGGTTGCACTGCTATCCATGTTTGCAAGAATATTCACTCTTTTACCTTAAAAATCCAAGAAATTACGCTTGATTCAGGCTGAAATAATTTTGATATATTTTGCACAAAATCGTTCACACGGCAGTAACGGATTTGGCTATTAGCGATTTTCGTGAGTAACATCTGCGCTAACTTCACTGACTATAACGAAAAATGCAGGGTCTGCCACTCACTAAACTTGATGTAAAACTATTCAAAGCACGTTTTCTGACTGGCTGTGCTGTTCTGAAGCACAGGAAAATTGGATAATTAAATGAATTCCATGTAAAATGTAGGTCAACAATGGAGGACGATAAAACAAATTAGTCGGAAAGAATTCTCAGGGAAAGCTCCCTATCCTGAAAGTGGCATCACACCTCATCGTCGCGCCAGTTGGAGGGCGGGACTAGATTTGGTTCCGGCTTTCTCATTTCTGATGCTTTGCCATAAATTTCACATTCCCGAAATGAATATTAGCAATCAATGAAATCTCGAAGTTGCAAGTGCACTTTTGAGATAAAGTATGTAAAAGATGTGAAAGAAGAAACCGATTGGCAAACGATAAGCAACTCTAGGTGTAGTATGTTTTTGGCGAGAAATGTTCTTAGAAGCAGAATTTTCGTTTGTTAGAGTTTGATGCTCTCGTTAGTCTATTTGAAACGCCTATGAAATCTTTTTTTTTGTCTATGGAGAGATCTCCTGATAGCTAAGTTAAGGACTTCACCACAATTTCACGTGCACGATTCAGACACTGCCATCAAGAATTCGCCAGTGTGAGGAACCACGGAGGAAACTGTGCTATAATCTGTTGGAGAAGAAAACAAAGCACATGAAGACATCAGGTCCTGTCATGAGACAAAGGAATTCTACGACTTGATGAGATTGCCATTGTAGCGAAATGGGCAAGTAGTACAGTGGGCATTGTTGAGAAAGCAAATGATGCGACACTGAGCTATAGCTTCCTTGCTGGTTTTTGAATGTAATAAGTTTTCCGTCAAGTCAGATGTTTATGAACGCAGCCAGTTTCTCACAATTGCCCCATGACTTGCAAGGAAACAAGGGTAGCTGCTGTGCGGTCTATTCAATTTTCGCAAATGTTTTGAAAGCGACTATCTGAGAAGTTCGAAGCGCTGTTTTTTTTCAACAAACCATCAATTGAACTCCTTTGGTATTCTAGGTTTTTGAAGTATTTGAAATTTATAAAGGGAAGACTCAAAACAAATTATGTTATGTCTTACGGAAGAAAAAAACTACATTCAATTTATTCAAACTTTATTTGTGATGGATAATCACGTCAGGCGAAGCAATTCTACGCTTTGATGAGATTGCCAATGTAGCGAAATCGGCAAGTAGTACAGTGGGCGTTGTTAAGAAAGCAAGCGATGCGACGCTGAGTAATAGCTTTCTTGTTCACGTTCTTGAATGTAAGTTTGTCGTCAAGACTGTTTATGAGCGCCGTCAATTTCTCGCAATTGCTCCATGATGTACAAATAAACAAAATGAGCTGCTGTACATTTTGGATACTGGAGTATCATTTTGATTGTGTAACCATCAAAATCTTTGTAGTGGTCTATTCAATTTTCGCAAATGTTTTGAAAACGAATATCTGAGAAGTTTGAAGCGTTGTTTTTTTCAACAAACCATCAGTACGACTCTTTTGGAATTCTAGGTTTTTGAAGTAGTTCAAAATTTTTCAGAGGGAAGACTCTAAAGCAAATTTTGCTATGTCTTACGAAAACAAACTGCGTTTGATCCGCTTAGATATTTTTTGGGTTGTATAACAGTAGCGCTCGTTCTTCAGTTTGTTAAATTGCTGTGCACCATGTGATGATGAAAATGCAGACCTTGGCTGAAATGTCTAGGGACTGCCGCACTTCCAACTTGAGTTTTCTAGAAACATTTTGTTCAATGTGAGTTTATCATCCAAGTAGTGACCGGTGTAATGGGTGGAGCACAAAATTGCCTTTGTTTCCGCTGGCTACAATGCTCTTCATTTGAACGTAACAAGTTCGGTCCCCTCTTCGTTTTTCTTATTGGGACGAAAACGAAATTTCAATTATAGTTTTTCAAGCCGATGCCGTTCCGACGGCTTTGCCTTCTTTATGCCGAGAGAGATCAGGTTCTGCACAACCCAATCGGATTAGAAACTTCATTACTTCATTAGAACAATTCATTAAACCTCGATTTCAGTTGCATAAAGCACAAAACGACCTTCAACGTACTGCCCTTTTTCATTTATGAGTCTTTCATTGGGTTGTTCAAGCAAAGACAATAGAGACTGCATTAACTCGCGATGGTGATCTCGCATCAACACAGTAGTCGTATGTACTGCCTGATATCAATGTGATTACGAAGTACTACCTCCTACAATTCATACGTGCTTGACAGTATTCATCCAGAACGCTCTAATATCGTGCGCGCAGGTGTATTGTGCTTCTGTGCGAGGGTGATGACTTCTACCTCAAAATCTGTCTCGTCTGTTTCGCTATTAACAAATCGAAAGCATCGCCAACGCTGTAAACCATGAGCATTGCTGTAAGTGTTTAAGCGCAATTTGAAGTTAATCAAGCTGTTCTGAGTCGTGTTGGTTTGACTGCTTAACGACGATGAGTGCCACTACATCATTCTCCTAGCGTTTCCCGTAGAACACTGAGCTAGTCGTCAAATTTTGGCCATTGATTTTTTAGTTCAATTCCGTTAGTGAAAAGTTTTTTGAAGGGAACTTCTTCACAGTAGGAAAATTTTGTGCTGGACTATTAGCAACTACTTACAAGCTTTTATCATTGTGAATACAAAAATGTACTTATTTCTCAAAAAAGCCTTTTTACAAAGCTGTAGAAGAAGCAATGAAATTTGTTTCACACGTGAGGTACGATATCGTGTTCATATTTCGCTGAATAGAGCGCTTTCCTCGTTTATTACTAACCATTAAAGAGCGCAAATCTCGGCAATTCAAAAAGCTTACTTGTTTTCACGAAAGGTTTCTTTAAGCGCTATATCGGAGAGATTGAAACGGTATTCCACGCGTGCGTATTCTTCACATGACATAGCTAAATCGACAAAGCATCAGTAATTATGCATCGACGACTCCAACTCTGTGCTTTTTTTCTAAAAAGGCCGCTTCACTGAAGTTCAGCAGAAGAAAAGATTGAGGCATCGAACGAGCTGCATATTGCTTATCGGCTGGAGTGGGTGATGGATGTGGATAGATTCCGCGATTAACTTGTGGAGTGCGATTTTTGTCATTGATCTAGGACCTTTCTCCGCCTTGAATAAAACTTCATATGGAACGTATGACTTTCTTACTCAAAGACTTCCTCTACACTTTCATATGCTTTTCGTTTTTCCAGTGCAGTGCAAGCGTGATAATGAAAGCTTGCAACATATGTGAAGCATGGTTTTATTTTGATTGCTATAGCATTATTAAATGTCTTCCCAAAAGCAAGCACATAATTGGATTCATCATAGTTTAAGCTTTCGTCTCATTATCAAGCGAAGAAGCCCTCTAATAAACCCTTCCCGAGAACGAAATTGTGCCGATTATTTTTTCAAATATAACACTGACATGTTTTTCGGGACGATATTTCTTACATGGTTGCCTTTCATTATCACCTGTTCTCCCGCTGTCGTAGAGGGACTCAAGCAAGCCCTTCATTTCATTGCTGTTACGTAGAGGAGAAACCTAGTGGCTATTTTTAGCCGACTTCGATAGGCATAATATCTTTCCTCTCAAACACGCCCAATTCGATGGCACTCCTTTTGTGAATTTGGCATTTCGAAAATCGGGCAGTAACGATCCCCGCTAATCGGTTGTTGTTGAGACATGTAATGTGTTCGGCTCTCCTGCTCATCAACAGTTTAGCATGTAGAGGGTGGTCCTTGATTTTTGAATGTTGGTGTTGGCCAGAACTGGGACTTTCTTCTCCAACTGTAAGATGCGGTTTACTCGTAGCACTGTTAGCATTGCCCTTTCAACTGCGCGCTTGGTAGTAGCGCCACGTGAACTTTCATCGAGCTTACGTCACGATCAGACTTTTGATGCATACCATGAGGCAGAAATTGGGCTGGAATGTAGGTACAGAGTCGGATACCTCGGTCTTTTCACTACAGTCTCGATGATCTCCAGCGCCTCTTAAGCACCTCGCTTTTTGTTACCTAACTACGCAGTTGGAGACGTCATGGCCAAGTGGTTTCTCGTCGCTGCGAGTGGATCCGACCTTTACGCCCCACCTCTCTCCTGCAGTCAATAACATCGTCATATGAAACGCCACAACTAGGCTATCATGGAGATCGCATGGAGACTTGCTCAGCCAGTATTCTTCAAAAAGAAGATGAGAAGCGAACTAATTTCTAGAAGTAGTGAAATCAGCACAGTGAAAAAAACACTGTGATGATGCATCAAATAAAGTTCGCAATATATCAAACTCTGGAGCTATGTCGCAGCCATCATGTTGATTTCCCGGAACAAAATAGACGTGAATGGAGCAATTGGAAGCATCTATCCACCTGTGCGTGAATGGCGCATTCAGAACCAGCCCGATTCTCATTAACATCGTCTTTCTGAGGATTAGCCTTGGACCAGTCTCCTCTTAAGTGCTCTCAGTCGGTTAACCTTTGTTCTACCTAGCTGATGCTTTATCTTTGGGAACAGTATTATAAACAAAGAAATGATGGTTTACTACCGAACACCAATCTTCAATCTTTCGATAACACAAATCCCGAACAACCTAGAAATTTCTTTGCTTTTTGGAATAGCTCTTACGGTAGTGGTGTAGGAGAAAGAAAACATTTGTGTTTTTCACCTCGCCGCACAGAGCTTTTTCTTGAGGCTATCTGTATTATTAATAGAGTAAATATTATTGATTCCAACGTTGTGATCATTTTCTGGAAGGACCGTTTAACTGTAGTGTAGCGAAAAAAATAAGATTGAATCACGTACGCGATCATGTGCTCTGTGGCCAATTCATGGGCTGCGAGATAGGGCTGCAAGGGGCCGGCGTGATGATTAATCGCTTTTCTCACATGAAAGTGCGATGTTTGTTGTTCAATAAGTCATTGCGTCTCCGCTTAGAGTGAAACTTTAGATTGAACGAATGGCTAATACTACGAGTTGTTCTCTACACGCTCATGTGCTTTTTGTGCTTCCATCAAAGTAATAGTTGAATTGCATGGCCGATGTAAAACCAGTTTTACTTTGAATTTTACACTGCCTATTAAGAAATTTTATTTTATGAAACCGGCTAGGTACAGCTCTAGGCAGAGAGATTTAAGCCTCCTACTGATAACTAAAACTCCTATAAAAGCTTTAGAATTTGTTGCATAGCGAATAAAGTTGATTATTCATTTGTTCCCTTATAATCCAAGTGAATTGCCAGAAATATACATTACACTTGGAGAAGTTGTGTTAGAAATCAAAAGACCGATTCACAAGACGCGTGTAAAGTTGGGTGACTTAAGATTGCCATAAAAAAGGTTAGTTCCATCTATATATGCCGAACTTATCGCTCAGTGATCTTATTTTCATGAAAGGAGCGGCGTCGGAATCTCTCTATCGCTTTTCAGGGATAGAAAGATGTTTTGAATTAATGAACGAACAGTCATAGTTCATTAAATTCTTCCGTGCGATACCGAAAGCAAACTGCCTCCATTTATAAACATGCACAGTATTTTATCCAAGGATGACTACATTACCAAGTCGTACCGGACGCTAAGTAACAAAAATGTTTTTGCTCATTATCCTCTCATCTTTCACACACAAGAAGTTTGTGAAGATCATGTTCCGAACAGTAACCAGTGTGTGCATGAAAGGAGGAAAAGTCAAATTCTCTTAATTGACTCGGAAAGTGTTCATTTCTGATAACTACGAAAATGTCACTCCTCGGGATATGTTGAGATGATTTACCGTATCCTGAAAGAAAATTCCAGCGAAAGCAAGATATTATTTATAACGTCGTTTTTCTCCAAAAGAAATGAATTTAGCTATCATACGCGCTTGGAAAAGTAGGCCTGTAGAAGTTTGTAACAGTCATAACCATTACCTCAAGGAGTTAGATAGCGCGCATTCTCTCACATGACCATCTATATACAACGAAAGATGACATGATTTGCAGTAATGGTAAAGACGGTGACTACATGAGTGACAATATGGTATACTTATTCTCTTGCAAAGCACGCGCCGCCGTTGGTGCATCGGAGAAACAGGTGAATCATTTTGCGTTGGCATGAAAAAACATCTAGTTGTCAAGCCAAAGGCTATCAGCTATCGCGATAGACCCGCCTAAAGCACCAGACATATGAAAGGGATGATTTTGGAGTGGAAGTCATCATCGCCACACATAAATGTAAGATATCAGCACGCAAAATTTGGATGAACCGTTCTGGATAAATATCATCAATTCAAGCCTGTGCCGCATAGAAGAATACCCAGTAATTGTTAGCGATACACGGCTGTTATTTCAATGAGGGAGCTGCATTCTCAGTGCATGTGATTTCTGCGTGGAAGGTGTACACTTGCACAACTCAGTGGACAACTCATAACAAGAGCTACTTCAAAGTTGCTTTGTGCTCAATGCGATTACATGTAGGCTTGTTATATTTCCTTTTCTTGAGTAAGCGAGGTGTTTGGTTAATTGTGTTTTAGGCAATCGGATTTTTTTTGAACTAAAAAGGCGGAATTGCCAAGAAGACGGCTTATAAATTATGTTATAAATACTTGCGCTTGGTTTGAGGCAAGAATAAGTATCTACAATCCATTCTGACAGCTGACGTCTTGACGATTTAGCCTTCTTCAAAGCGATACGAGGAAGACCGTTATAATGGCAGTGAAACTGGAGCCTCTGAATTGAAGTTGTTTCTAGAATCAGTTTATTCATATCTTTTTTTTTCTAAAAATGACACAGTGCGCAATGCGTTAACTGATGGTCCAAACTGTTTTATAGAACCAAGGAGGGTGACGGGAATTTGCAATGGAATGAACATGAAAAGTGTGCTAAAGCAGACGGCAATATTGTGAAAGTAACGCCTGTTCCCTCCACGGCCTTGACAACTGGAGGATCTTTCTTGCTTTGAATTGTTATAGTTTTTGTAAATTTTCTCTGTAAAATCCGTATATAATCTGTATATACCGCAAACTTCATCATGGCGAATTGGTCACGAACGATGTGGCAAGGTATAGCGAACAGAGCGGTTCGAGTATTTGCATGGGGTCCATTTGGACCAGAGTTCTTCTCGGCGTCTGCTCTGATCCACGGAAACCAAATGAACTGGATGTATTTAAAACAAACATCTTCACATAACCGATATATACTGCTGCATTCCAGCATTAATAAATTGGAAATGACAATTGGGTTAGTAAGTCAAAGTAACGCAATGAAGTGAATTAAACTGTGCAGTGCAATAAATTTGAAGTTTGCATTATTTTTGAAGAGTAACTGAGAGACTTGCAATTGAATTACAGAAAGGAGTTTCTTCTCCTACTACTCATGAAAATGATTCCCTCCCTACCTCCTATCTTTACCTAATTATTCACCATGGGAGATTTAAGCCTCCTACTGATAACTAAAACTCCTATAAAAGCTTTAGAATTTGTTGCATAGCGAATAAAGTTGATTATTCATTTGTTCCCTCATAATCCAAGTGAATTGCCAGAAATATACATTACACTTGGAGAAGTTGTATTAGAAATCAAAAGACCGATTCACAAGACGGGTGTAAAGTTGGGTGACCTAAAAGGTTGCCATAAAAAAGGTTAGTTCCATCTATAAATGCCAAACTTATCACGCAGTGATCTTATTTTCATGAAAGGAACGTCGTCGGAATCTGTCTATCGCTTTTCAGGGATAGAAAGATGTTTTGAATTAATGAACGAACAGTCAGAGTTCATTAAATTCGTCCGTGCAATACCGAAAGCAAACTGGCTCAATTTATAAACATGCACTGTATATTATCCAAAAAGACTAGATTACCAATTCGTACCAGGAGCTAAGTAAAAAAAAAGTATTTTTGTTCATTATCTCTCCTCTCATCCTTCAAACACAAGAAATTTGTGAAGAATATGTTCCGAACAGTACCCAGTGTGTGCATGAAAAGAGGAGAAGTCAAAGTCTCTTAATTGACTCGGAAATTACTCATTTCTAATAACTACGAAAATATAGCTCCTTGGGATATGTTGAGATGATTTAGCGTATCCTGAAAAAAAAAGAAAGAAAACTCCACCGAAAGCAAGATTTCTTTTATAACGTCGTTTTTCTCCGAACGAAATGAATTTAGCTATCCTACGCGCTTGGAAAATGAGGCCTATAGAAGTTTGTAGCAATCATAACCATTACCTCAAAACGTTAGATAGCTCGCATTCTCTCATATGACCATCTATATACAACTAAAGAAGACATGATTTGCAGTAATGGTAAAGACAGTGACTACATGAGTGACAATATGGTATACTTATTCTCTTGTAAAGCAAGCGCCGCCGTTGGTGCATCGGAGAAACAGGTGGATCATTTTGCGTTGGCATGAAAAAACACATCTAGTTGTCAGGCCAAAGGCTATCAACTAACGCGATAGACCCGTCTAGGGCACAGATATATGAAGGAGAAGATTTGGAGTAGAAGTCATCATCGCCACACATAAATGTAAGATATCAGCACGCAAAATTTGGATGAACCGTTCTGGATAAATATCATCAATTCAAGCCTGTGCCGCATAGAAGAATACCCACTAATTGCTAGCGATACACGGCTGTTATTTCAATGAGGGAGCTGCATTCTCAGTGCATGTGATTTCTGCGTGGAAGGTGTACACTTGCACAACTCAGTGGAGAACCTATAACAAGAGCTACTTTGAAGTTGTTTTGTGCTTAATGCGATTACATTTAGGCTTGGATGATTTCCTTCTCTTGAGTAAACGAGGTGTTTGGTTAATTGTGTTTTAGGCAATCGGATTTTTTTTGAACTAAAAAGGCGAAATTGCCAAGAAGTCGGCTTATATATTATGTTATAAATCCTTGTGTTTGGTTTGAGAAAATAAAAAGTATCACAATCTATTCTGACAGCTAACGTTTTGACGATTTAGCCTTCTTCAAAGCGATACGAGGAAGACCGTTATAATGGCAGTGAAACTGGAGCCTCTGAATTGAAGTTGTTTCTAAAATCAATTTATTCATATTTTTTTTTCTGAAAATGACAGAGTGTACAGTGCGTTAACTGATGGTCCATACTGTTTTATAGAACCAAGGAGGGCCATTTTACAGATAGCTTCTACTTTCTGCAGCTTGTTGCAACGGAAGACTGTGCCCTCTAACTACTTGTTGTAGTAACGAAGGACAATGGAAAAAAAGACAAAGAAAGACATCTGCGTTGTCGTCGACAGGCCCGTGATGGGAATTTGCAATGGAATGAACCAGAAAAAGTGTGCTAAAGCAGACGGCAATATTGTGAAACTAACGCCTGTTCCATCCACGGCCTTAAAAATTGGAGGAACTTTCTCGGTTTGAATTGTTAGAATTTTTTTACATTTTCATTCTGTGAAGAGGAATCTGTATATACCGCAAACGTCATCATGGCGAATTGGTCAAGAACGACGTGGTAAGGTATAGCAAACAGAGCAGTTCGAGTATTTGAATGGAGTCCATTTGAACCAAAGTTCTTCTCGGCGTCTGCTCTGATCAGCGGGAACCAAATGAACTGTGATGTTTTTAAAACAAACATCTTTACATAAGCGATATATACTGTAGCATTCCAGCATTAATAAATTAGAAAAGACAATTGCGTTAATAAGTCAAAGTAATGCAATGAACTGAATTAAACTGTGCAAAGCAAAAAATTTGAAGTTTGCGTTATCTTCGAAGAGTAACTGAGGAACTTGCAATTGAATTACAGAAAGGAGTTTCTTCTCCTACTACTCTTGGAAATGATCCCCCCCCTATCTTTACTTAATTATTCACCATGAGGGATATAGATAGAGAATTACTGAAACAAATTTTCAACAAAAAATTCACTTTTTCGTCCCTGGTGAGGCAGCCATACATCGTAGCCGATTTTAAGTAAAATGGCTCAGAAAAAGATTATTCGTTATCAAATCTTTATATTCGGGTATCTAGATATTGAACGCAACCGAGATATTAGGAATAAATGTGATTTTGTGTAAAGATGTCTCCATATTCTTTCGTAATCGGTTAGCAGAAACAAGAAAACGTTTGAATCTTGCAAATTGGCGATCTTTTTTACAGAGGTACTACAGATCTTATAAATGACTCCCAAACTGATAGATAAGAAATCGAAGCTGCTCAAGGTAATTCAAATTCATTCATTTCTAAGTCTGCGATTATTAGAATTGTAGTCACGTTCAAGCAAAGGTTTTGAGAAGTTTCAACTTTCGCTCATATGCGCAAACTGACAACAGAAACAACACCAACCGTTCTTCATAGTATAGGCCACTATTGTCTACGACCTTGTGCCATTCTTCTTCTTCTTGTGGACAAGGTCAAATTGGTACAGCTTCATGACAACGGTCCGCTGCGAAGCATCAAGCTCTTCAGTCAAAGCACGAGTGCCTGATGAAAGTTCAGGATCCGAAAGGGCTTGCGGGTCACCTCTATCCGAAACAGATGGTCGGCCAGAACGAGCCATAACTTCAAAATCAAATTGCTTTCCTTGAATTGCGTGAATCATCTGCCCACAGTCAATTTTGTCGCCGTGCCACCACTTCACCTTCATTAATCTCATTTACAACACCAAAAAGGGTTAATTTTTTTCACTAATGACGGGATGAAGAACGCAAGTCATATTTTGGAGCTGAAATAATTGACTAGATATTAAATAAAGAAATACCAATAAAAACGACACAATGTCACAGAATGAAACCTAAAACTTTGCAGAACGTTTAGCTCAACTATCAACAGTTGATTAAAAGAATAAAAGGATAAAGCTCTCGGCGTTGATCAATCCCTGAGGGATGCGCCATGCATTCGACTTCAATTTTCAACTTCGTTTGAGGTGATTGAATGCATATTTGGCCTTTACAATGAATCGCGGAGGCCTCCCGCTGAACCGAGTCAGTGCTGCTTATCCTTCCAGACAAGTCTGAGACCTGTTTGGTACAATTTAACGACCCCGGAGGGATGGATGGTTTGGTGAGCCATGAGCGCGAGATCGAACAATTGACCTCGTGTGCGACGCAGGGCACCTCTAACCACTGCGCCACATGCGCTCCAACAGTTGATTATACGTCATAAAATAATACATATAGTATATCTCAATAAGGATTTGTGAATTTTCAGCTCATTTGTCGCGTCAAAATGATAAGGCGCTGGAAAAACATCGATAGCCGGTAGAAATTCCAACACTTATTTCAAAGGTTGTCACTATAAAAAATCTCGTGGAAAGTAACGTCTGAGTTATTACAACTTTCGCGACGATCAAAATATACGTCAGTTGATACAAAGTTGCCGTAAACCTCTAGAAGTCACAATCTTTCGGTTGGCCTACTTTAACACATGGGGCTATTTTCTAGGCTTTTTATAACTTGTCGATAGTTATCAAATGCAAAAGCAATGGTAGGTGGCGGCCGTGAAAAGGTGACAATTTTAAAAATGCTCAATTTACATCCAAAAACTCCCACCAGCCTCTCGAAAGGATAATTGATAATGATTCAAGAGGTTCTGCTTGGACAAGATTACTTTGTAGATTTAGAATGATATAGATATCAAAACAAAAACTCTTCAACCCTTCTTTTCTCTTTAGAAGATCTGAGTTTATAACTTCTCTCACTTTAGTAAATTCAGCTAGCATCCATCGCGTAAGGATGAGCACATGTTGGTGAGCAGTTTGAATCATGGTCGTTTGAAAAAGCCAAATATAACAGAACGCCCAACTTATAAGATTTAGTGACTTCGTTTAAGTCTATTCTGTGAGAAATTGACTACCCATGCCAAGGGTGAATGAAAGTGGCGTTTTTACACATTCATCCAGTAGCTTAGCACAATATATTACTTTGTAATTAGCAAAAACATATGAACGTGAGAGGCTGAGCTCGATAAAAGCCTTCTGTTCACTCAGTAATTTCTAGACTCATTCTTTCAACGACTGGATTTCTGCAGTAGGCCTGCAATGATATCTATTCAGTATCATCACCCCAATGAAGCGTTTTGGCAAGAGTATTGACAGTAAACTGCAGTGAAGTGGGTAATGTGATAGATTTGGAGTTTGCGCCACTTGAGGAGTACCCGAGAAATTTAAAAATACAAATTACACAGAGAAATTCTGCTTATTTTTCGTGGAACATTCGGAAATTCGTTTCTACGCAGCCTAACCTAATATACGAATTTCTGCTGTTTTGAATGTTTTTGTAGACCTTGCAGAGCACAATACATAATCTGATAGCATATGCTGAGCTTTTCTTAAGGTCTAATATGGCACTCATGTAGTGCAAGGCACATGTTTCGACATTACAGTCTCGTCACTTGCACTGCGCCTTTTTTCAATCTGTTCCGCGGGAAGATATCATCTATACAGAGAAACCGACGACAGAACATTTACACCCGCCGTTTGGTGAAAAAGTCAAGTGTAGATGTGTAAATATGCAGACGATTCGGTGTGAGATGCTCTGCATAGGTGGCATTGCCTCGTGCAACTGAAAGACCCAAAAGGCACCGTGAGACTGACGAGGTTAGAATGCCGAAACACGTGCTTGCACTGTAAAAGTGCCCATTACAGACATCATGTATGGCTGAAAAATGACTACCAGGCGCATAAACTTTTCCTTTCCATTATTTGTTGTTCAGACACCACTTAAAATTTAATATAACCCGTTTATCTGAGCACATCCCCAACACTGTCTCGTAATCAATCAGCGGAAACTTTAGAAAACAGTTTAGCTCAGCTAGCTCGGAGGTTGCAAGAATATCGACTTGATCAGCGCATTCTGCCAATTTTTGGAGAGGACAAAATACCGAGCAGCATCCTTGAATTATCTGAAGAGCTCTTTGAAGCTTGAATGCAGTGGCAGAAATCGAATGCAGGAAATATTGAAGTCCTGGCAGTAACTCGTGATGACGAGACAAGTAAGATAATTCAGTAGATGTGAAGAGCGAAAACCCTTTGTCGCTTTGTACAGCGTGTTCAAACAATCTCTAGCTGCCATTTGTTCAGATGTCTAGTTGACACACCTAGAAATGTTGTGGAAAACTTAATCTCTTGTGCCTGCCTTTTCTTTCATTCGATCGATATCACAAAATCATTAGAAAGTTGCCATGGATGGAAAGCATTAGATTTGTATATAATCTAGAGATCACGATCTGCTGCACTGATTTCTCACGGGCATGTTGGAAAGTCATTGCATGTGGTCGTGTGCCGAATCCTACGGTAAGTCAATTTATCACATGAAGAAGGTGAAACGTGACAGTTCACGAGCTCTGCGATGAGGTGAAAATTCTTCGTATGCTGCTTGGATTTATCGGCCGAAGCAGTATATCTGAAGCAGTCCTATAGGACTAGCCATACCTACACAGTAAATTATGGGAGGGTGTTGCCTGCTGCTTTTAAGGTTATAAGAAGTAGACCTAGGAGAAATGAGTGGTGAGCAAAAACTGATAACAAACCTGTCAAAGGTTGGTGGCTGATAGCTAACACTGAGATGATGAAGAACGAGTGGTCGGGCAAATGTGCCTCGGTGGTGTAGTGGTAGAGCACGAGTCCCCGTATAGGATGAAACGCGGGTTTGATTCCCGCCTGAGGCCGCGTTTTTGCTCACCACTCAATTCTCCTAGGTATATAGAAAACATCATAACAGTGCGAAATGCATTAAAATACTATTAATTTTGAGTATAAGAATTAGTGTTTGCAAAACGTCCAACGAATGGCTGTCATGAGCTTAACGGCGATTTCAGATGCGCTCAGAAAGGTGGATTTGTGAGTTAGAGGAATGACGTCTCACTGCCGTACTATTGTGAATTAATAAGTCGTTGTTGCATGTGAGGTACAGTCATCCTACAACAATATTTTCATCGAGGTATGAAGAGGGTTCGACAAGGCGATACAAGTTCTCCATAATTATCCACTGCCACCATCCAAAACGTCATGCGAACATTAGAATGGGTCGATGTAGGAGTGAAAATTGGCGGTCAACACTTAAATTATCTTCGCTTTCTGATGATATCCTCATAACACTATGGATCAGCCAAGCGAAGCTAATGCTGACCGATTTCGACAACGCCTGTGGAAAGGTTAGTCTTTAACTAAATCTAACGAGAAGATGTTCACTGCTAAACGTGAGGGAGGAATGGCCTTTGCATGCACCATTCACGCTCAGCGCAACTCACATTTCCGAATGCTCCACTCATGACTGTCTATGTCGTGAAATCAAGATGCTGAGCGATCTACATCCAGATTTGAGCAGGAGAAAACGAGCCGCTTGGGGAACGTTTAAGAACATCGAAGATGCAGTGAAGAGAACAAAGAACATCCAAATCCTTTTCCACCTATTCGACTCGACGAATATCTCTGCCTTATCGTATGCGGCAGGAACCTCATCGCTACGTAAGCAGGATGAAAGATCACTTGGCGCTCTTGAACGCGCAGTCGAAAGGTCGCTGCTAGAAGTATCCCGCATCTTGCGATTGAGAGAAAGGATCCGGAGCTCGGACCTACTTCAAAGCTTGAAGATCAGAGACGCCGTTCTACAGCCTAGTATGTCGAAAATAAGGTGGGCCGGATACTTGATGCTCTTCAACGACAACCGATGGACGAGAGCCGTTATCGACGGGATTACTCGGAATATCAAGCGCTCTTTAAGGAGACCGCCAATCAGATGGTGCAATTCCTTCACGCAAAGACTACAAGAAGTTTAGGATGCTTAGAGAATCCTTAAAGTGAGGAGTGTCCACTGGGCTACTCTTGCACGCGATAGGGAAAGATGGAATTATCGCTAGAGTCCTCTCGACGATCAACAGGACGACGGGTGATACAGGTGATACAGATGTGTAAAGTGGCTTACTAAACGTGGCAAAACGGCCTGAAGAAGGCGTTGTAGCCGAAGTGTCAGTCGTCGATATCGGAGAAGATATACTTATCTTGCAAAAGTTCTTATGGAAAGAACAGTTCATGACGTACATTTTATTTTTAATTCCAGATGCCGAAATCTAGTAGAATTCAGTTTACCGATTTATTTGATTTTTAGATCTCAGCAGAAATTTACAATGTGTGAGGAGCACTCATAAGAACAATGTGCATTTGTAGATCTGATTTAATTCATTGTATGAGTCAACAAAACAGGTTTTATTTCTTACCCCACAATTTCAATGATGTTTGAAAACAGGGTTCAAAAGCATCGGATATTGGCCTAATATTGGGTTGCTCCACTGTTATGTCTGCTCTTTGATTTGGCAGTAATCATTGAATTTTATTTCTCACAGGAGCTGCCTCATGGTGCAAATTAGTCCGATGCGGCAATATCAGAGCAATACGGTGAATGTGGTATCGCAGTCCGCCCCAGTCTCTCCAGAATGTGACAAGTCGACCTCGCAATGTGGGCCGATCGAATAATGCACTGAATGATTGTCGAGACATCTTTTTGCGGTAGCCTATTTCATTGCAATAGCAAGCGATAGTGCTACGTCCATGTCCAAAGTTTACCTAAGCTACTAGAACAATCCCAGCTTAACACAACCTCTTTTAATCTCCCAGCTTGAAGTAGAAGAAGACTGATTAGAACAACAGTGTGAAGATAATGATGGAATAAGATCATACTTGAAATTACCAAGACTCTTTTTTGCAGAGATCGGTTTTTGGTGAGTTGAGGAGATAAAGTGAATTCCTTGAAAGAAACTCAGCAGGTGAATATCACTTAGATCTACGAATACTGTCTCTTTCTTAGGACTCCACAGAAAAGACACTTCAAGGAGCCCACGCTTCTACAGAAGGCCACCTAGAGGTGGACTTGCATTTCCGTTATATACATGGAAACCGCAAGCAAAGTTTGAGGTGTCCAAATCGCATGGCCAAATGCCTTTGTTTAACGCTTTCACGAACACCAGTTGCCAACCCCACGCGCAGGGCAAATCGCAGTCGGTGAGCGATTTTTCTTATTTGGTTAGGATTTTTTCACCGTTTTGGAAAAATCGAGGTTTTCTGTAATGCTTCGATACTTTATAATTACCTCTACAGACTCGTCTGCAACTGGTGCTAAAAATAACGTTTATGTCTTAATATAAAAGCTCTTCCTTACTACGTGATCACAGTGATGTAGACATTCTGTCAGTTGTAATAACTATTACAGAGAACAGATTAATATAAATCTATCAGTTTTGATACGTTCTATTACGTGCAGGTTTTCGGCTTCTACATCATTCGTGAGCGATAGGTTAATTTTCTTTCCTATCTCTGTTTTTGGTTCCGGCCTAACACCACCTGCGAGTCATCTAGTAGGAAGCCCGGCCAAGGATTTGTCGCCAAAACACATTTTTGGAAAGAACAGCATGAAGACCTGAAAAAACCCTTGCAAGGTTTCGTCAAGAAACCAAGGAATATTGTATGCACGGCCAGCAAGATACCATTTGGAATATGTGCTGGGGACAGCACGACTGATGAAGACAGGCCATCTAAGTATCTAAGTAATTATTATATACAAAACTCATAAGTTATAATAATGACTGAAAATGAAAACAGTAAATTGTTTGTCACAACGTTTCCTCTATCCGCACCCACCGCTAAAAAAATGTATTTCTTATTATTTTCGACCCTTCAGTAATCATACTTATTATAAAAGCCTCAAACTCGATTGCCGGTCACCACAACGTCAAGTAATACATTCAAACGACTTGCTGGATCATTTTTTACTGAGCGTCGTTTCTTTTAGAGGATTATTTAGACACAAGGGATCGACGGAACCGAGGGATGGTGTTACTTGTGAGTCTCAAGAGGACGAAATAGGTGTCTGTATAGCACTAGACCTATCTGCTCAAAACAAGTCATATCCGCTTTAATAATCATTCGATATCTTGAATCACTGCAATTTACCAATGTATTTTATCATCCAAGTGGTTTATATTACGCTATAATAGTAAGAAAAACTTTTATTTAACACTCGAGCGTTTATCGTTGGACACAGCTTCTTGTTAAGACTTTCAACATCCATTCGAAAGCACAAATCTAAACGATTTCAATAATGTGCTTAGTTTTTTCAGGAAACTTCTTCATCCTTGTTAGAGCTAACATAATATCGAGTTTCGTATTTAACGTTGTGTCCTTCGCGCAGCGCAATTCTTATGTGACGTGTGATGCACGTCGAGTGCGAAGCACAATATTTTACCTGTAACAACACATACAAAAGTTTTTATAAGAAACCAAACATCTTGTTATGATTGATGCGATTTGTGCTATCAATTTTATTGAAGTCACAATGGGAAGCTGTGGCCCAGCGAAAAGAACTCAAATGAACAGCTTAATATTTTTCTTAATGCTACAACGCGCTAAGAGATGCTTTTCTTGAAGTGAGTACACCATAAAATCCTTGAAGTTCAGGCTACCGACTGGCTATCAAAAGTTGATTGTTCGATGCCAATGTCACAAAATCCATCCACGTACCTGTTCAAAGTATGCGTACCGCATGTGAAATACAATCTTCATTTTACTGTTGCAGCGCAATAAAAAGTTTTATTTGAAGCCAAAAACACTAGAAAACTTGTCGAAATCTGTGCTACGGAGTGTCTCCGCCTTTTTAAGGGAAAGCTTTGGTCAGCCGCAAATGCTTGAGTGTGAAGTCAAATTTTTTTCTCTGCTGCAGCGTATAATAGGGGCTGTTCATAAAATAAAATACACTTTTCAAATTTTAGAGATTTAAGCTATCGAATAATTTTTAGAATGTCTAGAAGAGAAAAAATACGTTTCCTGAATATGATTGAAGGTTAAGGGAAAGTGCCTATTTGTGGAAAAGATGTTGCACAGTGCAAATTTCTATGCAATGCGGGTAAATGTTGCCTGATACTGGTATCTAATGTGAACTGCTAAGGATCGTTGCACATTGTGTAAATTATTGATTGATGAGTAAATATCCTAAGCAAAGGACTAATGACATCAGTGCATGTTTCAAAAAATTCGGATCATTCTGATTGGGTGAAAATAGAAGAAAAGCCCACCTCATTCGCTGGAGAGGAATTTCTTGTATGAGTGTTAATATCTCTTGAAAATTAGACTTCAAACTAGAGCCAAACGTCACTGGTTTTCCAAAGAGCTCTTTTATCACCGTGCGTATCCGTGCGATTTCCACATAAATCTTTCTCGTATTTCTCGCAGGGCAGAGCTCATTCTTTGGACTTTTAGCAATCATAATATGACGTAGTACTTCCTGATGCCAAATGCTATGCCTATATACTAAGAAAATCCGTTTCCCTGCAATGCAGCAGAAAAGATTAGTCGAATTTGAAATGTGAGAAAGGATTGTGTGAAAATAATTCACGTGGCGGTGGTGCGGCGGCCACGTGAACTGCTGGCGCGATAATTCTCTAAGCGTTCACAGGCTCGAAAATCGATAATCGCATTACAGTTCACTGGCCGTTGCTTGCCAGCTCCACGTGAGTTTGTGCAAAACCCTCTTGCCCCCATGTGGGATTTGACTTATCACCAGCTGCGTTGCAGTTCACTTTAGCTGCTCTTTTCAGAAAAATGGTCTTTTCAAAATATAAGCACTGCGTTGGAATCAAGTTCGATTACGCTATTGAATAATTTCTAAAAGTTCAAAAAGAAATAGCTCTGTCCGGCAAGAAATATGCTTGTCTGAAGCCAAAGAGCGTGAAAAAAGTCTTTTTTCGAAAACAGATGATGTGGGGCTGCATCCTCAAATCTCAGCTCTTAACTGGTCATTAAACTACTATAAAAAGTTCTTCTCCGGCAAAAAAGATCATTTTTTTCATCTCATCGGCTGTTTTTAAACCTCGCTATGCACATTTAATATAATCTGTAAGAGTGTTTGAAGCTTTAACGAGGTTGTTGCATCAGAGGCATACACGATCGATTTTTCATTTGTCCCCTCCTACTCAGAAAAAAAAAACAGCAATTTTTCAAAGAAGTACTCCATAAAATTACGATTGCGGGGTTTATCAAAGATCATTCCGACTGCATACTAAAAGTCACATCACACAAGCTTCTCTAAAAAGTCATGGCTTTTGAATACTTTTTTATTACATTTATATAAAATAAGGATAAAGCTTTTGGCGTTGATCAATCCCTGAGGGATGCGCCGTGAATTCGACTTTAATTTTTAATTTCGTTTGAGGTGACTGAATGCATACCTTGCCTTTACAGTGACTCGCGGTGGCCTCCCGCTGAACCGAGTCAGTGCTGCTTATCCTCCCAGACAAATCTGAGACCTGTCTAGTACCAATTTACAGACCCCGGAGGGATGGATGGCTTGGTTAGCCATGAGCGCGAGATCGAACTATTGACCTCGTGTCCGACGCAGCGCACCTCTAACCACTGCACCACATGCGCTCTACACTCATATATATCGTCAAAAAATGAGAATTAAGAAATGGAGATGCAATGTTTCCTCACTGATGTGGCCTTCGTGTTGAGAAGTGGGGATTTTGAGGACGAGTGGGCGTTCTATTTACTCAAAAAGGCTTTTATAGAAGTTGTTTAGTGCGATATCGTTCTTTCTGATCAAAGATTCTCTTCAGCGGACGAATTTTGCTATGGAAGTACCAATACTCACCGCGAAGTTCGAGAGACGTGCTAAATACTCAGAGGTTAAAGCGTGATCTTAACTTTGCTGCTACAGCGCGCTAGAAATTCGGTTTAGAAAAACGAAAATAGTTTTCAAAATTCACACTTTTGAGTTATCGAGTGATTATCAAAGCTCTACTGCAAAGCAAAGCATAGATATAGAAAGGACGCAAATCACTTCAAAGGTAAAAACATAATTTTTGCTCGTATTCTCTGCAGCGCCGTGAAAAGATTTGGTTCACAATTAGTTTGAATTTCAAGGTTATATATAAAATACGCACTACTTAAGTATATGAATGAATACTTAAACTTTAGTGAAAAAACAGTTTTTCAACGAAAAAGCAAAGCAAATACGACAGCAAATTACATTATCACCTCTATCACCTGTATACCTTCCGTTGATCGTCGAGTGACTCGAGCGGGTACCAGCAACTCTTTCATTTTTCCCTATCGCGTGCTAGAGTAGCCTAGTGGGTCCTCCTCGCTCTAGGGATTCGCTGAGCATCATATCTTTCTTCCATCGCTTTCGTGAAGATATCGGACCAACGAGTCAGTGGTCTTCCTTTTGAGCGCTTGACGTCCCGAGGAATCCAGTCGGTGACGGCTCTCGTCCATCGGTTGTCGTTGAAGCGCATCACGTGTCCGGCCCACCTTATTTTCGATATCCTGGAGTGTAGAACGGCGTCTCTGATTTTCGATCGCTGACGTAGGTCGGAACTTCGGATCCTTTCTCTCATTTGGAAATACGGGATACTCCTAGCATTGACCTTTCGACTGCGCGTTCGATAACGGCAAGTGATCTTTCATCCTGCTTACGTAGTGACCACGTTTCTGCTGCACACGTTAGGGCAGGCATAACTGTCGAGTCGAAAAGGTGGGTACGGAGTCGGATGTTCTTCGTCTTCTTCACTACATCTTCGATGATCTTAAACGTTTCCTCAAGCCGCTCGTTTCCTCCTGCTCAACTCTGGAGCTAGGTCGTTCATCATGTTGATTTCACGACCTAGGTAGACGTAACTAGAGCATTCAGAGATTGTCGTTTCGTTGAACGTGAATGGGGCATTCGAAACCCATCCGTTTCCCATGAACATGGTTTTCGTTAGATTTAGTTGAAGACCAATCTTTCCACAAGCGTTATTGAAATCAGTCAACATTCGTTCCGCTTGGCTGATGTTTGGTGTTATGAGAACGATGTCGTCAGCAAAGCGAAGATGGTTTAATTGTCGACCGTCAATTTTCACTCCCATTTCGTCCCATTCTGATGTTCGCATGACGTTTTGTAGGGTGGCAGTGAATAGTTTTGGCGAATTTTATCGCCTTGTCGAACCCCCCTTCTTACGTCAATGGTGATAATGTTGTAGAATGGAGATATTTTGGTCGTGAAATCTTTATAAAGCTCATGAAGGATCATTATGTACTGAGTAGGGACACCCTGGTTAGTCAGAGCCTCTATAACCGCTACTGTTTCCACTGAATCAAAAACTTTCTTCAGATCGATGAAAGTGAGACAGAGTGGTTGTTTGTACTCTCGTAAAACTTCAATAATTCTTGTGATCGTGTGGATGTGGTCCATGATACTTAATCCTTTTCGGAACCCTGCTTGTTCGCATGGCTATCCTTCGTCCAGTGTTCTGTCAATCCTGTTTAGGATGACTCGAGTAAAGAGTTTATAGACAACGGACGGCAAGCAGATTGGGCGATACTTGCCTATGTCGTGAAGGTCTTCCTTTTTGAACAACTGGCGGCAGATTCTTCAGGTGTTCTGGTCTTATCCTGTCTAGACCGGGTGTTGTTCTGTTCTTCACCGACGATGTAGCTTGTCGGATTTCGGAAGGGAGGACTGGTGGGACGACACATTCGTCCTCTTTCAATTTATATGACGGTAAGGGGACATGGCTAGCAAAGAGATCCGAGTAGTATTGGAGGATGATTTTCTCCATAGCCTTTCTCGAAGCTGTAAGTGTCCCGTCAGGGTATCGGAGTGCAATCATCTTGGTCTTATAGTTGGCGAAGCCTCGCTGAGCTTTGCGAATGCTCTTCCCAGCTTCTGCAGCTTCTGAAGCTTCTCCCATAACTGCTGCTCTTCTCTCTTTGAGGTCTTCTTTTATCGCTTCTCTGCAGAGTTTCGCAAGTTTGGACGTTAAGATTCGGTTGCCTGTAGTTCGTGCAATTCCACATTGACGTATCAACTCGAGTGTCTGCGGAGACAAGCGTCTCTTCGTGACCTTAGGACTCTCGGCTTTTATAGCGTTAACGTGAAGATATTCAACGAGCCGATCGTATTCTTCGTCGATGTTGTCGACAACGGTATCTTCCCAAGAGCCTACTAATGATTTGAATACGTCCCAGTTTATGGTAGTTCTGGGACTTCGTGGTTTGAATTTAGCAGCTTTCTCTCCTCTCCTCGAAAATTGGAACGTTGCGCGAAGGAGGCGATGGTCTGATCCCGTGTAGAACTTAGAAACAACAGCGACGTTGGTCAGCCAAAACCTTCGATTTACTGTGACGTGATCTATTTCGTTATGGTACTCTCCATTGGGAGACTCCGACGTCCATCGCTGAGAAAGAGGTTTTTGAAATTGCGAGTTACCATGGATGGTTTGGGTCGTCATGATAAACTCAGATGACCTCTCACCCTGCTCATTCCATTCTAGTCCATGGGACAGTATGTGACGTTCTTCAGACGTTCTTTTAGGTCCAATTTTAGCGTTAAAATCTTCGACAATGACCTTGAAGAATGCATGATCTTCTCTGAAGAATTTTTCGAGGTCAATATAGAACGCTTCGACTTCGTCTTCGTCATAGCTTGATGTTGGTCCGTAAGCAAGTAAGGTGGTCAAAGCCGGCATAAAACCACATCTTTTCAACCGTAATCGTTCGATACGGGTTGTTAGTTGATAGAACGAATCAATGTTTAGGATCAAATTTGATTTGACGAGGACGCCAACGCTGCCGACACCTCTGCGATCGCATGTACTAAGGAACAGTTCTACTCCGGTGTCATAAACAGCGTGAAAAGGATAGCGCCTTCTCGTCTCAGCCAGGCCAACGACGTCGTACCTTTATTCTTCTTGCTTGAATCAATAGATCTTCTACTGCGGATTCGTGAGCAAGGGTTCTTGCGTTGTATGTACAGATCGTCATTTTGGTCCGTTTCGATCTCGGCAGCCTAGTTCGGTCCTGAGATTTTAGCAGCCTCTCCGTACTCGTCTTACCTGGCGCTGCCGTACCACGGGCTGTTTCAGGGCCAATGGAATGAGGCCATATTTGTTACTGTTTTTTGGCATTTCGATACCCAACGTATAGCTTGCCAGGCTCTAAACGTGGGGGCTTTGTACTCACGAGCAGCTTGCCAGTCTCTCTCGGAGGAGCGGGAGGAGCTTATTTGTTGGAGGCGACTCCTAACCGCCTCCCATGTACTTCCCAGCCGCTTGATTGCAGGCTTTTGGCCGATTGACTCGTAGAAATAGAGTTTTTGCCAAGACGGCGCTGCAGAAGCAAGGTTGTTCTCCCCTGAATCCACCTGCGTCTCTGGGAAGCACACGGTCGCTTTTGGTTTGCGTTTTTTCCCCTATCCACCACCTGGGGACGCGCCACGTGCCCTCGCGACTAAAAGAGCGGGATCCCTCAAAGAGGGAGGTCCGTGGAAATTACATTACACCATCCCAAAAAAAGTAAATTGATCATTTTTCTTACAGTTCACTGGAAAAGCGTTTTCAGAAATCGAGCGCACCATCAAAATCGCAGTTTTTTCAGCTATCGAATGATTGCTAAAGTCCAATAAAAAATGTGTGCTTGATGAGAAAGCCACGGAAATGAGCGTGTACGATGAGTGGTACACGTGGTCCTGAAAGTGCTAATGTCTTAGTGTCTTCACTAGTTTTCATCGTAAACGCCTAGAATTGGGTGTTCATAATGTGCTCCACCTTTTTTTGAACATTTGTCAACTTCCAACTCACATTAGTTTTCAAGACACTCGTTTGTTCATTCGTGCGAATGAATGCATGTTAGTGCGAACAATATGAAGACAGAAGCGCGTCACCTAGTTCTGCAAACAGTGCAGGCATAAATGAAGCAGTGGTTAGATCAGCTCGGTTATCGTAGCAGTTTAGTTTTTTGATGATTTTTTCCTGTAAACGTTATCTTCTCTTTGTTATTGAGTTTTCATCACAAAACACCTGTGGGCTCTGTGCTTATGTACATGCGACTTTAATAAGGCAAAAGCGCCGAAATATCGGCCGTTATGAAAGTAACTTCGGGTAAGCTCATGAATAGAACAAACAAATGAGTGCCCCTAATTTCTGGGCCTCTTCCGATAATGCCTATGATCTAAGTGTATATGGACCCGCCCATTTTGTCACTGAGCTTCGTGCTTTGGTGTGGACGGTTTATATGCTTTTAGGGTCTTGAATTCTTGAAAATGAAGCACTTCCGGGGTGAATGAGTATAACATGCGATAAGAATGGAATAGTTTTCTGAGCCCACAGTAAGTACTTTATGTCACTTTATTATCCATTTTTCTTTCGTTCGTGATAGTTTATTATCGTTACTTTGGTCCATCGTTTAGTCTCTCGATCAAGTAATAAAAGTTTACATTTTTGAGGGTGCATTCTATAAGCTAACACTGAACTTCAGAATGGTTATAAAGGAGCTTGAGACACAGGCAGCAGTATATCCTTGGGCTATCAACGAAATAGTAGGAGTTCAAATATTCATCCGCTAGTTCTTATGAGTCTTCCTTCCCCATAGATCAGGTATATGACCTCTTCTCCACATTAGCTAACACTACACTATTGTTTTGGAGGCGGTAAAAACCCTGACAACAGCGTGTCGTCAGACCCTCGAGGAACTGCTAAGCGTTTGATACCTCTTTCCCTATAGTTCTTAAGAACCTTTTTTGACCACAGTCCAAGTATATGTCTCCTTTTTCACATGGCAATCTAATGTCTTTTACTAGCGCTGACACTGATATCGTTAAGATGTTTTTGTTAGCCGCTTGTTCATTGACCGCCACATTTGTTGCATGAATAAAATGTTACATCTCATGTTCCATACTACGAGCTATGTGTGTCATGCTTATTTGATTGTCCCAAACTCGACATCATCGTCTTCCTTAAAGCCACCATGAATCCAAACGATGGTTCACATGTGGTCGCCTTTGCGTTATGCGTGTTCGTTGCCGCGTTGACTAGAATCAGGTGAAATGGGAGAAAAATCAACAGCTGTAATCACGAGAAACTAAAAGAGTGACTACTTGTTGCTTGAACGTCTGTAATAATCTATGCCTGCGAAACGAACTCGTGCAAAGCAGGGCCTTTGGACCTTGTTAATCGTTATCAATCGCGTATTCTGGATGAAGCTTTTTCAATCGTTTTGGGAGAATTGAATGTGCCACAGTCTCACGGTTGACACCTTCATAACATTTGCGTCGAACATCGTCGGACTATCAACTGGTTATACTTAGTTTAAAAATCGGCTTTATAAGCAAATATAGTACCGGAAGGAAAACTATTCCTAGGTTTTGTTGCCCTCTTCAGCAACTTCGAAATGACTCCTGTAAAAGTCACTCGTCACGAAAATATTAAAGTAAGTCTATGCTTTGTCGAATGCAAAAATCCTTTTGAACGGTTATTTTTATGAGAATAAATGTTGGATATTCTGACGGTGGTATCTGTATTAATTGCATTTCTCATTTTTTCGTAATAATCGTGCTAAAATTTCGCGAATTTTAACAACAGCTTTGAGATACTTGTCAAACAATGTACGTAATTCAAGCGTTTATCAATTGCCATTAGGCTCAACTACAACTCTCAAGATCATAGAGGTAAGAACGGGAGACTTTGAAAAAACCTTGGACACCTTTGGACTTTATATTGGCCATTTTAGAGACCTCTCAAACTCTCATGAGACCTCTAACAACTCTAAAAGATGGTCGCCAAATCGAAAGATCGAAGCGTTTCATCCTTATTTCTGATAAGCGACTTCACAGCAAATATGTGAAGCATCTTTACACGAAAACAGGTTTCTACCTGACTTGAACGCTCAAGCCCTGGAAACCTGAAACTATTCGGTCAACATCGGCTATTATTATGGGTGTTTCTTGAGAGGAGCATAAGCAGATCCCTAGCTGAATTTTGGAGGTGCCGTCAAGGTAATCAGTAAGCAAAGTAGAAGTGTCAGTTATTTGCTGCAAAATCTACATTATCTTCATCCTAATCATTCTCGAACAGTTCTCCTATGGCCAAATAAGGCAAGAATAGGAGGAGCTATTTCACAAACTATGAGCAAAGAAGAATTCTTAGTGCGATTTTTTGTAGAAAAATTTCTTAGTTACATTACAAATTTGGCACAAGCTCCAAATCTATCACCTTGCACTTTATATTATACACCGCCTTACCTTGATTTATCAACAACCTTGCTACTTGCTAGTTTATTGATGCTATAATGTGTATCGGTTAAATTGAAATTTTTTGTCTCAAATACATCATAGTCCTCAGTTTCCGCCGACAACAGCAGATGCTTAGAAGAAGTGCGATCCAAACGGACCCGATGCTAACATTCAAACCGCTCCGTTCACTACACTTTGCCACATCTGTCTCGACAAACTCGTCGTGATGATGCTTGTGGTCCGCTCAATATTTTCCTTTTGGTAACGAAACTACACTAAAAAGAATAAACTCAAACCGAAGGAGTTCCTAAATTGCCAAAGCTGTGGGAAGTACAAGCACTATCATTATCATGCCGGCTTTCGTTGCAGTACACATCTCCATGCCGGCCAGTACATTGCAAATTCCCGTTACCGTGTTGCTGACGATAATGCAGCTTGGTGAATCCTTAATCATCTCTACAAGTAACAGTGAGTGATAAAGAACATTTTCTTTTATTACAGTAAAAAAAATGAAAAATCATATAATATTGAGCACTGACTTTCTTGCATTCTTGGACCTTTCGAAGCCATTACGTGACATATACAATAATTTATGTCCAAGAAGATATTCGAAACTTCGTTCAGAAATAGCACAAATCTGAAGACGCACATTTCCAGCGCCATTATGAAAGTTTTCCTCATAATATGAGAAATATTCGAGTAATCTTTGATATTTTCTTTGGATAATAGTAACGCATTTCTGTCTTTCTTTATTACATGTTATAACTCTGCCTGTAATTTTTCAAGTATTGTTTCGTATTGGGGAATGTAGCTGAGTGGTTGTGATATTTGGCGCGGTAATGATCCCACTTCCTCTCAACACTCTCTGCACACAATAACGAGCGCCCTACAGAGCTCCCCAGGTTGGCCTCCTTGAGATTATAGGGGAACGTGCTTAACCAGTACTCACGACGTTTATGAAGAAGAAGAAAAAACAAATTGATTATTAGAAGTACCCAGATCCGCACAGTGGAACAAAACTGTGGTTCAGTTGAAGTAAAGTGAAATAGCAAAAGAATCCATTAATGAAGACCTACGCATCTCTTGTTAGCTTGTAAGCTAGCAGCAGTATAGCAGCTTATTGGTTTGTAGCTGAAGGTAACATTGAGCTGACCCAAAGTAGGTGAGATTACGGCATGAGGTAGGAGTGCGCTATGAGTTTGGCTTTCGAAAACAACAAAAATCTGAAAAACAATTCTATGACTACATAGTAGAGTTTATTTGAAAGAGTTTCTAATCACCTCATGTGGAACTATGCATGTTGAAGTTTTTTCAAGACTTCGCTTTCACGTATTATCAAAATTTGCAATCAAAAACAAAACTTTTGAGAACTGCAAACTCACTGTTTGCATTGTGAGACGTGATCCAAATCCTTGAGCCGGCCGCTTAGCTAGCTGCACTTCCAGGTACTTCTGAAGAAACTTCGGGTTTTCCCGCATAAGCCATGGCGCTAGGCAAAGTGAATCCAGTGACGGTGAAGATTTGAGTGCTCACTGCGATTAAGTTTTCAGTTTCTTCAAGGTGTAGTTATTACTTGCGTTCAGAAGAGCTCTATCAAAGTGCTTGAATGAAGATCTCCTTAGTAGTGATGAATTGTGAGAAATTTTGATTATCACCACTGTTCATAGGATCCTATCTAACATTGGGAGTACTTTTCATTATTATTTGAGCCAACTTGTCATGTGGCCTGGTAAGGGCTCTTGTACAGCCCGATAAACGTGTTTAGCCCTTACAGACTCGTCAGCCAGGCAGAACTCGTCGTCTTTCGATTTTTTTACAGTCAGTTCTCTCGGGAGCCTTACACTCATAGAGAGTCATCGAAGACGAACGTTTTACACTCTATGTCAAGCGAAATTTTCACCTAACACAGAGTGTTTTCGCACTCGATTGCTCGCTGGCTGGTATTTTTATCATAATTATACCCTTATTTCGAATGCTTTATTAAGACTACGCTGAAATTTCAGTAAATCCTTTCTCTTGTACGTCTGCTAAATGGGCTCTTGTAGGGTCCGAAACACGTGTTTCGACCTTGATAATCTCGTCAGTCAGTTATATTTCAAAATACCAGTCAAGAGCAATCGAGTGTACAAAACTGCTGTTCTAGTGATTTCCACTTGACAGAAGCGTAGTGCATGTAAATCGTTCGTCGTCCCCTACTCTTAGTGTGTAGACTGGAGCACCCATAAAGGACTGGCTAAAAGACTAAGGGTTCTGCCAGAGTGATGAGACTGTCAAGGTCGCAACACGTGTATCGGGCTGTACAATAGCCCATTTAAGAGACCACATGACATGTTGGCTCAAATAGCAATTTTGAGATACGTTGAAATTTAAGCGTGGTCTTGAAAAGCACTCGAAAATCACATAATCATTCTTTTGACCTTGTGACATCACTCCACATCCCGGCATTGTCGAAATTGTGGCTAGCAGCGAAATCATGATAAAATCCGTGAGATTTCTCACCATGTTCGCAGAAATATTCACTGTCGTGTCCTAGAAATCCATAGACATATGATAGACTCAATTGAATAGAAATTCTATATTTTGTATCAGATCATTCACAAGACATAACGGATTTGACATTCATCTCTCGTATGTGACTAACATCGGCATTACACCTTTTCAACTATTCAAAAGCTGCCAAGGTTGTCAACTCTCCTAAATCGATAAGAAATTTTTGGAAGCACGTTTTGTGGCAGATTCTGTTCTTTTGAAGCACAAAAGATTTGGTTTTTGACATAGAATGAATGTCAAATGCAGAAGGGCAATAAGGTATGTATGAGAAGCCACTAGGTAAAAAATACAATGAGCGGGCCAATTCAGTTGGCGTGGTCTAATTCGGATCTCGACTTTTCATTTCTAATACCGTGACTTCCCAACATTCCCAAAAATTACACATTCGCAAGCAACAAAACGTCGTAATACAAGGGCACCATTATAAGAAAATATGTTAGAAATGTTAAAGAAAATCTCGACTGACAAATAGTTAACAAATTTCAGTGCAAAGAAAAAAAAAACTTATGAGGGAACGTGTTTCGTTTTGAGGCACAAGAATGGTACTGTTTGATGAAATTGCAAATGTATCGAGATAAGGAAGTTAAGTAAACGTGCTCAAGAACGTGATTAACGTGATACTGAGTTGACTTTTTAAGTCACCTTTATAACGTTGTAAAATTGTCATCAATATGGATGGTTTCATAAACACCTCAATTTCTCGCAGTTTCTTCATGATGTGTAAACAAAACAAAATTTGTTACTATACACTTCGTGTACTAGGCTTCATTACATTACTGTAATCTCATTCCTGCAAATGTTTTGACAAGATAATCTGAAAAGTCTGAAGCGTTGTTTTGATGGATTAAACGACCAGTCTAACTGCCTAACTCATTCAGTATTCTAAGCCCTCAAACTAATTTTGAAAATGTTATTTGAAGAAATGATTTATGGCAAATAGTGCCAATTATATACATAGTAAAAAATTACATTCAATATGATTTAGACAGGCGCGGATACTATATAGACAAGAGCTCACGTAGCGCAGTGGATGGAGGTGCTCTGCGTCGTACACGAGATAAATGGTAGTTCAGATTGCACAAATTCTCCCCTAACTTCCTTTTGCTACAAGTTCTGGTGCATTAGCCGTTTGAATCGAGCCTAACACTATCACTAAAATCTCATTGCTGCTCATACACTATAAATCTGGTGCACCAGAAACTCAAATTGAGCCCATCGTCTCAATAACTCACTGCGCCACAATATTGTACTTTATTCGTTTACTGACTCGAACTTCCTGCTCTGATATTCTCTCGTCTATTGCTGCGATCGGCTGCGTCGGTTACTTCAAAGGACTCGCGTCAACAGCCGTCACAATAAAGGGTACAGGTCAGCTCATTTGCTCATTCAAAAAAAATTAGATGCTAGTATCCATCACTTCCTCACTCAACGAGAGCCTAGCTCAACCACAGGAATTGCCATATATTTGCAGTCCAGAAAAAATCCCAAAGCGACATGCGATCCACACTCTCCGCACGTCAAAAAGCACTATCAAAGGCAACTAACCGTCTCGTGTCCTATCTGGACGACAACAAAGATTTGGTCAAAAATCCACCAGAATTCCACTTAGATAAAGCAAAACGTAACGAGTATGTCATTGCAAAAAAGACTACGACAAATGAAGATCAATCTTGAATCCAGCATGAACATCGTTCAAGTCGCATTAGAGAGATATAATGCAGCAGCCGATCAAATGAGCCCCAATAGTGCGTCAGAAAATACACCCGCAGAGAGGTTGGGGAAGGAACAGAAAAAACCCTTGAGCCCCTCGACAGAGCACCAAGTCATCAAATTAAGCTTCTACAGCTTCAAGACACATTGCAATGCATGAATACCAGCACCGCCAACGTCGCAAGTCATAACCCACCACACATTAGCTTACCCCCATTCCCATCCCCAAGTTCAGCGGCGAAACATGAGAATGGGAAGCACTTTGGGAGCATTTGAACATAATGTACATTCACGTGAATGGATGAATACCTCAAAATGAACTATCTGCTAGATTTTTTTGAAGGAAAGACTAAAGCATTGACCAATTCCCGATAATCGTTTCAGATAGTGATAATCCATTTGAAGAACAAGTACGGCAACAGAAAAGTTGTCGTCGACCAACCTATCGATATACCTATGTACTTATGTGGTGGCCTATCGATGTATCAAATCAGTGCTGCTACCTGCCCAGACTACTCTAATACCAATTCAAAGATCTTGGAGAGATCAGAGACTTAGTTGGTCATGGGATCACATCAACAACCAAACAAGCACGAGCGTATTGTTGGAGAGCACCTCTAGCGCTGTGCCACACACGTGAAATTTATGACCAACAAATGCTGGTACTTATACGTTGGACAGGGATAAATGATTATTCTACCTCATCCGCTACACAAGAATTTTGCATAAGGGCGTTAGTGATCATTCGAAAGCTCAAACCTCTAGCTAGAGCTATAGTGGTCGGTTTTTCAAACACTTTTGGCGCTGTGAAATCAAAAAAGTCATGTTTCGCACTACCACACGTTTTTCTTATTTCGCTCATATTTTGCTGGACAAAACTCTTTCTACAAACTATTAGTTTTCTTTCGATAGCACAAGTCTCAAAGAACTTCAAAGATATGTTTGTTTTGGAAAAAGTATTTGTGTTTTACAACTTGCTCAGAACCTCATGGTTCAATGAATGGCTCAAAGCTCAATGGCTTTACGCTACCGCACCATGAAATATGGATAAGCTAAGAGCTAAAATTAGGCATAATCCTACCGCTTGTTCTTCACTGTCACTTGAAGAAACACATTGTCAACGGCAGATAGCTCGTTCTTAAATAGCTCCGTTTACATGAAATTTTATAACCATATACATAATCTAGAATTTTATGTCTTCTGAATAAATTTTGGCTGTTCACTACGTAATTGGTCGAAGTTACTCATCAAAATTAGTTTAAATATGGTAATATTAATTCTAGTAATCTAGGTATAGCACCAGAAAACCGTCCATCGTAACACGGGTACATAGCTGATGGGTACCGAGCCGCCCTAAAAAGATGCGAAAAGTTCGACTCATCTTCCATCGCGCTCCTAAAACAGGCTCACTTACGCTAAGGTCAAGTAAGACATTCCTTTTACGAGAACCGTACTAAAAGATGCCTAGCCACATGATAACAAACTTCTTCCGATTGCAATCCATAAAGAGTGGCGATCACTTGCCGTGACCACACGCAACGCGCTGACAAAGCTATTCCATGAATTAAGGAAAAAGTCCTTCTGAATTGCAAGATGTTAGTTAAGCAGAATATAAGAAATGACTCGTACAATTTCTCACAAAGACAGCAAAGTCGAAAACTATTAAGGCAAATACCTAGAGAATTGAGTGGTGAGCAAAACCATGGCTTGAAAGGTTGGTGGCTGATAGCTAATATTGAGATGTTGAAGAATGAGTGGTCGGACAAATGTGCCTCGCTGGTGTAGTGGTTAGAACACGCGTCCCCGGGTAGATGAAACGCTGGTTCGATTCCCTCCCAAGGGTGCGTTTTTTGCTCACCACTCAATTCTCTTACATATATAGAAAAACATCATAACATCGCAAAATGCATTAAAAACACTATTAATTCCGAGTATTCAGGCAATTCTTAACTAGAATTCAACGGGAAAACAATTAGCTAGTTCTGAGGACAAGATTTTGGGAAAATGAATGAGCATTTTTTAAAAACGAATAAACCATCGATACAGAACGCCTCTTAATCACCGGTTTTCATAGTAACTCAAACAATTATGTTCACTCTTTGCATCGACAGATGAAAATATCCTTTTCGCCGCTTTTGTTGAGAGTTTAGTATGTTGTTTTCTATCCAATCCTTCAAGACAGTCCGACTGAATGGTCGACGGTTGAGTGCATTCCTTAGTAGAATCATTGAACCTAGGGTCGACACTCGTTCTAAAGTTTGTTGATATGATACTTGACCATGACATATACGACGCATCCATATTTTCAAGAATATTATCATATCAATAGAGTACAAAAGCAACCCAAGTCGTGAACACAATGAAACCATTGAAATATATTAGTTACACATTGTGCAACATCGTCGTGTGATGCAGCACGAGAATGCTTCAGTGTTTGTAATACAATTCTCAAGGGAAAAAAGGAAGCTCTTCAGAAGCTCTAAAAGATTGAAACTACGTTCTATCCAAAAAATTACGTAAATTGTAATGGATTCCACTGAAATTGATAAGATACGCTAAAAGTTGAGAATAGTTCGTCCAACCGTTTCGGTACTCCCTCGATTTTTCGCTCGGCATGCTGCATGGTCATATGGCTGGCGGGGAGCCTCGAATGACAGTGTTGTAGATTTCTAATGACATTGAATTTTCATTTCTATTAAGGTAATCTTAGATTACTAAAAGATAAAATATGAATAAAGAGACTCTAGTAGAATTAAAGATAGTAGGAACAACGTTCACGTTTCCTAATAAGGCCTAAAGTGATCAGATGTTATTCAAAAATGATACTATTACACTGCGCAGATATCTACATTCTACGTTGCGCTTGCATATTGCAAATAATTTTTCGGAAGCTTTGCGCATAATTTTGTGAGTTGTTTCAAATTGTATGCCACTATTAATGTTAATCCTTTGTAAAGTATTCTGCAGATGATAATCATAAGACTTGTAAGAATAAGCAAGTAAGTAGAATGCACTAGTTAATCAAATAAGCTTGGAATTATATCAGGGCGTGCATACATTACAGTAGGCTGCAGTAAGCCGAGGCGCGGTGAAGCAATCGGTGAAGACAAAACTGTGCTCGCGGTACCGAACGACTAAATATCACAAAGAAGTTAATGTTTCCCGAGGCAGTTATCTTTATACCTTCCGGAAAATTCGGCCAATGTACATTGAGCATCATCCAGTAATGAGTCATAGTGCAAATTTTCTCACCTTTGAATTGCCTACGTGGAATTATCCTCTGACGGACATCATCGTAAATCTCACAGAGAGGAGGGATTGAAGGTTGCTAAAACTGTCTATATATAACCACAACCAAAAGTCTCTCTTTTCGTGACAACTACTTTTGGGGGAAATTCAAGAAAGGACAGATTTTCCGGACTTGATCAATCCCTGATAGATGGGTAATGTATTAAAATTCAATAAACCTTGTCACAGATGCTGTAATAGTAGATTCCGGCTTGCACAATGACTTATGGTGACCTGGCAATGTCACGCCACCCATAGCTCGATAATGAAGAAGAATTCTACTATACTATGTAATAACCAACCATATGAGTTTTCTTGTCGTACTTGTGATTAATATAATATTTCAGATAATCTGTACAAACAATTTTGAAATCCATCGCTATTTTTACCAGCCACTATAACGAAAGGATAGTGAAAACATTGTAAAGTTTAGGATATTCGCAGGATTTGGTGGTAATTTCATGAAAAAACCATTCACATGAGATGTAGAAGCCAGTCAATAAACAAACTTGGTAGCTCATAAGTTTTGGTACTACAATAATAAGCACTAAATCTATTGACCAGAATTAGGCTTGCTTATCAACACTACCCAAAGTATGTGCCGTTAACCTACGCACATTTCTGTCATCTCTCAGGCAACAAATGTGTATAATTCTCTAAGACTTCATTTGCCACCAAATTTGCTCATACTTGCCTCTTCATGGCCGCTCAAAGAAGCCTTTATAGTAATTTTCTGTCTTACGAGTACAAATTGAGACGCTGTAAACAGACCGCCTTCGAGAACATCAGCAGTGTAAAAGCTCAAGGATTTCAATACACTTGAAAATCATTTTTTGAGCCATGCATGTGGTTTGTTAAAGGGCAACTTATAGAGCCCAATACACGTGTTTCGACTTTGACAGTCTCATCATTCGGGCGTGTTCCTTTCATTTTTAGCCATTCTTCTCAAAGGCTCAAGGATCTGTGTCCATGTTAACATCTGCAATCATGTCCTGCACGTCGAAATCGCAGAAATCTCATCCTGCTTCAAGATAACGCAAGGCTGCCAAACTGACAAAGAGGCAGTGACCGAACTGAGCTGAGAGTTGCTGGTAAGCCGCCGTATAGTCAGCAATTCAACACAAAAAATCAACAATTTTTCGATCGCATTGTTATCTGTGAAGAGACTACAAGAGACGTTTTGGTACTGATTGGACCGAAATGAAGCTCGTGAACATTTGCTGAAAAACCAATTTCCAGTGCTGAATTACGATCACTGCTCACTGACCCGCAGAGCTATAAATTCACCATTCTGATGGATAATGACAGCAAAGCGCTGGCACGAGACTGAGAAAATGGTCGAAAACTTTATGTATGCAGCATCCAGTAATGGACAATGAGAACATCTAATCATCTGTCAAGATTACGAGTTTTCAGCATTAACCCTACAGAAGTTGAAGAAATGCGCCTATAGAACTCTGGCTCCTTCACCATATTCATCGTCTCATCAACCGTATACTACTTTTCAACCATTTTTGCAACAGCTGGGGAGAAAAGTCCAACAATCAATTGTGACTGAAAATGTCCTGAATAACTTGCTGTCTCCTGAAATCCAGAACTTTAAATTTACAGAAGTTTATAGCTTTCTGGTATGCTGACTGTAACTATTCTTAATCTGACTGTTGAAACTGTGCTCAGCCGACCCATAGCATTTCAATTTTATCGCTTAAATAGCCATTGCAAAGGAGTCAAGCTAGAAGGACTCTGTTTACCGAATCTCTAGTGATAATTATGGAACTTATCATAAGCAAGATCCTACCAACTCAAGCGCTGGTTCGGCTTGAGCACGGCTATTTCAAAATTTTGAGGAGGATCGACTATACCAGCAATCAACAGCATTCGTACAGAAGACAAAAATTATCAAGCAGCAACCGAATTCACACGCGAAAAGATCATAGACCTTCATAAATAACAGTTCGAGGAAACGAAATTTATGCAAAAAGTGCTGGAACCCATGGAAACTGTGGAGCCTGCTTGAATTTTTTAAAAACGAAACCCTATTAAAAAACCACAATAAATATGCTACAATACTGTAGCTGGAAAGAAAAACTACTCCTCGTCTAACCGTTAGTTTGTCGATAACTCTACTAACACATATGACAGCATGGAAATAATTTGAATGAGGATATTCTCTTATAAAAATACTAGTAAAATCATGCGAATGTACCTGAATGACTGGATAAATATGGATTAAATCTAGACGTTAATTTGATGTGGTTCTATCGAGTGCGGGCATTTCAGAGTTCCCAAAACATGAACGATTTTCTCTGTTAATGCTCTAAAGTAGGAAATAAAGAAAGACACATTTTCACAATATCTCTACGAAAAATAGATATTATAGAACCATACATTTTAATGAGAACTGCAAAAACTCTATATTCAGATTTACCTATTTACAAGATCGGGAAGTTTCATCCATATTCTGTTGACCGATTTCACAGCGGATATGCGCAGCAACTTTGCAGGAAAACAGATTTGTTCTCAAAATTTCAACAGCACTCACGATCTTTTGCCTTATTGTGCAAATCCTAAAGATTGGTCTCTTGCGGGTAACGATAGGAGTAGCACTTATTTTTTTCTATCTACACGTTTCTCAAATTATTCAAACACAACGCGAAAATCAGCTCAGTCACATTGCACGTATGTAATTAATTGCACTGCTGTGACTATTCTATACACGATTTGCCAGTTTATTGAAGCCATAATGCTACAGTACATATCGGTTAATTGAAAACGTTTGTGTCAAATATATCACAGTTCATTCAGTTTCCGCCGACAACGGCAGATGCCGAAGCGAAGTGCCGTCCAAACGGACCCAATACCAACATCAGTAAAGCTCGGTTTACCACACTTTACCACATTTGTCTCGACCAGTTCGCCAAGATGATGTTTGTGGTCTACTCAAAACATTTTCTTTCACAAAACAGAACTGTATGAAAAATAAAGTATTGAAACTGAAAGAGTTCCTCCAATTGTCAAGGCTGTAGCGGGAACCTCCGCTAATTTCGCCATTACATTTGTCGCCGTACACATCCCCCGGTCCCTCGTCACAGTGCAAATTCTCGTCACCGTGTTGTCGACGATAACGCAGCTCCGTATCCCTGGGGCGACTGTAAGATGCTGTGAATCTCTCAAATATTTTTTTTCCATCAAATTATAAAACTGAAAGAAATAGGAAAGTTTCGATACTGACTTTCTTCAATTCTTTGAAGCTCTGTGAATCATCATCAGATATATTGAACACTATAGTTTTCTCAGGAAAAGATAAGTTATATTTTGTTTGGAAAATAGGGGCGATTTCAAAGCTCTACTTCAGTGCCATTATTATAGTTTTTCTCAATTTATGAGACATATTCTGATAATTCTCTAGCACTACCTTTTTATTCGAAGAATATCAGACACATTCGTCCCGGTTTGATGCGTGTTATACTTCTACCAACAGAAAACCACTCGACAACGAGGCCAAAATTCTTCGCGGCAGACGACGCAGTCGCACCGCGGACGCGGCGTGCTCGAGTGATTTTGTGGTAGTTTTCTAATGAAAGTTATACATTTTTTGTCACCAAGTGTAGTTTCAATGCCAGCAAACGGTAAAATATGGTAGAAGAGACTTTAAAGGCCACAAATAGTAGAAACACATTCGATGCATGCTCTAAAATCACGCATTTTTGAAGAGAAAGACAGATGTTTGCGAAAGGTTGTATATGAGCTACTATTGCACCTTTTTATACTGTCTTATTCATCTTTATCCATATCCCGATCAAATTTACCTTTTATTTTTCATGTCAAAACTACCACATATCGAAGATAAAGTGAAGCGGACAATTAATGCGCTTTAACGACAATCGATGGTCGAGAGCCGTTACTGGCTGCATTTCTCGCCATATCAAGCGCTAAACAAGAAGACCACCGATCCGATGGTCCGATTTCTCCAAAGAAATATATGATGTTAAGCGAATTTTTAGAGCGTGGAGAATGCACTGCGATACCCTTGCAAATGGAAGTATTGCTGCTGGCTGCTAGAGTCACTCGACGGTCAACGAGACGACAAGTGCGCGGGCGAAACACACAAGACAATTTCCTGCTCCTCAGCCAATCTCCACCTATCCAAATTATTTCAGTCTTATCGCATGCAGGCGTTTATGAATACTCACCAGTGAAAAACAGAGTTTCTTCTCAGCCAAACTGCTTTCGGTGGGTCTCTCCCTCCATTTTCACAAATGGTAGTGATCCAATTTCATGATTTGTTTTGGTTCTTCTGCTGAACGCGTTCGAGCAAATTTCCTAGCTCTTACTCTTTCGTCGGATACCGGTAGAAGTAATTCTTTTGACAAAGGGATTGTTAATTCCTACTAGTTATCTATGGTTCAGGGAGTGCCGCGTTCGAGTGGTTGCGCTGCTCGTCGCGGCGCGCGTGGGCTAAACCCCGCCTTCAACACTCTCCACCAATTAACAATGAAGACCCTATGGAGCGCCACAGCCAGGCTATCCTCGAGATTGCAAGGAGACGTCTTCAACCAGTATTCTCCGACATTCAAAAGAAAGACGGAAATGCGAGTAAATGATAGAAATACTAGGATCGGCAGTGTGAGGAAAAAATCATAATTCGCGAACGAGAAGAGAAGTCGGGTACTTTTACGCTACGGAATAAGTTTGAGCGAAAGACAAACTATACGTAAGTTGATTTTTCAAGTAAATGGTCTTGATCATCAGAAAAATATAAGGTCAGATTGCGTATCATCCCTGAAGACGTAATCTACTGTTCACTATTCGATCAGTCGTCTTTCATATATTCAGAATTTTGCCTGCGGAAGTAGCTGGCTGAGCAGATTGTTGAAGGCGACCCGACCTTTCCGTTCTCCGAACTAGAAAGAATCCTTCAAAACTTCAACCAATATCATACTGTGATGTTCCCAACCACATCAAGGAGGCGGTGGTAAGGAGGTAATCGAAGAGTGATAGGCAATGATTTTGCCTCCCCACTTTCTGGTCACGACGTGATTTTCACGGCGACGTGATGTTCAGGTGCAGAAAATCAGTCAGCTGGGAATTGGACATATTCTGTTTGCGAGCTCATTGCAGAACAGGTGAATGCGTGTGGAGAAAGGAGGAATGATCATTGGAAGAGACTGTCTCACTCTTGCAACATAGGCGGCAGGACAACGCAGTAAGAGCTGGTAATATGTTCCTTTAGCAAGGACATAATTTCCAATTAAAAAAGCTGATTCTTAAGACGTATTAGCATACTTCTCACTAGAAATGCCTCAAAAAATCTTTCAGATAATGTCGTTTTCTCGTGACGACAAATTGTTTCATAATCCGAAATTCGCCATGTAGTCGTCAACAGAACCCGTTGTGAAGTTCCCACCATAGACTAACTACCTCAAAGATGAGGCGTAGCCTTCTCTTTGTTGATACAGTGTATTAAGAAGGTCTTTACAGAAACCAAGTCTTTCAATAAGATCTCCACTTTTGAAGCTATTCAGTGACTAATGATCTATTGAAAGTATAGAAAAGGAAGCTGATCATCGTCAAGAGTTTCAATTCTACGCAACAAGGGTGTATATTTGGGCTTGGTCATTGCTTGTTAATGAATCTTTGAACATAAAAAGTAATGGGTCAGGAAGAGAAGTTCGTATATTTATGAATGATTGGTCCTCAGAATGACAGATGCCAACTCTAGCAAAGCTTCCTCCGGTTGCACACTAAAGCCCCCTCTGAAAAGTCCTTCTACAAGTTGCAGTGAAGAAATTGTGTTTCTGAGCTACATTCTAGGACACGCGTTGAAAAAGTACAGTAAGCGCTGGAAGAATATTGTTTTACCAAGTTTTACCTTTCGAGTTATAATGACGAAATTTACTTGAAATACGTTTCGCCAATAAGTAATTTACCCTTTCGTGACGATGAAGAATTTTAGAATCAAAATCTAGCTGCGTAAGTATCAAATAACCAGTGTAATATTTAAACAACGAGCTATTTATTCTAGCAGCAAAGCGTAGTCCTCTATCAGTTATTACGACGCATTGAGAAGGCTTTTTTGCAAATCAAACTCAGTACTAAAATCGTCATTCTATAACGATATTACTGTTAGCGTAAAAAGGCGGTTTGATAAGTCGATACAATTTCGCTAAAATTATTCATTGCCACCCTCCAAAACATCATATGAACATTAGAATGGGGCGATATGGGAGTGAAAATTGACGGTCGACAATCTAACAACTTCGCTTTGCTGACCATATCGTCCTTATCACATCAAGCATCAGCCAGGCGGAACGAATGTTCACCAATTTCGACAACGCCTTTGAAGAATGGGTCTTAGACTGAATCTAGCAAATGCGATGTTTACGAAGAACGGACGGGCTTTGAATAACTCAGTCAAGCTCAACGAAACGAACATCTCTCAATGCTCCACTTATATCTGTCTAAGTCGTGAAATCAAGATGCTGAACAGTCTAGCTCCAGATTCAAGCAGGAGGAAACGAGCGGCTTAGAGAACGTTTGAGGGCATCTAGGACGTATTGAAGAGGAAAAACAACATCCGATTGCGTACCGACCTTTTCGACTCGACGATTATCTCTGCCCTAACTTATGCAGCAGAAACGTGGTCGGTACGTAAGCGTAAGCAGGATGAAGATCACTTGGCGTTATTGAACGCGCAGTCGAAACGTCGATGCTAGGAGTACCACGTAACTCTCAAATGAGAGAAAGGATCCGAAGTTCCGACCTATGTCAACGATTGAAGAAGAGGCGCCGTTCTACACGAGAGGATATCGAAAATGAGGTGAGCCGGACACGTGGTGCGCTTTAACGTCAACTGGCGGACGAGAGCCGTTAGTTACTGGATCCCTCGGGATTTCAAGCGCTTTACAAGAGGGCCACCAACCCGATGGTCCGATTTCTTCAGGAAAGCTATAGAAGAAAGATATGATACTCAACGAATCCCTAGAGAGAGGAGGACCCCCTGAGCTGCTCTTGCAAGTGATAGGGAAAAATGAAAGTGTTGTTGATGCCAGCTCGAGTCACTTGACGATCAATGAGGAAACAGGTGACAAGTGACTAAAATTTCCATTCCTTAAGATATCCAATGAGTACAGTTGATTATTGAGAATGCTCTGTTCAATTAAAGGCATAGATGTACGACCATATTCCACAAGTCGCGACTGCATCTCCTACGATTTGTAATGAAAAGTGAACATTTTAAGGGCAACCGGGTGTTCTTTCTACTTTAGTCGGTTCGTAGAAGTCTTTCCAGTAGTTTTGTAGGGAAAAATTCTTTTTCGAACCGGGATTCTGCTGGACATTACTAAGGAATCCGCCATGATGTTGAAAAAAGAGATTTCTCACTGTGAAACGTTATATTCTTTTCGTTATTAGCGCATTTGGTGCAATGTTCAGATGTGCTGTGCGTAGCACATAATGTCGCTGGTTCGATCTCACGCTCATAGCTCACTGAGCCATTCATCCCTTCGGGGTCGATGATTTGGCACCAGACTGGTCGTAGATTTGTCTGGGAGTATAAGCAGCACTCTCGATACAGTGGGAGGGAATGTATAGGCCAGATATGACTTAAATCACCTCAAATAAAGTTAAGAATTAAAAGCGAATGTATGGCGCATCCCTCATGATTGATCAACATCGAGAGCTCGTTAGTAAACTTACTATGAGATTTCCCCATAGACCAAACTCATTCTGGATACCGGAATTTTTCATGCTATAGGGCAACTACAAAAACATAGTTTGAAATGAAAAATCGAGTGTTATATAACTGTTGGAATTATATTCCTTTCTAGAGCGGAGTGGCTCTTTCACTGAAATACAAGAAACTTTTCGGCATATAAACTTTTCTGGTGCCAAACTAAACCTTATAGAAATCTTTTCTGTTGTTTTCCACTTTTTAGTCACGAAAATGTTCCCTCATAACCTTTGTTTACCGAAGGTTTGCCTAATTTTCATTACAGCATGTGAAAATACAAAGTAACCGCCAACTGCTGCCGTAGGCGCGGTCTATAAACACGCCGTGTTGTTGACAAAAAGTTAAATTAGAAGACTTACGCTCTTCCTGCGGGCTAACTGCCATATCGCAACGCAATGGTCTGTAGGTGATCTTTACACTGAGTTGACCCAAAATGGCTGAGATTACTGCGTCGGGTAGGAGTGCGCTACGACCTTGGCTTTTCAGAACATCAAGAACCTGAGAAATATTTTCACTAAGTAGTAGAGTTTACTTGAAGAAGTCTTCAACCAAATCGTGTAAAGCTCTGCAATTTAAGGGAGCACTAAGTGCCTGAGGCACTGTCATAAATTGTAATTCGCATCCTACGTCATTTCTGGCTTTAAGAAAGAAACTTGCAAACTAAGAGTTGCAAACGTACTGCCTTTCTTACAAGACGTCCTACAAATATCCGAGCCCCTGCCATGTTAAATGCGATACCAGGTACTTTAGTGAATACTGCGGGGTTTCCGGCGTACGCCATGGCGACAGGCAAAGTGAAGCCAGTAACGTTGAAGATTCTAGTGC
The DNA here is from genome assembly GCA_019055375.1 of Parelaphostrongylus tenuis. Taxonomy (NCBI): domain Eukaryota; kingdom Metazoa; phylum Nematoda; class Chromadorea; order Rhabditida; family Metastrongylidae; genus Parelaphostrongylus; species Parelaphostrongylus tenuis. The sequence goes on from JAHQIW010002013.1 coordinate 173,665, forward strand.
TCCCTGCAAGGAAATTGCAAATTATTGTGCTTAAAGTTCATAGGATTTTATCTGAAGTCAACAATATTGCTTTACGAAAAAAACTTTATTTCGAGTGGTTTAATGAGACCTTGCTCAAATTTTAATAGATGTCTTCATTATTATTTGAGTCAACATGTCATGTGGTCTGGTAAGGGCTTTTGAACGGCCCGATACACGTGTTTCGACCTTACAGTCTCGTCAGTCAAGCAGAACCCGTCGTCTTTCGTAATTTTCATGAACTAATCCTCACGGGAGCCTGCTCTCCTTACAGACAGACATAGATGAAGACGAACGATTAACACTGTAAGTCAAGTGAAAATATCACCAAACCTGCAGTGTTTTACACTCGATTGTTCTCTGCTAGTATTTTATTACATTATAGCTTTATTTCGGGTGTTTTCTTAAAATCACATACAAATTTCAATAGATCTCTTGATTAATATTTGAGCCAACATGTCATGCGGTCTGGTAATGGGCTCTTGTACAATCAACACTGTAAGTTCAGTGATCTTTTCACTCAACATACCGTGTAGATCGTTCGTCTTCAACACCTTTGTAGGAGAGCAAGCTCCTGAGAGGATTAGCTCATAAAAAGATTGAAAAATGACAGCTTATACCCGACTGACGAGACTGTAAGGCCGAAACACGCGTATCGGGCACTATATGAGCTCACTACCAGACCACAAGCTATGTTGGCTCATATAATGATGAAGAGATCTTACGGAAAATTGTTTATTCATTACCTTGACCTGGTGGCAACACACCGCATCCTAACACTGTCGAAATTGTGGCTAGCAGCGAAATTGTGAATAAATCGGTTGCACTTCCAGTGTTTACAAGAATATTCATTCTTTTACCTTGAAAATCCAAAAAATTACGGTTGACTCAGGCTAAAATAATTTTGAAATATTTTGCACAAAATCGTTCACACGGCAGTAACGGATTTGGCTATTAGCGATTTTCGTGAGTAACATCTGCGCTATACTTCACTGACTATAACGAAAAATGCAGGGTCTGCCACTCACTAAACTTGATGTAAAACTATTCAAAGCACGTTTTCTGACTGGCTGTGCTGTTCTGAAGCACAGGAAAATTGGATAATTAAATGAATTCCATGTAAAATGTAGGTCAACAATGAAGATCAATGAAAGAAATCAGTCGGAAAGAACTCCCAGGAAAAGTTCCCTATTCTGAAAGTGGCATCACACCGCATCGTCGCGCCAGTTGGAGGGCGGGACTAGATTTAGTTCCGGCTTTGCCATTTCTGATGCTTTGCCATAAATTTCGATATTCCCAAAAATGAAATATTAGCAATCAATGAAATCTCGAGGTTGCAAGTGCACTTTTGAGATAAAGTATGTAAAAGATGTGAAAGAAGAAATCGATCGGTAAACGATAAGCAACTCTAGGTGTAAGATGTTTATGGCGAGAAATGTCCTTAGAAGCAGAATTTGCGTTTATAGAATTTAATGCCCTCGTTAGTCTATTTGAAACGCCTATGAAATCTTTTTTGTCTATGGAGAGATCTCCTGATAGCTAAGTTAAGGACTTCACCACAATTTCACTGCACGATTTAGACACTGCCATCAAGAAATCGCCAGTGTGATGAACCACGAAGGAAACTGTGCTATAATCTGTTGTAGAAGAAAACAAAGCGTATGAAGACATCAGGTCCTGTCGTGAGACAAAGGAATTCTACGCCTTCATGAGATTGCCACTGTAGCGAAATGGGCAAGTAGTACAGTGGGCATTGTTGAGAAAGCAGGTGATGCGACACTGAGCAATAACTTCCTTGCTGACTTTTTTGAATGTAATAAGTCTTCCGTCAAGTCAGATGTTTATGAACGCCGTCAGTTTCTCGTAATTGCCCCAAGACTTGCAAGCAAACAAGGGTAGCTGCTGTGCGGTCTATTCAATTTTCGCAAATGTTTTGAAAGCGACTATCTGAGAAGTTCGATGCGGTGTTTTTTTCAACGAACCATCAGTTAGACTCTTTTGGTATTATAGGTTTTTAAAGTATTCGAAGTTTATAAAGGGAAGACTCCAAAGCAAATTTTGCTATGTCTTACGGAAGAAAAAACTACGTTCATTTTATTCAAACATTTTTTGTGATGGATAAGAGTAGCGCTCCTTCTTCAAATTGTAAAATTACTGTGCACCATATGATGATGAAAATGTAGACCTTGGCTAAAATCTCTAGCGACTGCTGCACTTCCAACTTGAACAGTTTTCTAGAAACATTTCGCTCACTGTGAGTTTATCATTCAAGTAGTGACCGACGTAATATGTGGAGCTCAAAATTGCCTTTGTTTGCGATGGCTACAGTTATTCATTTGAGCGTAACAAATTCGGTCCCCCTTCGTTTTTCTTACTGGGACGAAAACGAAATTTCAACCATAATTTTTTAAGCCGATGCCGTTCCGCCGGCTTTGCCTTCTTTATGCCGAGAGAGATCAGGTTCTGCACAACCCAGTCGGTTTAGAAACGTCATTACTTCATTAGAAAAACTCATTAATCCTCGATTTCAGTTGCATAAAGCACAAAACAACCTTCAACTTACTGCCTTTTTTTATTTATGAGTCTTTCACTGGATTGTTCAGGTAAAGACAATCGGGACTGCATAAACTCGCGATGGTGCTCTCGCATCAACACAGTAGTCGTATGTACTGCCTGATATCAGTGTGATTACGAAGTACTTCTTCCTACAATTCATAACTGTTTGACAGTATTTATCCAGAACGCTCTAATATCGTGCGCGCTGGTTTATTGTGCTTCTGTGCGAGGGTTGTAACTTCTACATCGAAATCTATCTCGTCTATTTCGTTATTAACAAATCGGAAGCATCGCCAACGCTGTAAACCATGAGCATTGCTGTAAGTGTTTAAGCGGAATTCGATGCTGATCAAGCTGTTCTGAGTCGTGTTGGTTTAACTGCTCAACGACGAAGAGTACCGCTACATCATTCTCTTAGCGTTTTTCGTAGAACACTGAGCTAGTCGTCAGATTGGCCATTGATTTTGATTTCTTAGTTCAATTCCGTTATTGAGAAGTTTTTTGAAGGGAACTTCTTCACAGTAGGAAGATTTTGTGCTGAACCATTAGTAACTACTTACAAACTTTTATCACTGTGAGTACAAAAATGTACTTATTTCTCAAGAAAGCCTTCTTACAACGCTGTAGAAGTAACAATGAAATTTGTTTCGCACGCGACGCACCATATCGTATTTAGATCTCGCTGAATAGAGCGCTTTCCTCGTTTATTACTAACCATTAAAGAGCGCGAATCTCGGAAATTTGGAAAGTTAACTTGTTTTCACAAAGGTTCCCTTAAGCGTTATATCGGAGAGATTGAAACTGTATTCCACGCGTGCGTATTCTTCACATGACATAGCTAAATCGACAAAGCATCAGTAATTATGCATCGACGACTCCAACTCTGTGCTTTTTTTCTAAAAAGGCCGCTTCACTGAAGTTCAGCAGAAGAAAAGATTGAGGCATCGAACGAGCTGCATATTGCTTATCGGCTGGAGTGGGTGATGGATGTGGATAGATTCCGCGATTAACTTGTGGAGTGCGATTTTTGTCATTGATCTAGGACCTTTCTCCGCCTTGAATAAAACTTCATATGGAACGTATGACTTTCTTACTCAAAGACTTCCTCTACACTTTCATATGCTTTTCGTTTTTCCAGTGCAGTGCAAGCGTGATAATGAAAGCTTGCAACATATGTGAAGCATGGTTTTATTTTGATTGCTATAACGTTATTGAAATGTCTTCCCAAAAGCAAGCACATAATTGGATTCATCATAATTTGAGCTTTCGTATGATTACCAAGCGAAGAAGCCCCTTAATAAACTCTTCCCGATAACGAAATTGTACCGATTATTTTTTCAAACATGACATTGACATGTTTTTCAAGACGACATTTTTTACATTGTTGCCTTTCATTATCACCTGTTCTCCCGCTGTCGTAGAGGGACTCAAGCAAGCCCTTCATTTCATTGCTGTTACGTAGAGGAGAAACCTAGTGGCTATTTTTAGCCGACTTCGATAAGCATAATATCTTTTCTCTCGAACAGGCCCAATTCGATGGCATTCCTTTTGTGAATTTCAGGCTGGTAACGATCCCCGCTAATCGGTTATTGCTGAGATATGTGATGTGTTCGGCTCTCCTTCTCATCAACAGTTTCACATGTAGAAGGTGGTCCTTGATTTTTGATTGTTGGTGCGAGCCAGAATTGGGACATTCTTCTCCAACTGAGGGATGCGGTTTACTAGTAGCAGTGTTAGCACTGCCCTTTCAATTGCGCGCTTGGTAGTAGCGCCACGTGAACTTTCATCGAGCTTACGTCACGATCAGACTTTTGATGCATACCATGAGGCAGAAATTGGGCTGGAATGTAGATACAGAGTCGGATACCTCGATCTCTTCACTACAGTCTCGATGATCCCCAGCGTTTCCTCAGAAACTCGCTTTTTGTTTTTTAACTATGGAGTTGGAGACGCCATGGCCTAGTGGTGTCTCGTCGCTGCGCGTGGAGCCGACCTGTACGCCCCACCTCTCTCCGGCAGTCAATAACATCGCCATATGAAACGCCACAGTCAGGCTGTTATGGAGATCGCATGGAGACTTGCTCAGCCAGTATTCTTCAAAAAGAAGATGAGAAGCGAACTAATTTCTAGAAGTAGTGAAATCAGCACAGTGAAAAAAAAAACACTGTGATGATGCATCAAATAAAGTTCGCAATATATCAAACTCTGGAGCTATGTCGCAGCCATCATGTTGATTTCCCGGAACAAAATAGACGTGAATGGAGCAATTGGAAGCATCTATCCACCTGTGCGTGAATGGCGCATTCAGAACCAGCCCGATTCTCATTAACATCGTCCTTCTGAGGATTAGCCTTGGACCAGTCTCCTCTTAAGTGCTCTCAGTCGGTTAACCTTTGTTCTACCTAGCTGATGCTTTATCTTTGGGAACAGTATTATAAACAAAGAAATGATGGTTTTACTACCGAACACCAATCTTCAATCTTTCGATAACACAAATCCCGAACAACCTAGAAATTTCTTTGCTTTTTGGAATAGCTCATACGGTAGTGGTGTAGGAGAAAGAAAACATTTGTGTTTTTCACCTCGCCGCACAGAGCTTTTTCTTGAGGCTATCTGTATTATTAATAGAGTAAATATTATTGATTCCAACGTTGTGATCATTTTCTGGAAGGACCGTTTAACTGTAGTGTAGCGAAAAAAATAAGATTGAATCACGTACGCGATCATGTGCTCTGTGGCCAATTCATGGGCTGCGAGATAGGGCTGCAAGGGGCCGGCGTGATGATTAATCGCTTTTCTCACATGAAAGTGCGATGTTTGTTGTTCAATAAGTCATTGCGTCTCCGCTTAGAGTGAAACTTTAGATTGAACGAATGGCTAATACTACGAGTTGTTCTCTACACGCTCATGTGCTTTTTGTGCTTCCATCAAAGTAATAGTTGAATTGCATGGCCGATGTAAAACCAGTTTTACTTTGAATTTTACACTGCCTATTAAGAAATTTTATTTTATGAAACCGGCTAGGTACAGCTCTAGGCAGAGAGATTTAAGCCTCCTACTGATAACTAAAACTCCTATAAAAGCTTTAGAATTTGTTGCATAGCGAATAAAGTTGATTATTCATTTGTTCCCTTATAATCCAAGTGAATTGCCAGAAATATACATTACACTTGGAGAAGTTGTGTTAGAAATCAAAAGACCGATTCACAAGACGCGTGTAAAGTTGGGTGACTTAAGATTGCCATAAAAAAGGTTAGTTCCATCTATATATGCCGAACTTATCGCTCAGTGATCTTATTTTCATGAAAGGAGCGGCGTCGGAATCTCTCTATCGCTTTTCAGGGATAGAAAGATGTTTTGAATTAATGAACGAACAGTCATAGTTCATTAAATTCTTCCGTGCGATACCGAAAGCAAACTGCCTCCATTTATAAACATGCACAGTATTTTATCCAAGGATGACTACATTACCAAGTCGTACCGGACGCTAAGTAACAAAAATGTTTTTGCTCATTATCCTCTCATCCTTCACACACAAGAAGTTTGTGAAGATCATGTTCCGAACAGTAACCAGCGTGTGCATGAAAGGAGGAAAAGTCAAATTCTCTTAATTGACTCGGAAAGTGTTCATTTCTGATAACTACGAAAATGTCACTCCTCGGGATATGTTGAGATGATTTACCGTATCCTGAAAGAAAATTCCAGCGAAAGCAAGATATTATTTATAACGTCGTTTTTCTCCAAAAGAAATGAATTTAGCTATCATACGCGCTTGGAAAAGTAGGCCTGTAGAAGTTTGTAACAGTCATAACCATTACCTCAAGGAGTTAGATAGCGCGCATTCTCTCACATGACCATCTATATACAACGAAAGATGACATGATTTGCAGTAATGGTAAAGACGGTGACTACATGAGTGACAATATGGTATACTTATTCTCTTGCAAAGCACGCGCCGCCGTTGGTGCATCGGAGAAACAGGTGAATCATTTTGCGTTGGCATGAAAAAACATCTAGTTGTCAAGCCAAAGGCTATCAGCTATCGCGATAGACCCGCCTAAAGCACCAGACATATGAAAGGGATGATTTTGGAGTGGAAGTCATCATCGCCACACATAAATGTAAGATATCAGCACGCAAAATTTGGATGAACCGTTCTGGATAAATATCATCAATTCAAGCCTGTGCCGCATAGAAGAATACCCAGTAATTGTTAGCGATACACGGCTGTTATTTCAATGAGGGAGCTGCATTCTCAGTGCATGTGATTTCTGCGTGGAAGGTGTACACTTGCACAACTCAGTGGACAACTCGTAACAAGAGCTACTTCAAAGTTGCTTTGTGCTCAATGCGATTACATGTAGGCTTGTTATATTTCCTTTTCTTGAGTAAGCGAGGTGTTTTGGTTAATTGTGTTTTTAGGCAATCGGATTTTTTTGAACTAAAAAGGCGGAATTGCCAAGAAGACGGCTTATAAATTATGTTATAAATACTTGCGCTTGGTTTGAGGCAAGAATAAGTATCTACAATCCATTCTGACAGCTGACGTCTTGACGATTTAGCCTTCTTCAAAGCGATACGAGGAAGACCGTTATAATGGCAGTGAAACTGGAGCCTCTGAATTGAAGTTGTTTCTAGAATCAGTTTATTCATATCTTTTTTTTTCTAAAAATGACACAGTGCGCAATGCGTTAACTGATGGTCCAAACTGTTTTATAGAACCAAGGAGGGTGACGGGAATTTGCAATGGAATGAACATGAAAAAGTGTGCTAAAGCAGACGGCAATATTGTGAAAGTAACGCCTGTTCCCTCCACGGCCTTGACAACTGGAGGATCTTTCTTGCTTTGAATTGTTATAGTTTTTGTAAATTTTCTCTGTAAAATCCGTATATAATCTGTATATACCGCAAACTTCATCATGGCGAATTGGTCACGAACGATGTGGCAAGGTATAGCGAACAGAGCGGTTCGAGTATTTGCATGGGGTCCATTTGGACCAGAGTTCTTCTCGGCGTCTGCTCTGATCCACGGAAACCAAATGAACTGGGATGTATTTAAAACAAACATCTTCACATAACCGATATATACTGCTGCATTCCAGCATTAATAAATTGGAAATGACAATTGGGTTAGTAAGTCAAAGTAACGCAATGAAGTGAATTAAACTGTGCAGTGCAATAAATTTGAAGTTTGCATTATTTTTGAAGAGTAACTGAGAGACTTGCAATTGAATTACAGAAAGGAGTTTCTTCTCCTACTACTCATGAAAATGATCCCTCCCTACCTCCTATCTTTACCTAATTATTCACCATGGGGGATCTAAATAGAAATTTATTGAGACAAAAACAATAAGAGGTTTAAACTAAAAAGTTGAGATGAGATCAGCTACGACACTTCAAAATTTCAACAAGAGATTCACTTATTCGTCCCTGGTGAAACAGCCATATATCGTAGCCGATTTTAAGTAAAACGGCTCAGAAAAAGATTATTCATTATCAGATCTTTATATTCGGGTATTTAGATATTGAACGCAACCGAGATATCAGGAATAAATGTGATTTTTGTGTAAGGATGTCTCCATATTCTTTCGTAATCGGTTAGTAGAAATAAGAAAACGTTTGAATCTTGCAAATTGGCGATCTTTTCTACAGAGGTACTATAGATCTTATAAATGACTCCCAAACTGATAGATAAGAAATCGAAGCTGCTCAAGGTGATTCAAATTATTCATATCTAAGTCTGCGATTATTAGAATTGTAGTCATCTTCAAGCAAAGGGTTGCAGAAGTCTCAACTTCCGCTCAAATGCGCAAATTGGCAACAGAAACAACACCAACCGTTCTTCATAGTATAGGCCACTATTGTCTACGACTTTGTGCCATTGTTCTTCTTCCTCTCATGGACAAAGTCAAATTGGTACAACTTCATGACAACGGTCCGCTGCGAAGCATCAAGCTCTTCAGTCAAAGCACGAGTGCTTGATGAAAGTTCAGGATCTTAAACGGCTTGCGAGTCACCTCTATCGGAAACAGATGGTCGGCCAGAACGAGCCATAACTTCAAAATCAAATTGCCTTCCTTGAATTGCGTGAATCATCTGCCCACAGTTAATTTTTTCGCCGTGCCACCACTTCAGCTTCGTTAATCTCATTGACAACATCAAAAAGCGTTAATTATTTCACTAATGACGGATGAAGGAACGCAAATCACATTTTGGAGCTGAAATAATTAACTAGATATTATATACAGAAAAACCAATAAAAATGACACAGTGTCAGAGAATGAAACCTAAAATTTTCCAAAACGTTCAGCTCAACCTATCAGCAGTTGATTATACGTCTTAAAGTAAAACATATAGTTGATCTCAATAAGGATTTGTGAAGGTTCTGCTCATTTGTCGCATCAAAATGATAAGACGCTGTAAAAATATCGATAGCCGGTAGAGATTCCAACACTTATTTCAATAGGTGTTACCATAAATAAATCTCGTGGCCAGTAACGTTTGAGTTATTACAACTTTCGCGACGATCAACCTCTACGTCAGTTGATTGAAAGTTGCCGCAGAGGTCGATAAAACCTCTATAGAAGTCACATTCTTTCCGTTCGTCTACTTTGACACATGGGCTATTTTCTAGACTTTTTATAACTTGTCGATAGTTATCAAATGCAAAAGCAATGGTAGGTGGAGGTAGTGAAAGGATGACAATTTTGAAAAATGCTCAGTTAACATCCAAAAACTCCCACCAGCTTCTTGAAAGAATAATTGATAATGATTCAAGAGGTTCTGCTTGGACGAGATTACTTTGTAGAGTTGGAATATTACAGATTTCAAACAAAAACTTTTCATACCTTTTTTTCTCTTGAGAAGATCTGAGTTTACAATTTCTCACTTTTTAGTGAATTCAACTAGCATCCATTGCGTAAGGATGAGCACATGTTTGTGAGCAATTTGAATCATGGCCGTTTTAAAAAGCCAAATATAGCAGAAAGCCCAACTTATAAGATTTACTGACTTCGTTTAGGTCTATTCTGTAAGAAATTGACTACCCATGCCAACGGTAGATGAAAGTAGACGTTTTTGACACATTCATCCAGTAGTTTAGCACAATATATTACTTTGTAATTAGCAAAAACATATCAACGTGAGAGGCTGAGCTCGATAAAAGCCTTCAGTTCACTCAGTAATTTGTAGAATCATTCTTTCAATGACTGGATTTCTGCAGTAAGCCTGCAATGATATCTATTCAGTATCATCACCCCAATGAAGCGTTTTGGCAAGAGTATTGACAATAAACTGCAGTGAAGTGGGTAATGTGATAGATTTGGAGTTTGCGCCACTTGAGGAGTACCCGAGAAATTTGAAAATACAAATTACACAGAGGATTTCTGCTTATTTTTCGTAAAACTTTCGGAGATTCGTTTCTACGCAACATAACCTAAAATACGAATTTCTGCTGTTTTGAATGTTTTTGTAGACCTTGCGGAGCACAATACATAATCTGATAACATATGTTGAGCTTTTCATAAAATCTAATATGGCACTCATACAGTGCAAGGCACATGTTTCGACATTACAGTCTCGTTACTTACACTGCACCTTTTTTCAGTCTGTTCCGCCGGAAGATGTCACCTATACAGAAAAACCGACAACAGAACATTTGCACCTGTCGTTTGGTGAAAAAGTCAAGTGTAGATGTGTAAATGTGCAGACGATTCGGTGTGAGATGCTCTGCATAGGTGGCATCGCCTCGTGCAACTGAAAGACCCAAAAGGCACCGTGAGACTGACGAGGTTAGAATGCCGAAACACGTGCTTGCACTGTAAAAGTGCCCATTACAGACTTCATGTATGGCTCAAAAATGACCAGGCGCATAAACTTTTTCATTCCACTATTTGTTGTTCAGACACCACTTAAAATTCAATATAACCCGTTTATTTGAGCACATCCCCAACACTCTCTCGTAATCAGTCAGCGGAAACTTTAGAGAACAGTTTAGCTCAGCTAGCTCGGAGGTTGCAAGAATATCGACTTGATCACGCATTCTACCAATTCCTGAAGAGGACGAGTTCTCAAGCAGCATTCGTGAAATATCTGAAGAGCTCTTTGAAGCTTGAATGCAGTGGCAGAAATCGAATGCAGGAAATACTGAAGTCCTGGCAGTAACTCGTGATGACAAAACAAGTAAGATAATTTAGTTGATGTGAAGAGCGAAAACCCTCTGCGGCTTTGTACAGCGTGCTCAAACAATCTCTAGCTGCCATTTGTTCAGATGTCTAGTTGACACACCTAGAAATGTTGTAAAAAACTTAATCTTTCGTGCCTGCCTTTTCTTTCATTCGATCGATATGACAAAATCATTATGAAGTCGCCATGGATGGAAAGCATTAGATTTGTATATAATCTAAAGATAACGATCTGCTGCACTGATTTCTCACGGGAATGTTGGAAAGTTATCGCCTGTGGTTGTGTGCCGATTCCCACGATAAGTCAATTTATCACTTAAAGAAGGTGAAACGTGACATTTCACCAGCCCTGCGATGAGGTCGAATTTCTTCGTATGCTGCTTGGTTTAATTGGCCGAAGCAAATAAATCTCAGGCAGTCCTATAGGACTAGCCATACCTACACAGTAAATCATGGGAAGGTGTTACTTGCTGCTTTTAAGGTTATAAGAAATAGATCTAGGAGAATTGAGAGGTGATCAAAAACTGATAAAAAACCTGTCAAAGGATGGTGGCTGATAGCTAACATTGAGATGTTGAAGAATGAGTGGTCAGGCAACTGTGCCTCAGTGGTGTAGTGGCAGAGCACGTGTCCCCAAATAGGATGAAACGCGGGTTCGATTCCCGCCTGAGGCCGCGTTTTTGCTCACCACTCAATTCTCCTAGGTATATAGAGAACATCATAACAGTGCGAAATGCATTAAAAATACCATTAATTTCGAGTATAAGAAATAGTGTTTGCAAAACGCTCCACGAATAGCTGTCATGAGCTCGACGGCGATTTTAAATGCGCTCAGGGACGTGGAATTGTGAGTTAGAGGAATGACGTCTCACTGCGATACTATTGCGAACCAATAAATCGTTGTTGCATGTGAGGTACAGTCATCCTACATCAATATTATCATCGACGTATGAAGAGGGGTTCGACAAGGCGATACAATTTCTCCGAAATTATCCACTGCCACCATCCAAAACGTCATGCGAACATTAGAATGGGTCGATGTGGGAGTGAAAATTGACAGTCGACAGTTAAATTATCTTCGCTTAGCTGATGATATCCTCATAACACTATGCATCAGCCAAGCGAGGCGAATGCTGACCGATTTCGACAACGCCTGTGGAAAGGTTGGTCTTTAACTAAATCTAACGAAAAGATGCTCACTGCCAAACGTGAGGAAGGAATGGGCTTTGCGTGCACCATTCACGCTCAGCGAAACAAACATTTCCGAATGCTCCACTTATGCCTGTCTAGGTCGTGAAATCAAGATGCTAAGCGATCTATCTCCAGATTTGAGCAGGAGGAAATGAGCCGCTTGGAGAACGTTTAAGAACATCGAAGATGTAGTGAAGAGGACAAAGAGCATCCGACTCCGTGTCCACCTCTTCGACTCGACGATCATCCCTGCCTTAACGCATGCAGCAGAAACCTGGTCGCTACGTAAGCAGGATGAAAGATCGCTTGGCGTTATCGAACGCGCAGTCGAAAGGTCGGTGCTAGAAGTATTCCGCATCTTGCGATTGAGAGAAAGGATCCGAAGCTCGGACCTACTTCAAAGCTTGAAGATCAGAGACGCCGTTCTACAGCCTAGTATGTCGAAAATAGGGTGGGCCGGATACTTGATGCTCTTCAACGACAACCGATGGACGAGAGCCGTTATCGACGGGATTACTCGGAATATCAAGCGCTCTTTAAGGAGACCGCCAATCAGATGGTGCAATTCCTTCACGCAAAGACTACAAGAAGTTTAGGATGCTTAGAGAATCTTTAAAGTGAGGAGTATCCACTGGGCTACTCTTGCACGCGATAGGGAAAGATGGAATTGTCGCTAGAGTCCTCTCGACGATCAACAGGACGACGGGTGATACAGGTGATACAGATGTGTAAAGTGGCTTACTAAACGTGGCAAAACGGCCTGAAGAAGACGGTGTAGCCGAAGTGTCAGTCGTCGATATCGGAGAAGATACACTTATCTTGCAAAAGTTCTTATGAAGAGAACAGTTCATTACATATATCATATTTATAATTCTAGATGCCGAAATCTAGTAGAAGCCAGTTTAAAGATTTATTTGATTTTTAGACGTCAGCAGAATCTTATAATGTGTGAGGAGCACTCATAAGAACAATGTGCATTAGCATATCTGATTTAATTCATTATATGAGTCAACAAAACAGGTTTTACTTTTTGCCCCACAATTTCAATGATGTTTGAAAACAGGGCTCAAAAGCATTGGATAATGGCCCAATATTGGGTTGCTCCATTATTATGTCTGCTCTTTGAATTGGCAGTAATCATTGAATTTTATCTCTCACAGGACCTGCCTCATGGTGCGGAAGAAAAGTTAGTCCGATGCAGCAACATCAGAGCAAAACGGTAAATGTGGTATCGCAGTCCGCCCCAGCTTCTCCAGAATGTGATAAGACGACCTCGCAATGTGGGCCATCGAATAATGCATTGAGTGATTGTCGTGACATCCTTTTGCGGTAGCCTATTTCATTTCAATAACAAGCGATAGTGCTACGTCCATATCCAAATTCTACCCAAGCTAATAGAACATTCCCCAGCTTAACACAGCCTTTTTTAATCTTCCAGCTTGAAGTAGAAGAAGACTGATTAGAACAACACTGTGAAGATAATTATGGAATAAGATCATACTTGAAATTACCAAGACTCGTTGAGGAGATAAAGTGAATTCCTTGGAAGAAACTCAGCAGGTGAATGTCAGTTAGATCTACAAATACTGTCTTTTTCTTGGGACTTCACAGAAAAGACACTTCAAGGTGCCCACGCTTCTATAGAAGGTCACCTAGAAGTGGACTTGCATTTCCGTTATACACATGAAAACCGCAAGCAAAGTTTGAGGTGTCCAAATCGCATGGCCAAATGCCTTTGTTTAACGCTTTCAGGAACATCAGTTGCCAACGCCACGCGCAGGACAAATCGCAGTCGATGAGCGATTTTTCTTATTTGGTTAGGGTTTTTTCACCGTTTTGGAAAAATCTAGGGTTTTCTGTAATGCATCGATACTTTACAATTACCTCTACAGACTCGTATGCTCCTGGTGCTGAAAATAACGTTTATGTTTGAATATAAAAGCTCTCCCTTACTACGTGATCACAGTGATGTTGACATCCAGTCAGTTGTAATAACTATTACAGAGAACACATTAATATAAATTTATCCGTTTTGATACGTTCTATTACGCGCAGAATTTCGGCTTCTACATCATCCGTGAGCGATAGGTTAATTTTCTTTCCTATCTCTGTTTTTTGGTTCCGGCCTAACACCATCTGCGAATCATCTTGGAAAGAACATCATAAAGACCTGAAAAAACCCTTCCATGGTTACGTCAATAAACTAAGGAATATTATATGCCAGCATCATATCATTTGGAATATGTGCTGGGGACAGCACAACTGATGAAGACAGGCCATCTAAGTATCTAAGTAATTATTATATACAAAACTCAAAAGTTATAGTAAAGACTGAAATGAAAACAATGAATTGTTTGTCACGAATTTTCCTCTACCCGCACCCACAGCCAAAAAAAGTATTCCTTATTATTTTTGACCCTTCAGTAATCATACCTATTATTTTCGACCCTTCAGTAATCATACTTATTATTTTTGACCATTCAGTAATCATACTTATTATTTTTGACCCTTCAGTAATCATACTTATTATTTTTGACCCTTCAGTAATCATTATAAAAGCCGCAAGCTCGATTGCCGGTCACCACAACGTCAAGTAATACCATCAAACGACTTGGTGGATTAATTTTTACTAAGCGTCGATTCTTTTAGAGGATTATTTAGACACAAGGGATCGACGGAACCGAGGGATGGTGCCACTGATGAGTCTAAATAGGACGAAATAGGTGCCTGTATAGTACTAGACCTATCGGCTCAAAACAAGTCATATCCACTTCAGTAATCATTCGATATCTTGAATCACTACAATTTACCAATGTATTTTATCATCCAATGGTTTATATTATGTTATAATGCTAAGAAAAACTTTTATTTCACACTCGACCGTTTATTGTTGGACACAGCTTTTTGTTAAGACTTTCAACATCCATTCGAAAGCACAAATCTAAACGATTTCAATAATGTGCATAGTTTTTTGGGAAACTTCTTCACCCATTGTTAGAGCTAACAGAATATCGAGTTTCGTATTTGGCGTTCTGTCCATCGCGCAGCGCAATTCGCATGTGCTGTGTGATGCACGTCGAGTGCGAAGCACAATATTTTACCTGTTACGGCACATACAGAAGTTTTTATAAGAAACCAAGCATCGTGTTAAAATTGATGCGATTTGTGCTATAAATTTTATTGAAATCTCAATGAAAGCTGTGCCCAGCGAAAAGAACTCAAATGTGCAACTTAATATTTTTCTTAATGCTATAACGCGCTAAGAGATGCTTTTTTTGAAGTGAGAACACCATCAAATCCTTGAAATTCAGGCTACCGGCTGGCTATCAAAAGTTGATTGTTTGATGCCAATGTCACAAAATCCATCCACGTACCTGTTCAAAGTATGCGTACCGCATGTGAAATGCAATCTTGATTTTACTGTTGCAGCTCAATAAAAGTTTTATTTGAAACTATAAACACTAGAAAATTTGTCGAAATTTGTGCTACAGAGTGTCTCCGCTTTTTTTAAGGGGAAGCTTTGATCAGCGGCAAATGCTCGAGTGTGAAACGAAATTTTATTTTTCTGCTGCAGCGTATAATAGAAGCTATTCATAAAATGAAATACACTTTTCAATTTTTAGAGATTTTGAGAGTTAAGCTGCCAAATAACTTTTAGAATGTCTTGAAGAAGAAAAATACGTTTCTTGTATATGATTGAAGTTAAGGAAGAGTGCCTGATTGTGGAAAAGATGTTGCACAGTGCAAATTTCTATGCAATGCGGGTAAATTTTGCCTGATACTGGTATCTAAAGTGAACTGCTAACGATCGTTGCTAATTGTGTGAATTATTGATTGATGGGTAAATATCCTAAGCAAAGGACTAATGACATCAGTGCATGTTTCAAAAAATTCGGATCATGCTGATTAGGTGAACATAGAAGAAAAGCCCACCCTCATTCACTGGAGAGGAATTTGTTGCATGAGTGTTAGTATCTATTGGAAAATAAGACTTCAAACTATAGCCCCACGTCACCGGTTTTCCAAAGAGCTCTTTTATCACCGTGCAATTTCCACACAAATCTATCTCGTATTACTCGCAGGGCAGAGCTCATTCTTTGGACTTTTAGCAATCATAAAATGGCGTAATACTTCCTGATGCCAAATGCTATGCTTATATCCTGAGAAGACCGTTTCCCTGCAATGCAGCAGGAAAAATAAGTCAAATTTGAAATGTGAGAAAGGATTGTCTGGAAATAATTCACGTGGCGATGGTGCGGCAGCCACGTGAACTGCTGGCGCGATATTTCTCCAAGCGTTCACAGGCTCGAAAATCGATAATCGCAATACAGTTCACTGGCCGTTGCTGCCAGCGCCACGTGAGTTCGTGCAAGACCCTCTTGACCCCATGCGGGATTTGACTTATTACCAGCTGCGTTGCAATTTATTTTAGCTGCTCTTTTCAGAAAAACGGTCTTCTCAGGAGATAAGCACTGCGTTGGAATCAATTTCGATTATGCTATTGAATTACTTTAAAAAGTTCAAAAAGAAATAGCTCTGTCCGGCAAAAAATATGCTTGTCTGAAGCCAAAAGGCTCCTGGAGCAACGTGAAAAAAGTCTTTTTCGAAAAACCGATAATGTGGGGCTGCATCCTCAAGTCACAGCTTCTAACTGGTTATTAAACTCCTTTGAAAAGTTCCCCTCCAGCAAGAAAGACCATTTTTTCATCTCATCGGCTGTTTTCAAACCTCGCTATGCACACTTAATATAATCTGTAAGAGTGTTTGAAGTCTTGGCGACGTTATTGCATCAGAGGCATGAAAGATCGGTTTTTCACTTGTCCCTCCTACTCAGAAAAAAAGCAGCAATTTTTTCAATGAAGTACTCCATAAAATTATGATTGCGAGGTTTATCGAAGATTATTCCGACTTCATACTAAAAGTCACACCACACAAGCTTCTCTAAAAAGTCATTGGTTTTAAATGGTTTTTATTGCACTTATATATATCGTCAAAAATGAAGATTAAGAAATGGAGATGCGTTGTTTCGCCATTGATGTGGCCTTCGTGTTAAGAAGTGGGAATTTTTTAGGATATGTGGGCGTTCTTTCTACTAAAAAAGGGTTTTTATAGAAGTTTTTCCAATGAGATATCGTTTTTCCTGATCAAAGATTCTCTTCAGCGGGCGAATTTTGCCATGGAAGTACCAATATTCACCGCGAAGTTCAAGTGACGTGCTAAATACTCAGAGTTTGAAGCGTTATCTTATCTCCCTTGCTACAGCGCGTTGAAATATCATCTCAGAAAAACCAGTCTTCAGAATTTACACCTTTGAGCTATCGAGTGATTATCAAAACTCTACTGCAAAGCAAGGCATAGAGATAGCGAAGGACGCAAATCACTGCAAAGGTAAAACGTAATTTTTGTTCGTCTTCTCTGCAGCGCCGTGAACAGATTTGATTCTTCCAAGGTTATAAATAAAATACACATTACTCAAGTATATGAATGATTACTTTAACTTCAGTGAAGAAAACTTTTTACAGTGAAAAAGCAAAGCAAATGCAACCGCAAATTACATTATACCATCCAAAAAATAAACGTAAATTGATCATTTTTCTTACAGTTCACTGGAAAAGCGTTTTCAGAAATCGAGCACACCATCAGAATCGCAGTTTTTTCGGCTATCGAATGAATGCTGAAGTCCAGTAAAAAATCTGTGCTCGATAAGAAAGCCACGAAATTGAGCGTGTACGATGAGTGGTACACGTGGTCATGAAAGTGCTAATGTCTCAGCGTCTTCACTACTTTTCATCCTGAACGCCTAAAATCGGGTGCTCACAGTGTGCTCCACTTTTTTTGGAACATTTGTCAACTTCCAACGAGCATGCGTTTTCAAGGTACTCGTTTGTTCATTCGTGCGAATGAATGCATGTTAGTGCGAAGAATATGACGACAGAAACGCGTCAGCTACTTCTACAAACAGTGCAAGCAATGTTCATTAGGAGGTCTTAAAACAGTCGATCACATGGAATAATTTTGGTCTACCAGCCAAATCCATCGACTGAAAGTGGTGATGGACCAGTGTCATTGTACACTATGCAATCACCACATACGGCTCCCTCCTCGCTACAATGCAGGGCTTAATGTGGGCCGGGGTTACTGACGAGGAGGCCGAAACCTCCGAGACACCGGTGTATGGCTCTGGCGTACCAACCTCGTTTAAGCTAAAGACATTCTTTTTTTTTGGAAAAAGTGCAGGCAGGATTAAAGCAGTGTTCAGATCAGCTCGATTATCTTAGCAGTTTATTCTTTTGATGATTTCACTCTATGAACGTCATCTTTTCTTTGTTATTAAGTTTTCATCACTGAAAACTTGTGGGCTCTATGCTTATGTACATGCGACTTTGATAAGGCAAAGCGCCGAAATATCGGCCACGATGAAAGGAACCTCGGTTAAACTCATGAATAGAACAAACAAATGAGTGCTCCTAATTTTTGTGCCTCTTCCGATAATGCTTATGATTTGAGTGTAGATGGACCCTCCTATTTTGTCACTGAGCTTCGTGCTTCGGTAATGACAGTTTATATGATCTTAGGATCTTGAATTCTTGCTGCGTCAGCATAAGTTTGTCACCCATTCATTTCGATAAAAATGAAGCATATCTGAGGTGAATGAGTAAAAACATGCGATAAGAAAGGGATAGCTTTCTAAGCTCACAGTAAGTACTTTATGTCACTTCATTATCCATTTTTCTTCCGCTCCTGATAGTTTATTATCGCTGATTTGGTCCATCGTTTAGTCTCTTGATCAGGTAATAAAAGTTCATAATGCTGAGGGTGCATTCTGTTAGCTAACACTGAACTTCAGAATGATTATAAAGGATCATGAGACACAGGCAAAAGTATGTCGTCGTGCTATCAACGAAATGGTAGGTGTTCAAATTCTTTTATCCGCTAGTTCTTATAAGTCTTCCTTCCCAACAGTTCAGGTATGTGACCTCTTTTGCAGATTAGCTAACACTACACTTTTGTTTTGGAAGCTGGGAAAACGCTGACAACAGTGTGTCGTCAGACTATCGAGGAACTGCTAAGCGTTTGATACCTCTTTCCCTATAGTTCTTACGAACCTTCCTTGACCACAGACCAGGTATATGTCTCCTTTTCCACATAGCAATCTAATGTCTTTTATTAACGCTGACACTGAAATCGTTGAGATGTTTTTGTTAGCCGCTTGTTCATTGACCGCCACATTTGTTGCATGAATAAAATGTTACATCTCATGTTCCATACTACGAGCTATGTGTGTCATGCTTATTTGATTGTCCCAAACTCGACATCATCGTCTTCCTTAAAGCCACCATGAATCCAAACGATGGTTCACATGTGGTCGCCTTTGCGTTATGCGTGTTCGTTGCCGCGTTGACTAGAATCAGGTGAAATGGGAGAAAAATCAACAGCTGTAATCACGAAAAACTAAAAGAGTGACTACTTGCTGTTTGATCGTCTGTAATGATCTATGCCTGCGAAACAAACCCGTGCAAAGCAAGGCCTTTGGACTTTTATCAATCTATCTCGTCGTATTCCGGATGAAGCTTTTTCAATCGTTCTGTGAGGACTGAATGTGCCACAGTCTCATGGTCGACACCTTGAAAACATTTGCGTCCGATAACCTATGAACTGGTTATACTTAGTTTAAAATCGGTTTTATAAGATGAAATATAGTACCGGAAAAAGAACTACTTCTAGGCTTTATTGCCCTCTTCAGCAACTTCGAAATGACTCTTGTAAAGGTCACTCATCATGAAAATGTTAAAGTAAGTCTAAGCCTTGTCGGATGCAAAAATGTTTTTGAAACGGTTATTTATATGCAAATAAATGTTGGATACTCTGACGGTGGTATTTGTATTAATAACATTTATCATTTTTTTGTAATCAACGTGCTAAAAGTTGGCGAATTTTAGCAACAGCTTTGAGATATTTGTTGAAATATGTACGTAATTCAAGCGTTTATCAATTGCCATTAGGCTCAACTACAACTCTCAAGATCACAGAGGTAAAACCGGGAGACACTGAAAAAGCCTTGGACACCTTTGAACTTTATATTTACCACTAGAGGTCTCTCATGAGACCTAAAACAACTCTATAAGATGGTTGCAAAACTGAAAGATCGAAGCGTTTCATCCTTATTTCTGATAAGCGACTTCACAGCAAATATGTGAAGCATCTTTACACGAAAACAGATTTCTACCTGACTTGAACAGTCAAGATCTGGAAGCGTGAAACTATTCGGTCAACATCGGCTATCAATATGGGTGTTTCTTGAGAGGTGCATAAGCAGATTCCTAGCTGAACTTTGGAGGTGCCGTCAAAGTATTCAGTAAGCAAAGTAGAAGTGTCAGTTATTTGCTGCAAAATCTACATTATCTTCATCCTAATCGTTCTCGAACAGTTCTCTTATGGCCAAATAAGGCAAGAATAGGAGGAGCTCTTTCACAAACTATGAGCTAAGAAGAATTCTTTCTGCGATTTTTTGTAGAAGAATCCCTTAGTTACATTTCAAATTTGGCACAACCTCCAAATTATCACCTTGCACTTTATATTATACACCGCCTTACTTTGATTTATCAGCAACCTGCTACTTGCTAGTTTATTGATGCTATAATATGTATCGGTTGAATACAATTTTTTGTCCCAAATACATCATAGTCCTCAGTTTCCCCCGACAACAGCAGATGCCGAGAAGAAGTGCGATCCAAACTGACCCGATGCTAACAAACGAACCGCTCGGTTCACTATACTTTGCCACATCTGTCTCGACCAGCTCGCCATGATGATGCTTGTGGTCCGCTCAAGATTTTCCTCTTGGTAACGAAACTGCACTAAAAAGAGTAAACTCAAACCGAAGGAGTTCCTCCACTTGTCAAAGCTGTGGGAAGAGCAGGCATTATTATTACCATGCCGGCTTTCGTTGTAGTACACATCTCCATGCTGGCCAGTACATTGCAAATCTCCGTTACCGTGTTGCTCACGATAATGCAGCTTGGTGAATCCCTAATCATCTCTACAAGTAACAGCGAGTGATAAAGGACATTTTCGTTTACCACATTGAGAAAATGAAAAATCATATAATATTGAGCAGTGACTTTCTTGCATCCTTCAACCCTTCGAAGCCATTACGTACCATATTCAATACTTCATGTCTAAGAAAATATTTGAAAGTTCTTTCAAAAATAGCACATATTTTAAGACGCACATTTCCAGCGCCATTATGAAAGTATTCCTCATAATATGAGACATATCCAAGTATTATCTGATATTATTTTCTGGATAAATTAGCGCATTTTGCCCTTCTTTATTGCATGTTATAATTCTGCCTGTAACTTTTCAAGTATTGTTTAATATTAGAATGCAGCTGAGTTGTTGTGATGTTTGGCGCGGTAATAATCCCACTTCCTCTCAACACTCTCTGCAAACAATAACGAGCGCCCTACAGAGCTCCCCAGGTTGGCCTCCTTGAGATTATAAGGAAACGTGCTTAACCAGTATTCACGACGTTCATGAAGAAGAAGAAAAAACAGATTGATTGTTAGAAGTGACAAGATCCGCACAGTGGAACAAAACTGTGGCTCAGCTGAAGTAAAGTGAAAGAGCGAAAGAATCCATTACTGAAGACCTAGGCATCTCTTGTAGGCTAACAGCCCTATAGCAGCTTATTGGTCTGTAGGTGAACGTAACATTGAGCTGACCCAAAGTGGCTTGGATTGCGGCATCAGGTAGGAGTGCTCTACGAGCTTGGCTTTCGAGAACAACAAAAATCTGAAGAACAATTCTTTGACTACATAGTAGAGTTTATTTGAAAGAGTTTCTAACCACTTCAAGTGGAAATATGCATGTTGAAGGTTTTTCAAGACTCGGCTTCCACGTATTATCAGAATTTGCGATCAAAAACTAAACTTTTAAGAGCTGCAAACTCACTGTTTGCAATGCGAGACGTGGTCCGAATACTTGAGCTGGCCGCCTCGCTAGCTGCAATTTCAGGTACTTCTGAAAAAACTTCGGGCTTTCCCGCATAAGCCATGGCGACAGGCAAAGTCAATTCAGTGACGGTGAAGATTCGAGTGCTCAGTGCGAGGAATTTTTCAGTTTTTTCAAAGTGTAGCTATTATTTGAGTTCAGAAGAGCTCTATTGGAGTGATCGAATGAAGATCTCTTTAGTAGTGATGAACTGTTAGAAATTTTAATTATCATCAGTGTTCATAGGATCCTATCTAACATCGGGAGTATTTCTCATTATTATTTGAGCCAACTTGTCATGTGACCTGGTAAGAGCTCTTCTACAGCCCGATTCACGTGTTTCGTCCTTACAGACTCGTCAGCCGGGCAGAGCCCGTCGTCCTTCAATTTTTTTATTTATAGTCAGTTCTCTTGGGAGCCTTACACTCTTTATAGAGAGTCACCGAAGGCGAACGTTTTACACTCTATGTCAAGTGAAATTGTCATTTAACACAGAGTGTTGCCCACTCGATTGCTCTTTGGCTGGTACTTTTAACATATTTATACCTTTATTTCAAGTGCTCTGTTTAGACCACGCTCGAGCAATCGAGTGCGCAACACTCTGTGCTAGAGTATGATTCTTGATTTTTCGACGTCACTGCTTTATATACCAACGTGTCGAATGACTCCGCATTGCAAGCCACACATGAGCTTCTTATACAACACCAGGGAGCTGTAAACATGTATGGCTTGACGATTGAGCAGTTCATGATCCTACCAAAAGAGTGACTGAACTGCTCAGTCTTCAGATGGTCCGGGAATTATTATGCTCAAACCAGAGGGCTGGCAATGGGACAGCGACTGGCACTTAGCCTGGCCCTTGCCGTTATGTCTAAAGTGGAAGCACCAGTAATGGATCTCCGGCCATTACTCTACTGTAGGTATATAGATGATTGTTCGGTTATCTGTTCCAGTCGAAAGGAGCTAGATAACTGTTTTAGATTGTTGAATGAACAGTCAGAGTATATAAAATTCACCCGTGATTTACCAAAAGACGATTGGCTCCAATTTCTGAACGTGCAAATAAACTTAACTGAGAGCGGCTACATAACAAAGTGGTACCGAAAGCCAAGTAATAAGAATGTCCTGGTTCACTATCTCTCATCTCATCCCTCACATACGAAAAAAGGCGCTAGTAAAAAACATGTTTCGAACAGCAGCCAACGTATGTACCGGGGAGGAGCAGAGAGTAGAATCCGTGAAACTGGCTCGGGAAATAGCCATTCATAATGGATACGAATTTGTAACCCCTCGGCTTAGGTTTAGAGGAAATAATGCGCCTCCGAACGAAAACTTGAATGAAAGGAAAGTCCCGTTTATCATCCCGTTCTATTCAAATGAGATTAGTACAGCTATTAAACGATGTTTGAAAAGAGCGGGTTTAGAGCAATCGGTGGCCATTATAGAAATACCACCGAATACTCTAAAACGCCAGTTAGTTCGAAACCGCTCATATGACCGTCTCTGCATAACGAAAGATTGTAAAACATGTCCTAACGGCAGAGGCGGTGATTGCATGAGCGTAGGTACAGTCTACCTAATCTCTTGCAAAGCGTGTAGTGATAAATATATAGGCGAAACGGGTGGGCCGCTCTATGCACGCATAGAAGAACACCTAGCTGACAAGCGTCTTAATAGACGAAACACCCCGCTAGGGACGCATAGAGCACAGAAGCACGACGGAGTTGATTTTGAAATCGAAGTCACCATCCTTGCGCAGGAGCAAAAAACATCAGCGCGAAAGATCTTGGAAGCATTTTGGATTAATACGACCAATCCAACCATGAACCGCATGGAGGAATGCCTTGTAAACACTCGTGATATGAGCCAGTATATAATACCGTTGTTTTGATGGGTAGGGTGCATTAGGAGCCTATGTGTCTCTCTTTCCGGTGATCTCCACTTGGATCATCCAGTGGAACACATATAAAAAGCGGTGAGTATGTTGAGTGTTGATTTTTGCTTGATGCGATTGAAATCTAGGTCTGGTGATTTTCTCTAAAGAAGTAATGGAGGTGTTTGACTGATTGTATTGCAAACATTTTGACCTTTCCAGGCTCTGAAGAAGGCGAACTGCCGAAACGTCAGCTATCGGATAAAGTTTAATGTAACACCTCGTGTTCTGCTCAAAGAAGAAAATCAAGAATCATACTGAAGCATGCCAAGGTTAATAGACAGTCGGTCTTGGGACTCTGTGCTAGGTAAAAATTTCACTTGACATAGAGTGTAAAATGTTCGTCTTCGATGACTCTCTATAAGGAGTTTAATTCTCCCAAGAGAATTGACTATAAAAGATCGAGAGACGACGGGTTCTGCCCGGCTGACGAGTCTGTAAGGACGAAACACGTGTATCGGGCTGTACAAGAGCCTTTACCAGGTCACATGACAAGTTGGCTCAAATAATAATGAAAGAATCTATTGAAATTTGAGCGTGGTTTAAGCAAAGCACTCGAAATAAAGGTATAATTGGGAGTATTTGTTATACTAACTATCAAATACTTTCATAATTGCTATTTGAGCCAGCTCATCATGTGGTCTGTTTAATGGGCTCTTGTAGGGTCCGAAACACGTGTATCGGGCTGTACAATAGCCCATTCAACAGACCGCATGACATGTTGGCTCAAATAGCAATAATGACATATGTTGAAATTCGAGCGTGGTCTTAAAAAGCACTCGAAAATCACATAATCATTCTTTTGACCTTGTGACATCACTCCACATCCCGGCACTGTTGAAATTGTGGCTTGCAGCGAAATCATGATAAAATCCTTGAGATTTCTCACAATGTTCGCAGAAATATTCACTGTCGTGTCCTAAAAATCCATAGACATATGATAGACTCAATTGAATAGAAATTCTATATTTTGTGTCAGATCATTCACAAGACATAACGGATTTGACACTCAGCACTTATATGTGACTAACGTCGGCATAACACCTCTTCAACTATTCCAAAAGCTGCGAAGGTTGTCAACTCTCCTAAATAGATAAGAGATCTTTGAAAGCACGTTTTTGTGGAAGATTCTGTTATTTTGAAGCACGAAAGATTTGGTTTCTGACATAGAATGCATGTCAAATGCAGAATGGCAGTAAGGTATGTATGAAAAGCCACTAAATAAAAAAAAATACATTGAGCGGGCCAATTCAGTTGATGTGGTTCAATTCGGATCTCGACTTTTCATTTCAAATGCCGTGAGTCCCAACATTCCCAAAAATTAGACATTCGGAAACAACAAAACGTCTAAATCACAAGGCACCTTTATAAGAAAATATGTTAGAGATTTTAAAGAAAATATCGACTGACAAATGGTTAACAAACTTCAGTGCAAAGAAAAAAAAAGCCTATGAGGGAACGATGTTTTGTTTTGAGGCACAAGAATGGTAGTGCTTGATGTAGTTGCAAATATATCGAGATAAGGAAGTTAAGTAGAGTGCTCAAGAACGTGATTAACGTGACACTGAGTTGACTTTGTGAGTCACCTTTATAACGTTGTAGAATTCTCATTAATATGGATGGTTTCATGAACTCCTCAATTTCTCGCAATTTCTTCATGACGTGTAAACAAGACAAATTTGTTACTGTACACTTCGCGTACTAGGCTTCATTACATTACTGCAATCTCATTCCTGCAAATGTTTTGACAAGATAATCTGAAGAGCCCGAAGCGTTGTTTTGATTGAATAAACGACTAGTTTGACTCATTCAGTATCCTAAGCCCTCAAATTTGAAAATGTCATTTGAAGCAACGATTTATGGCAAATAGTGCTAGTTATATATATGGTAAAGAATTACATTCACTATGATTTAGACAGGCGCGGATACTACGTAGACAACAGCTCACGTAGCGCAGTGGATGGAGGTGTTCTGCGTCGTACACGAGATCAATTTTTCGATCTCACGCTCATGACTCACCAAGGCTTCCATCTCTCCGAAGTTGATACATTGGTACCAGATTGGTCTGTGACTAGTCTGGGAGGATAAGCAGCACTGACTCAGGTAAGCGGCATGCCACCGCGAGCCATTTTAAAGGCCAGATATGCATTTAATCACCTCAAACGAAGTTAAACATTGAAGACAAATGCATGGTGCATCCGTCAGGGATTGATCAACGCCAAGAGCTTTATCCTTTATGATTTGAGCATTTATGCAGACGTATAACAGTCGTGCTGCACATGGTAAATTGAATGTTAACCCTCAGCGCTTTGCCGACTGCTGAACCTTGAGCGATCTAATCAGTGTTAGATGACATATTTTTCATTGTGAAAGTATCATCCGAGTAGTGAGCGACGTGAAGTTTGACGTAGAATGTTCTGCTCAATTTCAAAATTCTGGCTAGAATGCTCCTACATGAAACGCGATAAATTCTGTCTCATTCCGTACTCGAATGACAAATCAAAACGTAGTCATAGGATTTGTTATGGTTTTACGAGCGATTGTTGGAGCCGAATAAGCGATTGCGTGTCGCTTTGATTAAATTCATAAGCGGCGAACAGCCCGCTACAGTATTCTTCTTACGCTCTCAATGGAATAATGGATTAAGTCTTCGAAAATCGATCGCGACTTTAAAGAGTATTTTATCACGCATGATACGATTATGGCTGAGTTTTTGAAAACCTCTCAGAAGTTTGTATAAAACTTTGAGTGGTACACGTAGGACTCGGCGTTCTGACAAACCCATCAGCATGCGCTACGGCTAACCCTCTTTCGAGTAGTAGCGGCGCCAGAAATGTATTTTTCTGAGCAAAGTGAAAGGGTCCTCTATGTTGCGAAATAGACTGATTTTAGTCGATGGCTAACGGCTGGTAAAAACGCATATTTCAGTACCTTCCAAGCGACTGTGCTTGAGACCCCAATAAAATTCCAAGCCTCTAAAAGTACTAATGGTGAACTGTAGAAGACGTGGTACTGGCGAAGTGCGTGAGAACAGCAAAACTACGTATATGACCAAAAATATCATACCAAATTTCCGCACAGCTCAAAAAATCTGTCTTTTCCCATTAGACAGCACGGGATGGAAAGACAACCCCTTCTGCTGAAAGCTTGAATCTCTGGCTAGTAGACTATGTGACTGTTTTTTTGGAAAACCTCATTATAACGCCTTAAAATTCAAACTAAAATTATGTTTCACATCGGCTGCGCAAATCATCTTTTGCGTCGCTGGAAACACGAAAAGCATATGAACGTGTAGAATCAAATCGTAGGGATCTTCTAGCATTAGAGTCATACGTTCAATCAAAAATTTCCTTCAATGCGGAGAAGCTTCCTAACCAAATAACAAAATTTTCACTTCACATAGACGCCGTCGATCGATGATCGCGCCGACTGCCCTGCCGCCTCTAGCTCGCAGCCCTTGAATGGGCCAGAGTATTAGGACTCCAGCTAAGTTTCCGAACTTAATCCAGAAACTCAAAAATTTATTTTTCCAAGTAAACCAAAGTATCAGATATCAGTAAATGATATATTCTCCGTCTGCTGGATGCAGATCTAACAGCACTCCGGTAACAAATCAATTCCGCGCTCTTCGATGCAAACCAGCCAGTCAATTCTCGACGAAAGTGATTGATGTCTCGAAACGCCGTGTTGTTGTCTAACCAGTGCTCTAATAATCTGAAGAGATAGAAATCGGGCGCAGACAGACCTCTGGCGAATACGGCGAATGATCCAAGTGCTCCCAGCCCAAATCGGCCAACTTCTCCCTTGTTTTTCTTGGCAACGGCTGGTTGTGGCATTGTTTTGAAGCAAAATGAACGAATGCTGTCTACCCTTTCTCAAGTGTAAATCACTGATTTATATTGATATACTCAATCCGTATATCCTAATTTTGTAAGTCTATGTATATGCATTGAAAGACGGTAGAACTTTCGAGGCTCTTTGGATCATGTTTACAGCAGGTGCTCGAACAGCCTCGTGACTACCGTGACATTAATGATCTCTCTTTGCATTTTTTTATTTAGTCACGTAATCCAGCTTATTTTGGTATTTGACCTTTTGACGTGAACTAATTGTGAACGTATGCTCTCTAATGTCATTCTGGAGTCTCCAACCTTAGCTTTGCCTTTGTTTTACTGAAATCTCACATCCGCCCTTGGTGTAATGTATACAAATGGTCAAGAGTTGATTCCAGACTTGCCTCCGACTCTGTCTTTCTCTCCAGCTCACTGCAGTTCCTATTGCATAATATCTGTAATATTCCTGAATATTCCTGTGTTCTTTTATAGCTGGGTTTGTACTGTTATCATAAAGATAGACGATTATCCAAATACGAGGATTTCAACATACTAACAACTAATAAAGGTCTCGAGTGATCAGATCAGTTTAGATTGCACAAATTCTCCCCTAACTTCCCTTTGCTACAAATTCTGGTGCATTGGCAGTTCAAATCGAGCTAACACCATCACTAAAATCTTCTTGCTGCTCATCCACTACAAATCTGGTGCACCAGCCACTCAAATTGAGCCCATCGTCTCAATAACTCGCTGCTCCACAATATTGTAGTGCATTCGCTTACTGACTCGAACTTCCAGCTCTGATATTCTCTCGTCTATTGCTGAAACCGGCTAAATAGGTTAATTCAAAGGACTCGTCAACGGCCGTCACAATATAGGGTACAGGTCAGCTCATTTGCTCAAAAAAAAAAAAATTAGTTGTTAATGTCTATCACTGCCTCACTCAACCAGAGCGACATGCGATCCACACTCTCCGCACATCAAAAAGCACTATCAAAGGCAACTAACCATCTCGTGTCCTATCTGCACAACAACAAAGATTTCGTCAAAAATCCACCAGAATTCCTCTTAGATAAAGCAAAAGGAAACGAGTATGTTAACACATTGCAAGAAAGACTACGACAAATGAAAATCAATCTTGAATCCAACATGAACATCGTTCGAGTCGCATTTGACAAAAAAATGCAGCAGCCGATCAAATGAGCCCCAATAGTGCGTCAGGAAAAGACACTCGCAGAGCGGTTGAGGAAGTAACAGATAATAAGAGCTGGTAAACTGGAATGAAACTAGCAGGATTTTACCAGTTGTCTTCGTGCATCTTTCCTTGATGCGCTGTAGCTGAGTTTAATAGCTTAGTAATGTTCTAAATGGTGTGCCTAAGTTCATCAAGTTGAACCCTTTAAGAACCATGAGGGATGATTCGTCCCACGCCACCCGATGTCGCATCTCACTCATTTAGTTTAGTGGCGGCACCGCGACCCGTTAGAAAGGCGGCACCATTCGTGGAAGGACAGAGGCAGACAGCATGATGGATACGAGAAGACAATACCAGGGTCTGAGGGAGAATTATCATCATGAAGTGATGGAATTTTATTGAAAAAGTTTCTACAGAAATGATCTTAGAACGAAGAACATCTATATCTTCTATATTTCATATGCATTTTTCATGTTTCAACAGGAAAATTTATATCGCTGAAGGATAAAAATAATCATAATGATTATGATTATGATAACGATAATGGTAGTGATAATGATAAATTTATTCTGAATGAAAATAACGCCAATTGTCCATTCTTCAATGATAGAAGCCCAAGTGGCGCAATGGTGAGGTGCACCGAGTCCCACACAAGGTTGATGGTTCGATCTTATGCTTATGGTTCACCAAGCCATGCATCCTTCCGGGTCGGTGAAGGAAACCAGAGAGTCTCTTATGTACTCATAAGGGTTTCAAAGCTGCAAAGCTTATGGCAGAAGCTGCAGAAGCTGGGAAGAGCATTCGCAAAGCCCCGCGAGGCTTCGCCAACTATAAGACCATGATGATTGCACTCCGATACCCTGACGGGACACTTACAGCTTCCAGAAGGGCTATGGAGAAAATCATCCACCAATACTACTCGGATCTCTTCGCTAGCCATGTTCTCTTACCGTCATATAAATTGAAAGAGGACGAATATGTCGTTCCACCGGTCCTTCCTTCCGAAATCCGACATGCTATATCGTCGGTGAAAAACAGAACAAAACCCGGTCCAGACAGGATTAGACCAGAACACCTGAAGAACCTGCCGCCAGTTCTCATCAACACCCTGGCTCGGCTCTTCACTCGCTACCTGTCAGAATGCAAGGTCCCTATTCAATGGAAAACCAGCAAGACCGTATTGTTGTTCAAAAAGGGAGACCTTTACGACATAGGCAATTATCGCCCAATCTGCTTGCTGTCCGTTGTCTATAAACTCTTTACTCGAGTCATCCTGAAGTAGAAAAGTAGAAAAGAAGAAAAGTAGAAGCCGAGTAGAAAAAAAAGTACCCAAAGTCGCATGATGGTGTTACGTGACTTTGTGGTGACCGGCAGTCGAGCTTGCGGCTTTTAGAATGAATCATACCTCTGCTATCGACCGCTCTTTTACAGAACCGCTCAAAACGATATAATCTGATAAGGATGTGACATGTTTTGAGGCGATAGGTCAAGTGCTAAATAGGCGCGTATTTCGTCCTATTGGGACTCATCCTTAGCACCCCCCTCGGTTACGTCGATATCTTGAGGTTAAATAATCCTCTATAAAAGCCGCAAGCTCGACTGCAGGTCGCCACAAAGTTAGGTAATACCATCATCCTACTTTGGGTGCATAGTTTCTACTCAGCGCCGAATCCTTTAGAGGATTTCTCCCTTAGAGGTTTTCTATTGTCTGGCAACATTCTTTCGCAGATTTTTAAATATATTCGCGACTGTACGATTTCATATTTTCATCAGAACAATTCATAATATTCGTAAATCGGACAAAAGTTTGTTTTCGTGCCATTAGATCTTCCTGAAGATGTCGGCGTGATCTAAAGAAAAGCGAACTGATAGTTACTTTATTTCTATATCATTTCTCACGTTGGTTTCGTGTTTACATTCGTACTAACTTCATCAGTAGGTTGCATATATAACATCAATGTATTTATCTCCAAGACCATAGAATTTATGAAGTCTTAGACGCTTTTTTCTTCACCCTTTTTTTCCCTAATCTCGCGTAGTTTATCCTTCGAAATTTTGGTTCATGTTGCACCTTTCACTTTCCATGAATTATCATTTCTTCGTACTATTTACTTTCAAGAGTCTCCCTGACAGGAACTCATACCTGGCTGACCTTAAATATTTATCAGGAGGCCCAGGTAGCGTTACAGAGATCAGTCGCTCACAGGAATTCGAAGAAAAAAAGGACCTTGAATATGGACTTGACCGATCGGTCAATGGTCCGAAGCTAACATCTGGGGGATTATGACTGA